>JAJJWW010011879.1:0-122166 GCA_023531295.1 Papaver armeniacum
TTGGTTTATTTATGTATCTTGTGTTACCCTTATATTCTACATAGGGTATGCCAAGTGTTCTTGTGTTCATTGAGGTAATTAGAGAGTGAGTTCTTGTGTGGATTCATACGATGAGTGTGTATAATGAAGGTCAGTTCTTGGTTGCGTAGAAAGCTTCGAGGTAACTATTACTTATCTTTGCCTTACTCTTTATGATTGATTGTTGAGTATCTGCTGCTTAGTTTGAGTAATGACTTGGTATCTTAATGGGATACATGACGAAGCCCAATGATTTCATATACAAGAGAATTCATGTTATCTCTAAGTGAATTGGAGGTTTGCAAAAAGTTTCTGTCAGATTAGACCAGGCTATCCTACGGCATTACTACTGTTGCTCTTTGTTTTATTACTTTCTGTGCTCTTTGTTTTATTGCTTAAGTGAACCTTGTCGTAATGTCGGTACATACATATATAGAAGTAGGTAGGAAGTATACAAGGACCTTATAAGGACGTGGTGGGTGATATGGCTCACTGGTCTTACTCTTTCATAAGTACCATTGCCTCGACCTTTGGAGCTACTTTCTGTTGCTCTTTGTTTTATTGCTTAAGTGAAACTTGTCGTAATCTCGGTCCATACATATATAGAAGCAGGTAGGAAGTATAAAAGGACCTTGTAAGGACGTGGTGGGTGATATGGCTCATTGGTCTTACTCTTTGATAGGTACCATTGCCTCGACCTTTGGAGCTGAAGCCCCAGTTGTGAACCCCGGATGGTCTTGGAAATGCACCACTACTCGTGTCCTTATATTGGTCTAGCAATAACTATGTGATGATATTATAATTGCGTGTCAGGTATACTGTGGACTTGCATATATATATATATATATATCATGTAAAGGCCTAATACTATATTAATTTTCTATGTTCAATTTATGCATCATTGTCCATTTTAATGTCCTTAGTATGCCTTTGCTCATCTACCTGGTAGTTACATAAAATTAATTTGGTAATATCCAAATGACTGAATCAACTTATACATACTCTTATAAGGAAAAAGCAATGAGGCTTATTATCTCTCTATTTTTCTACTTACTGTTATTCCTTCATTTTCAAGGTTATCAATATATGTTTGTTTCCACTTTGACAGCTGGACTTCCAAACGTGAGATGGTTTGGTGTTGAAGGGGACTATAATGTTCTTGTGATGGATTTAATTGGACCTAATCTTGAAAGTCTATTCAACTTCTGCAGTAGGAAAATCTCTTTAAAGTCTGTTTTGATGCTTGCAGACCAGATGGTGGGTATTGAAAGTTCACTCATTGTCTATTCTTATTCTTAATACCTCTTTTTTTCATTTTTTTCTTGTATGTGTGGAAGGTCAATCGTGTTGAATTCGTACTCGCCAAATCTTTTCTACATCGAGATATTAAGCCAGATAATCTCCTCATGGGGCTTGGAAGGCGTGCAAATCAGGTTTTAGTCTTTACTTTGTAATACTTTTGTCCATTCTCCAACAAATGCTCAGGATAAGTTTTTTTGATGCATTGCATGCCTTTGCTTTCCATGTAGGTGTACGTTGTTGGCTTTGGTTTGTCTAAGATGTACATAGATATTACAATACATTCCACATAGGTAAGCAGATACAAAAGTTTAATATTCTTGGCATTTTTACACAGTTCTAATAACATCAAATATATTTAATATTTGTTTTTTAGATTTAGAGCATTGTTTCTTTGTACATTAACTTGAATATATATGAAGGAAACATGTTAGGAGGCTTCTTAATCATGCCTAAGGTTACCAGAAGTTTAACCATTAGTTGAAAACTTGTTCTGCTTTTCTATCTGGATTGTTTATTTTATTGATTCTTCATCATATGGTATGCAAGCATTAATACTCACCTCGGAAAGCAGGTACAAAGAAGAGTGTACTCATCAGTGAATACATGCAGGGTTGTGGATGCAAGCAAGATTATGGATGCAGCTGAAGTTGCCGAAAACAAGCTCTTTCTTCTTCATCCAAAACTGCAACCAAACTGGATAGCCATAGGTGAGGATCCTCAAAAGAATCTAAACAAGTAATTGAGTGATTTTACTGGTGATGTTTGCAGTCTTACTTGTTTGTGTATTTTCTTTTCGTAGTGCAGATTGGTTTTCTATACATCATGCATGTCTTTGCTTACCCGCAGTTTATATGTATCTTTTAGAGATTTGATAGTTCCTGAAGTAATGTTTCTGCATTGTCTAACACTTAACTGCAGGGATGGATGGGGCCAGACTATCCAATCTCCACTGCTTGGTTTTCTGACTGTAGGTCTGTTTTGATTTTGCAGTCGGAAGAAAGAATGTGGGTTACAATGCTAATACGTCTCCACAATGCAGGAAAGAAAGATAAGATCCTGTTATCTTTTTAAGTTTGTAAATCGTACTGCTTATAGCGGTTTATGTTAGAAGAAACTTAAGAACTTGATACTTAGCAACAAAAAAAAAAAAATTGTACTTAGAAGAATTTATTTCCTCTTTCTGATATGAATTGGTTGAATGTTATATGAATTGAATGGATGTTATATAAATTGAATGAATGATGAAACTATTGTTGAGTGTGAATGATGAATGGATAGAGTTGAGTGTGGATGATGGATGGATAGGTGTAGGAATTTCGGCTTATTTCCGACAGAAAATGAACTGCCAGTAATATTGACATGGTCAAATGTTGGTAGCATTGATAATTTTTTTGATGTTACGAAAAATTCTTATGTTACTATAAAATGCTATTTCAAATTGCCACGTAGTAACAGCTCTGGCATGTTACGACCTCGTTGTTACAAAAAAATTCGTAACGGCCCTGAGCTGTTACCACGTGGCAAATTAGTAGTGGCCACAAACTGTTACTAGAGCCGTTACAACCAGAATTTGTAACGGCCACAAAGCCGTTACAAAAAAATGTAACACCCACTTTTGAAATAGGCGACGGCCGTTACAACCGTTTTAGTAACGGCTCAGTTCTGTTACTAATCCGAAAATTTGGTGTAGTGTCAACACCGACTGCAAAGCTTAGCCAGTAATTAACCCCATATGCATCTAGCCAACATACATCTCGTTCAAACCATGGTATCAGTTCCAAGCATTCTTATCTCGTCGCTGCCAAGCTAAACCCATTACTGCCAGAACCCCATTGATGTTGCTGTTTGTGACTCCAAAAATCACCGAAAACACCATCATTGACTGCACTTTCAATACTTGGTAAACATCCATACGTTCATCGGCTATTCACGCAATATATATCGAATACAATCATCACCAAATACTGATCTCGAAATCACTTCGTTCCCAAGTATGGCCACAATCTGAATTGAGAAAATAAAGTTGAAATTCACCACTATATCTTTCCTTGACATCTGCAAATGATAGTGGTAATAACAACTTCTTGAATTTATGACGGCAGCTACTTGGCACAAGGTTTGATTCACACTGGAGATAATACTCGGAACCTTCTCTTGAAATGAGAATTCTTTTGCTTAATAAATGATGGAATCTTCCTTAGATGCTTCAAGCATACCACAAAAAAAATGTAGTGGGGAAAGTGGCCACATCATCTGACCCCTTGGTCCTTTAGTGGATTTGAGGAGCTTGTCAAACAAAGGCAGTCTTTAGCCCACTGCACTACTTTTCCTCTAGCCATGAAATGGCTTTAGCCGTGCTGATTCAAACAGACTGTTTAATCTGTCACTTTTGTAGGATCCGCGGTTGGCGACATTTGTGTTTGCTGTGGCAAGAACCAATTTAACTTCTAATTAAGCCGTTCTCCTTTTGGTAACCGGATTTGCTCATATTTCCTACAAATAGCTCAAAACGGTGTTATTAGCCGAAATACTGACTCCTAGCTAATATAAATGCGGGTATAAAATGTAGCATTTATGTGCTTATCAACACCCCCTCATTTATATTTTGCTAGTCCTCGAGCAAAACAAAGAATATATCCGCTCCACATCTGGATAAAGAGTGATGTCTGCTAAACAGCGAGACAAAACCACTAAACAGTGGTGTAGAGATGTCTGCTAAACATCTAGACGGTACCACTAAACAGTGGTGAGGAAGTGTCTGCTAAACAGCTAGACAGATAATCAGAAAGACCCGCTCAACAGCTGGTCATGTCATGCAATTTTTTTTTTAATGCAGACCCGCTAAACAACTGGTCATGTGTTTTTTTTTTATATATATATTCCTAAGAAAAGTGAAAATCTGCAAAAATATGGAAAATTACCCACTCCCCCACACTTAAACATTACATTGTCCTCAATGTAATTGAGTCATCCAACGTAGAAATTAAGATGGGAAATGAAAGAAAAAAATAATAATAAATAAATAAAATAAGAGATAGAGTAGAGGGAACAAAGCTGATGGGTTGACTCCCATGAAGCGAAAGTTATATGTTTCCCTACTTGCCAGTAGCACGTTCTCAAACAATGTGGGGTTGGTACCCCAAGGTAAGCTGTGAGTCATATATGTAAAGCCTGAAGAGTTGGGGATCAACCCAACTAATTTGATTAGTCATAAACATGAACCTGCAGTAAGAAATATTAGTACCTAGAGAGATAAAACTGAATTCAATCTTATTTAAAACATAATTCGAACCTTGAATATGAAGTAAATCAGCACTACACCATTTTAAGGAATTAGCAACGGAGCCTGGACGTTGATGACCGGGGTCGCAACGGCAGGTTGACGTTTCAAAACACGGTGTTGCAGTTTTTCTTGGTCAACAACGGATAGTCGCAACGTACCGTGCCGTTGCGACTTTGTCTATTCGCAACCAAGGTCTGCCATTGCTAAGTTGTTTCTAATTACAGGAATACCCCTACCGGGAACTACGGTTCTGGTTATAATTTATTGGTTGGTTCTAATTTAGCAAGGAACATCGACGTTGCTAAGCTTTTTGCAACGAGAAAAAAAAGGTCGGTCTTCATTGACCTGGTCAAAATCCATTCCCCACATTTACCCCATCGTAGTTACCCAGGTTCCCCATATTCAAGCATTCCACAGATATACAAACTTCTACACTTTCAATTCCACATTTACCATTATGAAAAAAGAATTCTTCAATTGAAGCTAACAAGTATGAGTATTTGATACAAACTATGTCATTCATTTAATGGACATACACATAAACATACTTAGTTCCTAAGTTCGTTTGTATAAAGTTCGAAATTCCTAAGTTCTTCTAACTTAAATCTCTATAAGGAGATACTACATTATAACTTACAAATCTTGCATTTTGCTAAGGGACCTAATGGATCTTTGCTTTGCTCGCTTTGTTCTCCAACCTTTCGATCTCACAACAGATCATCATTCAATTAACTCGCGAACAAAGCATCACAAATTCTTCTAATCGGATATCCAAAGATGCTTATAAAGATTGAGTCGAAGACTAATAGGCTACAAATGAAGAAGATTCCACCATTATTTACTAATCTAAAACAACACTAGACTGAGATCACAATTTATCTAATTATCAAGTTCAAAATACTAATTTAAAAGTGGCTCTTATGACCTTACAGGTTCTCCTCTTATCCTAATGCTAAACCGCGCATTTGAGTTCTATGTAAAATGACTAGTCCAACTCGTAAACCGAGATCATCATCAAACATTGTCTTCAAATTTACACACAACTCCTGGATGGGTCATGTCCATCATTTGACACCGACAAAGACTTGAAAATCTAAATCCAAGTCTTGGCCACACATTTTATATTCATTCATTACTATGATACCAAGTGTCCGATCATTATACATATATCTTCGGTCATTCAAACATGATTAAAAGATGCGAGTCATTTACTACACTACTTATCATGCCACAACAATTATACTTATCATGCCAGGTAAAACAAAATAAATAATTGCTTACACCGTATGAATCCCCTACATCCGAGTCGTTGAGCCCTTGTGATGTTTTTCTATAACATGACGCAGTTGTAAGTGAGCTGTCGTAGTCGAGCTAGCTCAATTATTCTTGGACTTCGACATGGTCGAGCTAGCTCAAATCCTAAATTACGCTGGATTCTGTGATATCTTTTTAGGTCTGAACTAGCATCTTGTAAGCATAATACACAAAACTATCCCCTAAAACTGTTCTTGTTTTATTTAGTACAAAACATTCACCAAAATCTTGAGTCTTGACTATACTAAAAACGAAACTAAGAACTGGTGAACTATTATATAATTTAAGATATATGACATACCATCAGTCATCTTGGCCTCGATATTGGAAACATCTTTATCATCATTCACACGATCATAACCATAGCGAAGCTTCCATGAATGAATGAGTCGCTCAACCGTAGAGAGTTCACAATCCATCCGAAAAAAGCCAAGTAATTTGCTATCAAAGTAATTCACACATTCATAATATTGGGCAAAAAGTTAGAATGTAACTTGACCAATGCCCTGGAACTATCTTTACCAATTAACAATCAATGCGTGCTCATTACAAAGTCAATGCACATTATTAGAAAAGACATAAATACGCTTATAGTGATGAAGATGGTACTTTGAATGCGAGCTTTAAAGTACTGTGGGCTTTCTTATTTGAAGTGTTTGAATCAAAACAAGATAATAAACATGAGAAGTGTAAGCTACCTGTGTAAGCCCATCCGACATAATTCGAAGTTCTTTAGCATTCCATTTCTTCCACTTCAGTTCCAAAACACCAGCATTAGCCATTCCTATACAAAAACATTCAAATGCATATCAATTTTTTTTTAAGAAGCATCAAAAACTAATACTCCAACCCTTTGCAGAACTCATAAAAATCAGCAAGGTGTTCATCATGTACAAACAACAAGAAAATTTGGATCATCAATAACTTTCAGGACCTAATTATGCAACATTCAGAAAAAATATAGTTATTCTTGCCTTGCAAAATTTCCATAGCCAATGTATATCCTGATCGCACCATACCAAACACAGAGTACTAGTTTATTTAGACCACTTTTAACTAAAGAAACCTGCAAAAGAAATATTAAAAAAAATCAGACTTGACGATTCAATGAATGGTGAGGGAATAGATTAGGTGATTCATTAAGCCATAAATGATGTACAGTGGCAAAAAAAATCAGACTTGATTCATAAACCAAGTGCTCCACCAGCACCACCAAAACGTAACAATTAATGTCCTACCTGGTGGCGAGTTCAATTTCTATTGAACTGAATTTTCCCGGGTATATTCAAGAGATGTCAGTTGATTGCTTCAGCTTTAGCAAGGCGCATTTCAATTTTAGTTGACATGACTTCATATCTGCACATTTCAGGCTTAATCTGCATGCCAAGAAGTGAAATCAACTCCAAAACTAACTTCATTCTTTATGCAAGTACGAAATAGCAAAATTCATTCTTTATCAAATAAAACTCCAAAACTAGCAGCAATATACCTTCCCAGTAAGGTCACCAACAGCATAGTACCTGAAAAGTGATTATATAAAAAATATTAATATCTGACCGCTGTCGTAAGCGACACAAATATAATTACACTTTCTTACTACTCAAAATATAAATATAGCAAGGGCAAGAAAGGATCGATCCCACAGAGAGGTCTAGGTTGTCAAATTGTTATGGTTTCCTATATAAAACACCGGGTGGATTTGTGATTTTATAAACTCAAATAAAATAAAAGCAAATAAAGAAATAAGCAAACAAATAAGATAGAAGAGATATTGGTTAAGGATTTCGTTTTCATTCACTAACATGCTTTTCACAATAACTAGAATTGATATTTAATCTCAACTTTTATCAAAGACCCTAGAATACCTTGATCGCAAGAATATCCATAAACCTCCTCATGTCATCAACAAACACATTAAAAGATGCGAATATGAATTCTACCTAAAGGAACAACCTAACGTGTAAAAGCACTAATCAAGTTTAATTCCCTAGATGCGTTAAGTTCTATGAAATCAGGCCAATCAAAGCAATTGAACGTGGAAAGCGCACTAATTCAATTTAACAAAGGTTACGATTCACATATGATCATAAGAATATATCACTACAAACTATAATCATATTATGCTACTTGTATCCAAGGAATATCACTTTTGCGTATAATAAACCCTAGACTAGCAATAGATGTGATTAGAAGTTCTACCAATTTGCAACTTGACAAAACAATCAATCAAACATGAAACAATATTTCCGAGAATTGCAAACGATAATTATGAGACAAAACTAATATATTGAATCAAAGAATCATGCTTTGTGAAATCCAACTATTCCATAACCAATAGATAATTAGGTACTCATATTCAAGGAGTTCATCACAAGAAGAAAGAGAAGTTTCATGTTCTAAACCCTAGAAAACAAGTAGAGATAATAATTAAAACGTGATCTAGATAAAGATATCCCATAGATAATAAAAAGTCTTCTCTTTATATAGCTCCACTCCTTCCAAAACTAGGTTTTGTCTTCAAAGTCCATTAGTTGGAAATTCACCCGGCCCACCATGGAGAGAAACCCGTGTAGAAATTATGTCCCAAAAACGCTTGCCGGAAAACTGGGATTGTGGCCGGAATCCCACCGGAATCGTCGCCGGAAAGTAGCTCAGGTGACCGGCAGTCAAAACCGCCACCGGTCAACGGTCAACGCGGTGGTCAACTTCCGGGTCGGACGGTCAAGGCACCGAGTCAAACCGAGTCGGGATCATTGAGTCGTGGTCCTGTCGGGGTTGAGTCGGGGTCTGTCAGGGGTTACGATCCAGGGTCTGTCATTGGCCGAAAGTGAAACGAGTGGCTCAGCCATATCCATCTTGCCAAAGCCATCCAGTGTTGCACCAAGATGGTGCATGATCATTTCATCTCGCCATAATGGCCAACACCACCCGCTAACTCTCTCGCCACATCCACCGACTCGTAACCACCCACAACTCCCCGCAATTTCCATCCGCATCCACCGACACCAAAACCTCGCAATATCTCAAATCCGGAAACTCCAACAGCCGCAATCTCATAACCTCGAATCCATTTGATTCTCAAACCACCATCCCTTGTATCATCATGCCTTGCACCACCCGTAGTTTGCTCATCAAGTCGGCATTTCGTCACCCCAACACTATCGAGCCTTAGCCATATCTCGCCTAACCACCAGCTGTAATTTCATGATATCACAAACTTCAGGCCATTCCAAGTGCAGCTCCAGTCCTCCTCAAACCACAAAGACCAAGAACCAATCACTTCCTATCCCGCCAGCCGCAACTTCAGAGAGCAACATAAATTCACTGACTCCAACTTCCACCCGTATTTTCCTAGCATACATCTATATTCTTCACTCCCGTTCATTACAGGCGTAGGCTTCACTTCATGCGTACGAACCATGGCAAAAGACCACCACTCGCTTCATCTCTGCAGCTCGGCTTATACAAATTGCATCCAATGGCAGCTCTCAAACTCAATCACAGCTACCATTTACAATCCACCATAACCTTCATTCTCTCCCCGTATCTCGCCTTCAACATCAAACCAAAGAACACACTTCATTAGCTGTTGCAGAACCCATTTTCCATCCTTGCACCGCAACCTTGTCAATAATCCCAGAGCCACTTGAGCTTCACATCCAGCTCTAAATACCAAGATCACCGCATGACCTAAGCATTCATCTAGGACTTCACATAGACCCATCTCAACTCGGACAGATTTTGCACATCCACAACCACCGCCACCGGCAAGAGCACCATCTTCTTCTAGCAAGTAAACTTCCCTCTTGAAATAAAGCTCACTTAACTCGGTTCTTCAATTTCTCCATGAATTCCTCTCTCAACTCAACACTGACTCGAACTCACTTCGCAAGCTTCAACCCAAGAACGACTACAAAGAACCCTCGGTTCATCTCGATCGATTCACCCTTTTCCTTGACCCTAAACATTATCACTCACCATTTTCTCATTCTTCAAATCCCCTTTAAATCTCGACATCCACAGCACTCAATCGATCGCATTGCAATCTCTTCTTAGCTTCGAATCGGCAACTCGATCCACCAACAACATCATAACCTTGGCTTGCTCGCTTCTCGATCTTTGCTCTTGTTCTTCTCGAATCTCGGTTTCAATTCCAATTTCTTGAACAATGGCGGCAAAGGAACGCTTCTCTCTCAATTAAACCATCTTCTGATTCATCTCTTAGCTTCCAATCAATCGAACCTAATCGATCTCTTCCACCGAATTAACCTTGCTCGATACACCAACTTCATTCAACCAAAACCCATCAATCGAACTCCCAATCCATTCTTTTCTCTTCATCGATCCATGAAATCACAGACTCGATCTGTGGCGAAGATAGCCTTCGATCCAGGTTTGTGTAGCTTGGGTTGGATGGTTACACCCCACAGATAAATGCATCCACTAGTAGGTGATAAGGGGCACCCTACTATCAACCCCCTTAACCATGACTGGACTCCAGATAATGTTCGCCCATGAAATGACTGCTTTGCCCTTTTTGCTCAATTTTGGTGATTTCTCCTTCTTTTCGTCCGTGCAACTCCAGAGTACCTAATAACTCAAAAGCACACATAAGATACATAATTCACAAGAAAAATAGCAAAGAAAGCGTAACTACTAGATAGTAAATTAGGTGTTTTAGACACCTATCGATTCCCCCAAACTTAGACTTTGCTAGTCCTAAGAGCAAATCAAACAAAACTATAATACAACAACTCCCGTGTCGTCGAGGCTACGGTCACTTTTAGCATAAATAACAAGCCTTTAAACCCCTAGGTGTCCCTAGTGGACGAGTTATAGTCTCGTGAGGGTTTACTAGAGATATACCCACAAAACCTATTTTTCAAACTCCGTCTATTCGTGACAAATCAATGAACGAATCCAAAATGACTACAGGAGGAAGTACCTTGCAAATTCAATTCAATTATTAGTAAATAAACTCTAATTAGATAGTCGAACAAGCCACAATACTCGGAAACTAACAAACCACAATCACAATGAAAAGATTAAGAAGATGGATATAGATGTAGATGTTGGCGGATATTCACAAGTGTTCGATGTTTCCCATATCTGTCTCAAGGTCTTTGCTTAAGATGAACCTAATCCTATTGGATTGAGCTACTTAGTGCTGAATGCTACATCAATCAATTGGCATATACAAGGGAACCAAAAGTGACTTTATTCAACACAATAATATTTTTTTTCTTTTTTTTATATGATTGGATCAAACTGGATCCAATTTCTCTTTTATTTTTTTTTAGACGGCATGATTAGATCTTTTGGATCCAAGCGCATGCTTCTTGTCGCAAGTACATGATAGTTGCCTGGATCCTGCATTCCACGCTTGTTTAGGCGACGGAGACAGGGACTACGTTTCACACATACCGCTATTCCCAAGTGTCTTTTTATTCCGTTTTGGTCTAATTGGTGGTCTCTTTTTTTCTTTTCTTTTTCAATTTTTTTTTTTTTTTTTTTTTTTTTTTTGTAACTCAACCACTCTATTTCATCCTAGCAGTAATAACACGTCGATGTTTAGTGACCCACCAAAGCACTTAGAGAACAATAGATAAATATGGAAAAATAAAAATAGAATGTGATATGGTGATATTAGAGATATGGTAACAACTATCATGTTAATTTGTGATTTCGAGCTATATTCGTCCCTTTTAGTTAATTGGTTCCTCAACTCCTGCATTCAAAATGGTTCCATCCACTAATGATGTCAAAAACAAACTATACAAACATATAAATGCTCCCCCACACTTAAACTTCACATTGTCCTCAATGTGTAAAACCGAAAGTTCTGAATTCTGACGTAACAGCAGATAAAACGCAAAAACTGTACAAATTGGTAAGGAATTTGGAAAAACTCCATTTCACAAAAAGTTGTTCGCCTACGTGTTTTCTACACAGTGTCAAAATTTCACAGTGTTTTGATAAACGGTCTGACAGTTATGGTCTCTGGACTGAACTACGCGCAGTCTGAAATTTTCTGACGAAAAGGTATTCGTCATAATTCTCTTCTAAGATAGATTACGGACTCAATGAAATTCAACATAGGGATGCAAATATGTTATGAAAACAGTAAAAAAAAAATAAATAAACAAAACAAAAATAAAAAGCAAAAGGATAAAAGATACAAAACCGGTGGGTTGCCTCCCATTAAGCGCTTGTTTTAAAGTCGACGGCCCGACTATATCCTTGCAAGATTCATTCCCCATACACCAATAATCTGAAAAGTTGGGGATCCGTCCATAGAACCTGTTTTGCAAACACTAGCTTCACACAAATATTAGTAACATAAAGCAAAAGTAAAGCTATGAACCGATAAAAGCTTCCCCCACACTTATTCTTGTCCACACTTGGAAGTGTATAAAGAATATAGAAGTCGGGCACTTCCACGGTTTCTTGTTCCATAACCTGCATAGTATGAGAATCAAGTGTCTCTAATGGCGGAAAACGAGAAACAAAGTCAGTCAACAATATTCTCGAAGCACATACATTCAAACCAATAAGAGGTAAAGGAGAAGAAACAATAGGCAAAGGGTTAGATAAACCTTGCACAATCTCTTGTATTACGGAATCCTCTTCATCCTTGAAAAACTCAAGTGAATTATTCACCTCTTGTATATCATGGTCCTCTATCAAACCTTGCAACCATTCTTCGTCCGTTTTCTGCCCTTTAACCATAGTCTCGACATAAACATCATCATTACAATCATTTGCAAGCTCAATTGGGTCTTCCACAATATTGGTTATAACGGTTTCATTCTCAACATACTCCTCTTTGTTGTAAGGCACATACTCTTTTGCGGATCCAAATTTTATCATAAGAAACTTTTTTAGAACACTCAAAAATGCATCATCATCAAGCTCCACCCTTTGAATAGGCTCTTGATCATTATTAAGATCAATGCTCGAGTAATCTACACAAGTGTCGACATATTCCTCTTCATCTTCATCTTGATCCCAAAAAGACTCCTCGGAGATGTCACCATGAGTTGTTTCAAGCAATGTATCATAATCACCGTCACTATCATAGTCAACATAAGATTGTTCCTCGCTGAATTTAGTGTTGCTAATCTCTAACTCATCCTTTTGAATAGGTGAATGATCATTATTACGATCAAGAGTTGAGTTAACTACACAATAATCCACAAAAGTGTCCAAGGATTGGCCTTTTTCAACATTAGCATCAATCAAATATTCATCACAAACCATATGCACATTAGAATTATCCATATCTTCCTTGTATTGATCAATGTCTCTTCGCAAGATAGTCATACTTTCACGAAGTTCTTGGAGTTGCTCGTTTGTAGTCTCTTTAGCTTTTTGAAATTCCTCTTGTAAAAAGGTGGAAACTTGATCTATAAAATTAGAGACTTTTTGTTCAAGAGCATAAGAATCCTCCCATCCTTGTTGTTGTTCACACGCATACCCGTCATAAGGTTGTTGAGGAAAACCATAAGGTTCCATGGAATAT
Source organism: Papaver armeniacum (assembly GCA_023531295.1). Lineage (NCBI taxonomy): Eukaryota > Viridiplantae > Streptophyta > Magnoliopsida > Ranunculales > Papaveraceae > Papaver > Papaver armeniacum. The sequence goes on from JAJJWW010011879.1 coordinate 13,440, forward strand.
TGGTCATAACCAATGAATTGGTTTTGATTATACCCATGGAATTGGTAGTTATCATATTGTTGAGGTTGTTGAAAACCGTATCCATTGTTCCAATATGCTCCTTCCATAGAAATAAGCACCTGAAATAAGATTCTCAAACCAAGGTTAAAACCCAGAAAATAAGAAAAATAAAACAAAAACTAAATACAAAAATAAGAAACCAAAAACAATTAACAACCGATGCCTCCCCGGCAGCGGCGCCAAAATTTGACCGCTGTCGTAAGCGACACAAATATAATTACACTTTCTTACTACAAAAATATAAATATAGCAAGGGCAAGAAAGTATCGATCCCACAGAGAGGTCTAGGTTGTCAAATTGTTATGGTTTCCTATATAAAAAACCGGGTGGATTTGTGATTTTATAAAATAAAATAAAATAAAAGCAAATAAAGAAATAAGCAAACAAATAAGATAGAAGAGATATTGGTTAAGGATTTCGTTTTCATTCACTAACATGCTTTTCACAATAACTAGAATTGATATTTAATCTCAACTTTTATCAAAGACCCTAGAATACCTTGATCGCAAGAATATCCCCAAACCTCCTCATGTCATCAACAAACACATTAAAAGATGCGAATATGAATTCTACCTAAAGGAACAACCTAACGTAAAAGCACTAATCAAGTTTAATTCCCTAGATGCGTTAAGTTCTATGAAATCAGGCCAATCAAAGCAATTGAACGTGGAAAGCGCACTAATTCAATTTAACAAAGGTTACGATTCACATATGATCATAAGAATATATCACTACAAACTATAATCATATTATGCTACTTGTATCCAAGGAATATCACTTTTGCGTATAATAAACCCTAGACTAGCAATAGATGTGATTAAGTTCTACCAATTTGCAACTTGACAAAACAATCAATCAATCATGAAACAATATTTCCAGAGAATTGCAAACGATAATTATGAGACAAAACTAATATATTGAATCAAAGAATCATGCTTTGTGAAATCCAACTATTCCATAATCAATAGATAATTAGGTACTCATATTCAAGGAGTTCATCACAAGAAGAAAGAGAAGTTTCATGTTCTAAACCCTAGAAAACAAGTAGAGATAATAATTAAAACGTGATCTAGATAAAGATATCCCATAGATAATAAAAAGTCTTCTCTTTATATAGCTCCACTCCTTCCAAAACTAGGTTTTGTCTTCAAAGTCCATTAGTTGGAAATTCACCCGGCCCACCATGGAGAGAAACCGTGTAGAAATTATGTCCCAAAAACGCTCGCTGAAAATCGGGATTGTGGCCGGAATCCCACCGGAATCGTCGCCGGAAAGTAGCTCAGGTGGACCGAAGCAAAGTCAAACCGCCACCGGTCAACGGGTCAACGCAGTCGGGTCAACTCGGGTCGGATCGGGTCAAGGCACTGAGTCAAACCGAGTCAGATCATTGAGTCGTATGCATCGGGGTTGAGTCGTGGTCTGTCGTGGTTACGATCGTGGTGTCATCGGGCCGAGTGAGCCGAGTGGCTCGTGCCATATCCATCTTGCCAGGCCATCCGGTGTTGCACCAAGATGGTGCATGGTCATTTCATCTCAACCATAATGGCCAACACCACCTGCTAACTCTCCGCCACATCCACCAACTTTTAACCAGCCACAACTCCCTCGCAATTTCCATCTCGCATCCACCGTGACACCAAACCTCGCAATATCTCAAATCCTTAAACTCCAATGCAAGTAATCTCATAACCTCGAATCCATTTGATTCTCAAACCACCATCCTTGTATCATCATGCCTTGCACCACCGTAGCCGCTCATCAAGTCAAGATTTCGGGCCACCCCAACACTATCGAGCCTTAGCCATATCTCGCTTAACCACCAAAGACTGTAATTTCAACAAGATCACAAACTCAGCCATTCCAAGTGCAAGCTCCCAAGTCCTCCTCAAACCACAAAGACCAAGAACCAATCACTTCCTATCCCGCCACTCGCAACTTCAGAGCAACATAAATTCACAAGCTCCAACTTCCACCCGTATTTTCCTAGCATACATCTATATTCTTCACTCCCGTTCATTACTGTGCGTAGGCTTCACTTCATGCGTCACGAACCATGGCAAAGCACCACCACTCGCTTCATCTCTCGCAGCTCGGCTTATACAAATTGCATCCAATGGCAGCTCTCAAACTCAATCACAAATACCATTTACAATCCACCATAACCTTCATTCTCTCCCTCGTATCTCAGCTTCAACATCAAACCAAAGAACACACTTCATTAGTCACGCTAGTAACCCATTTTCCATCCTTGCACCGCAACCTTGTCAATAATCCCGTGAGCCACTTGAGCTTCACATCCACTCTAAATACCAAAGATCACCGCATGACCTAAGCATTCATCTAGGACTTCACATAGACCCATCTCAACTCGGACCAGATTTTGCACATCCACAACCACCGCCACTTTTGGCAAGAGCACCATCTTCTTCTCTAGCGTAGAAACTTCCCTCTTGAAATAAAGCTCAGCCTTAACTCGGTTCTTCAATTTCTCCATGAATTCCTCTCTCAACTCAACACACCTCGAACTCAGCCGCAAGCTTCAACCCAAGAACGACTACAAGAACCCTCGATTCATCTCGATCGATTCACCCTTTTCCTTCAGCCCTAAACATTATCACTCACCATTTTCTCGTTTCTTCAAATCCCTTTAAATCTCGACATCCACAAAGACTCAATCGATGCAATTGCAATCTCTTCTTAGCTTCGAATCGCAACCTCGATCCACCAACAACATCATAACCTTGGCTTGCCCGCTTCTCGATCTTTGCTCTTGTTCTTCTCGAATCTCGGTTTCAATTCCAATTTCTTGAACAATGGCGGCAAAGGAACTCGCTTCTCTCTCAATTAAACCATCTTCTCTCGATTCATCTCTTAGCTTCCAATCAATCGAACCCTAATCGATCTCTTCCACCGAATTAACCTTGCTCGATACACCAACTTCATTCAACCAAAACCCATCAATCGAACTCCCAATCCATTCTTTTCTCTTCATCGATCCATGAAATCACAGACTCGATCTCGTGGCGAAGATAGCCTTCGATCCAGGTTTGTGTAGCTTGGGTTGGATGGTTACACCCCACAGATAAATGCATCCACTAGTAGGTGATAAGGGGCACCCTACTATCAACCCCCTTAACCATGACTGGACTCCAGATAATGTTCGCCCATGAAATGACTGCTTTGCCCTTTTTGCTCAATTTTGGTGATTTCTCCTTCTTTTCGTCCGTGCAACTCCAGAGTACCTAATAACTCAAAAGCACACATAAGATACATAATTCACAAGAAAAATAGCAAAGAAAGCGTAACTACTAGATAGTAAATTAGGTGTTTTAGACACCTATCAATATCCATAAGTTTGTACTCAATATGATAAGCATAAGCAAAGGAAGTATACTTACCAGGGTTTGATATTCCCCCGGGTGGCTACTACCGCTTCAATTTGACCTGCACTGCAATCAGCTGCGCAACAAAATACAACAGAACCCAAACCACAAACATCCATAAAGAAAAACTGATTATATATATTAATACTGCCGGTTCACATAGATACATTATGATTCAAAGTTTTTAAGCACAACTGCCTGAGAGTCTTACTTATGCACAACTGCATAAGAAATGCACTCGAGATTCTTCCTTATGCACAACCGCTTAAGAATCTACATGCTAGCATGCTAAGCACATGTACAAAAGTGTTTCAAAAAAAGAAAAGAAAGAGCAGCACAACTGCCTGAGAGTCTTCATTATGCACAACTGCATAAGAATCTACATGTTAGCATGCACATCTACAAAAGTGTGAACATATATAAGAAAAAAAAGATAAAGCCATATATGTTTGTTAATAAAGTGATTATCGAGCATTATATACGATGGCTGAGATATCTCCAAAAAATTAAGTCGACCTCCGACCAGACTAGTCATTTCTGATGCACTTCTTTGGATGAAGCACGCACCCTCCAATTCCAACATCTTGAAAGGTTGAAACAAACGTGTTAGCTTTCAGGACTGGTTCATTTGGGAGGAAAATTTTGTCCACCATCACCTTTCCAAGATTAGATGATACAATACAGCCGTGACACATACGTCCCATGGCACCAGTGCACAACCTACCAACAGAAATAACTTCATCATCAAGGTTCAACAATGAACATGGAGGCATTTCAGTACCTGCTACTGATGATCGACCTGGTGAAGGTGTTTGAGCAGGTGTAGGTGTTTGAGCAGGTTTAGGTGTTTGAGCAAGTGAATCATTCTGAATAGGAGAAGCTGAGTGACGTTGTGAACAACTGATGTTGTTTGATGCAACAACTGACCCTGGCATCGCAGTTTGAATTTCCTTCACAATGTTACATACTGATCCTAAACCTTGTGATCGAACCTCCACCTTGGTACTTAGCTCCTCCAACTGATGCTTGACAGCCCATCCTTGGATTTCAATTCTTGTACTTTGGCACGCGCAGGAGCAGAACAATCATATTGTGTACGAGTAACAGGACCAACAGCATGAACCCGTCCTCTACATTCCTTCCCAAAATCTTTAGTCACTACATCTATGTCTGGTATAGGAATACCCGCAGCTTTTTTCTGGTTGATATCTTCTTGCACCTTCTTAAGCTCATCCTGCCATGTTGAGCATAACAGTGCATGTGTCAGATATAAAATATATAAATGACTAGTAGATAGTATACATATGAGTACTAAAATTCAGATGAAGCACAAGCCGACTCACAAAGTGTTTTTTCACACTAGGTAGAATTTCCCCTCCCTCTTGAGTATGAGCTTTAATCCACACATCAGAGGTGGTGATTTCCACATTAGGATTCTCGCGCTCCTACCAATATAACGAGTCGATTGTATGAATCAATCTAAAGAAGGATAAGACTAATCATAATGGACATATTTTGAGATTCATAATATGAAATCAATATACATACCAGTTCAGCTTTGACCAAAGAATGAGGTTTACGACCCAGGAGGTGTGAGAGTGGTCATATAGTCTGCCGCTTCCTCTTGTGCTCAGCTCTACTTTCCTGTTGTTTAAGAGTGTTTTCATTCAAACAGAATTCTATCCACTCCTCTTCAGGTACACCAGGAGGAATATGTGCAATCCTTTCCTCATGAGTTGGATAGGGATCATAATAAGCATATCGTAACTCATGCTTGCGTCTCCTCCATATAGGAGCCATCGACTTAACCACGTTAATCTTACAAGGCTCGGGTAAAGGATATACTTTCTGAGAAAAAAGAGTTATTTAGAATGTATGTATAGCTAACTAATACATAATACATTTATGTCATCATTTTAGTGATCAAACCAGTAAGGAAAGAATCAAATCATCACCAAAAACAAAATATCTTAATAAAAACTATGAACAAAAATATGAACCTGTAGTTCCTTCCAAATATCATCATTGTAAGAATGGTGCACATGCTTCCATGTTTTGAATGAGATGGGGACATGAGTACGAGTCAAGGCACCTTTTCAGGCTTCGGTATTGTGTTGCATTTGCGGAAATGGGAAGACCATTCTCATCTACTTCCACTGCTGCCATAAAAACCTGCAAAATAACAACCAAGTTCTATGTGAGAAAGAAGTTAAACCTATAAGGGATTGCCTTTGTCACTATCCACATAAACATATCAAACAGAAGCTATAAAGAATGCGCAAGTGATAACACAGAAATTAGGAGAAAAGAGAACAAACAGAACCTATAAGATAATCCGCAGAAAAATATCCCTAATCACACAGAGCTTTAAACCACATAATCGACACATATAAGCTTCTCTAAACTCTCATTTTCAGTAAGAGCTGACTGATAAATACTAGGAATTTCAATACTATCTATAGAGGAAGTCAATCCTTGCGATGAATGCAACACCAAAGACCACCCTTTTTCAGACACATCCTTTGAGTAGAAAACTTGTGTCGCTTCAGATGCAAGAATAAATGGATCATCCATAATTCCATTAATGCTTTTCATCTTGGACAAGTTAACCTTTATCAATTTTGTAATTGCATCAACCTTGCACCCATTAGTCTTGTCTTCAACCTTCACCCAATCACAATAAAATACAGTTTCTTCAAATTCCATAAAATTCAGCTTGATAATCTTCCTAATGACTCCATAATAGGTCATTTATGTTTCCTTGTAATTTGTGTCCGTTGACTTCACTCTATAACTTTTAATAGCTTTCATCGACACACTACTGTTTTGTGACACAACCAACCCCTCGTAATCTTCAGCACAGAAAGTAAATCCATTCACTTGGTATCTCTTATACGACTGCGCCTTGAACAGAGGTCCATGCACTAGTCGCCAAAGTGTTGAGTTTGCTTCATTAGCTTCTAACAACTGCAAGAGAACATGTGTGAAATCAAGCTAATTAGTAAAATATGAATTGTAATTACATAGATTACAGAAAGAAAGTCAAGGTACATAATTTAGGCTAATATGTTACCTCTTCACGTAACCACAAAAGAAAACTCTTTGAGGGACCGTTTCTCTGACCATTAACATAGGATTCATACTTCTTACAATTAAAAGATAATTCAAAACAATTATATCGATAGACATATAACAACTCAAAGGTGTAAAATTAAAACTCTTTGCAACCATCATACTTAAAACACTTAAAGGTGTAAAATTAAAAATTTGTACCTTTGCCAATCATCTAATCCATCATACTTAGAGAGAAGCCATTTGCGAGCTTGTTCAAACTGCACCTGAGTTAGAATAATATCCTTAGCTTTACTTAAAGGCATCTCATCAAACAAACTCATCGTCATCATCAAAAAATGCCCGGGCGAGTATGCTTATGAGTACCATCACCATCCTTTGACAGACCGTCCATGCCATACAAGCTTGCTTCTCGGAGCGTATACCCTCTTGCGATGCACCTATCAATATACCCTTTATTGCGCACCAACCCTTTGAAACCCTTCATTAACCTAAAAAGTAGCAATTAAACAACAAAGTCTGTTAGGACATGACAACACTCAAGCTATATACATTAAACAACATTATCAATTACTCAAGTTCTAGACATTACTCAGGTTATATACATTAATCAATAAAGTCAGTTGTGAAATTTTACCTCTCAAAGGGATACATCCACCTGAATCTCACCGGACCGGAGATTAAAGCTTCATCTGCTAGATGAATCATCAGGTGAATACTGATAACAAAGAACGACGGAGGAAAATGTTTCTCCAGAACACATATTGCTTCTACAAGGCCGGCTTTTGCTTTTAGCAGATGTTCTCGGTTTACAACCTTCGCGCACATAATGTTGAAAAAGATGCTGATCCGGAGAAGAGAAACTCGTAACTCTTTAGGTAGCGATGTTGCAGTATGAACCAGAAGCGAAAGCAAATGCTGCATTACTACATGGTAATCATGAGATTTAAAATTTCTTAGCTCCGGAGGATTAACACTGACGCAGTTGCGAAGATTTGAAGAGAAACCGGAAGGTACCCTTAGATTCTTCAAAATTGTACAAAAGTCAATTTTTTCCTTCTTCGTCATCTCAAATGATCATTTTTCCATTGTTGTTCTACCAGTCTCAGCATCCTCTTTCAACCACAACTTCTTTCTTATCCCCATATCTTCCATATCTTGACGTGCAGCAGGACTATCTTTTGACTTGTTGTTTCCCATCATAGTATTAAGAAGATGCTCCATTATATTCTTCTCTGTGTGCATGACATCTATAATATGGCGAATTGCATTTGAACCCCAATTGGGCAAATCAAAGAGAATAGATCTTCGGGTGAACAGAGAATGGTCATTAACCTCATCTTCAACATTGGCGTCATCTTCAAGTTCCTGAAAATAGATAACATAAGAACAAGGGTCAAGTTCTTTGAATTTCAAACGATTTAATATTGCACAAAAATTCAATATAGGTTCAAATATCTTAACATGCTCACCATCGTAATAGAAAACTCTGCACCTATATAGCATCCCTCTAGAATCAATCCATTTAAACAAAGTTTAAGCTAAGCAAACAACATAGCTCAATCTAATTAATCAAATGAAGACAAGACAGAGGACTAACCTTGATGGTATCAGCTTTTCTTTTACGTTTGAGACTTGCTTGTGATGGTTGTTTTCTTCTTTGCCCTTCTTGGAAATGATTTTACCTACAATCTCTTGTATCTCTAGCCCCGTTAGTGGCCATGGAGCTGTACCATGCTCCCACACGTCCATAAAAATTTGTCCTATCATCGCGATACTTATGCTTCGATGGTAGCCATCTTTGGTGTCCCCCGTAGTAGCATCTTCTTAGTAAATGGTAGATAATCTGCAATGCTGCCTTCTCCACAAGTAGGACAAGCACAATATCCATGAGTTACACATCCCGCTAAAGTCCCTAACGCTGGAAAATCGTGAATAGCCCACAACAAACCGTGCTCTCATCAAAAATTCATTTTGCCGAAAGCGTCAAATGCTAGTACACCATCCCATAACTTCTTCAACTCATCTACCAAGTATTTCTAAATAAACATCAAAGTTTTTACTGGGTGCTTTTGGGCATGATATCAAAGAACGACAACAAAGTGAATTCCTTCATACACAATGAAGGAGGCAAATTATAAATACAAATAATCACCGGCCAACAACTGTGTGCAAGAGCGAAACACCCATTCGAATTGAAACCGTCAGTTGATATCCCAAGTGTAACATTCCTTGGTTCCTTGGCAAACTCTGGCGAAAAACTATCTGCACATCGCCAAGCTAAAGAATCGACGGATGACGCATGACGTTTATATCCGACTTTGCTCTAGAATTCCAAGTCATTGCCTCCGCGATCCGTGGTTTGTCAGAAACCTTTTCAAATTTTTGTAATCAACGAAAAATGTCTAACCGTCTTCCGAGCAATAGTAGTAAGCTTCCTCTCATCATTAAAAACCTTCTTATACCTAGATTCTTGACAAACAGACACTTCACCAGCGATGCATGATACTTCCAATATAAAACACAAGTCATTTACACATGCATCATATGTTATATAATCCATTCCTAGATCTTGGATCATCTTTTTCACTTCGGGTACTTAGATGGCAGTGTATTCTCTTCTGGAAGCAACTCCTTCATCAACTCTAAAATTGCAAGTCATACCATTATCAGAAAACCCATATTGTGTCTTTATGTGATTCAACTTGATAGAAGCATACAATGATGTCACTCCTTTAGGACACGACGGATACAACGGTTCTTTTGCACGCTCATAGACAGATTCCTTTTTCTTCCTTTTCCTAGTTCCAAAGATCATTATGAACCCCACTATCTATTCTAATATTGTCATCTACTACAGCAGCACCATCATCCTCAACAACATCTCCTAAATTTTCACCCTCACCTATAGCAGGATCAACAGCTACATCTCCTACATTAACATTCTCAGCTACATTCTCAGCTACTTCTAACTTTTCCCCATGAAAACGCCATGTCGTGTATGTATAAAGAATACCATACTTAAGCAAATGCAATGAAATTTCACTAAGGGGCCCCAATCCTTTACCATTCTTACATCTACTACAAGGGCATGAGAATAAGGTATTTCTGCCACCATTTCTATTAGCAAACTCTATAAATGACCTAACACCTTCTATGTACTGAGCATACTTACAAGGACATTTCATCCATCCCTTATCAACCGTAGATGACATACCTTAAAGACACTATCTATGTTAAAATTCATAGAGTATATGTACACTACATCAATACAAAATCAGCAGCATTTTTTGATATGATATCTACTACAACTCTAACATGTACCTATGAGAATTTGATATGTACACAGCATAAGATTAATCAAAAGAATACTATCATTTAAAACTATACTAAATCCATTCCATGAAATTGAGTCCCAGCGGTAGGGTTGCCGAAGCCCTTAGGTTAACGACAGAAACATCCCCCAACAAAGAGAGAATGAGCTACAATGAGCTTTTGCGATTCACCACTAGGACCATTTTTATCATGCTCAATGAGATTCTATCAAAATCGAAATCGGACTTACAAAAATTATTAAGTTCAGACCATACAAACTTATAAAAATCTTTAAGTTCAGAAATTATACAAAATTTTTAAGTTCAGACCATACAACTTATAAAAACTTCTAAGTTAAGAGATTATACAAATTTTTTGTAAGTACACCAATTCAATTCTAACATGTAGCTTCAACACGAATCCTAGTGGTAGGGTTGCAGAAGCCCTTAGGTTAACGCAGCGTAAAACATCCTCTCAACAAAGAGAGAATGAGCTACAAGTAGCTTTTGCGATTCACCACTAGGACCATTTTTATCATGCTCAATGAGTTTCTATCAAAATCAAAATCTTACAAAAATTCTTAAGTTCGGACCATAAAACTTATAAAAACTTCTTTAGTTAAGAGATTGCACAAAAATTTCGTAAGTACACCAATTCAATTCTAACATGTAGCTTCAATCGAATCCTAGTGGTAGGGTTGCCGAAGCCCTTAGGTTAATCGACTTAAACATCCTCTCAACAAAAAGAGAATGAGCTACAAGTAGCTTTTGCGATTCACCACTAGGACCATTTTTATCATGCTCGGTGAGATTCTATCAAAATCAAAATCAAAACAGTTGGATATACCTTCTTAGTTTTCCTAAACCAATTCTCACCAGCTTCTTCTTCAAACTCTAATGAACTCGAACTTCGTTCTTCAATCTTGACAAACCTAGACATGGAAAAAACAACAACATTAGATTCAGATAAACAACAAACAATAAAATGGAAATTATCTCTTTGAAAATAACCACAACAATTTCATAGTTGATATACCTTTTTAGTTCTTCCTGAACCAACTCTGACCAGTTCTTCAATCTTGACAAACCCTAACATGGAAAAAACAAAGGGGGTATTAGATTCAGATACACAACAAACCATAAAATGGAAAGAAAAAAAAAATTATTCACAAGTGAAATCGAAAAACTGAAATCAAGCATTAAACCCTAAAAACGAAAAACTTAAATGGAACCCTAGGATTCGATAAACTTAAATCAAAATCTCTAAATCCTAGAAATGAAATCTATGAAACCCTAGAAATCACTAAAACCCTAGAAATCGAAATCTAAAAACCCTAAAAACTATGTCAAAAATTGTACCTGTATACAGATCTACACGATGATGGAGATGGAGTGGGAGATGGAGATGGAGATGAGAGCTGAATCTCTCTGGTTTATCGAGATAGAGATGGAGTAGAGGGGGCAAGGAGAGCTGAGTCTCTCTGTTTTGGCAAAAGAAAAAATGAGGATAGAATTCAGCTAAGGGTGGGATATACCCTAGACTTGGATTAAGGGTGGAAATAAAAACCGTAGTCTTGACCGAAATTTGACTGGGGCGTGTTTATCAGCTTTAGTGTCACGACCAAGCAAGCGGTTCACACGCTTGAACTGAGCGCGGTTGCAATTCGCAACCTCCCCTGTGAGGTTACAAAATTCGAAACGGCACAAACCCGTTGCGAAATATTAGCGGTTGCAATTCGCAACCGACACTAAGCCGTTGCGAATCTTTGTTGCGAAATCCTAAAAATGGTGTAGTGCAGGTTTGCAGATAATTAGTAAAGATTGTTTAAAGAATTGAACAGTTTTTGTACTCCCTAAATCAGGTTCTAAGTCAGCGGAAATAACTTCCACGACTGATATTGGTTCAAATTCAGCTAAGTCGGGCACACAAACATATGTTGGTTCAAATGCACTCTCTGAACAAGGCCTCAATGGAGCAATAATATCACGACTTATAAACCCATTATCATCTAAAACAGTTTCATTATCAATATCATCAAGACGAAAAAATTCAGAACTTAATGGCTTATGGGTCAAGGTCGGAGCATCCTTGACTGATGGAACTAGTCGAGACTCGGACAAAACTATAGGTTCTAGTTTGGGTTCCATTTGTTAGTGTCTAGCAGTGGTGTGGAGTCTAATAAGGCATTGACTTCACAAATAACACTATCATCATCAAAATCATACCCAAAATGTGATAAGCAAACCTCTAGTGGATCTTCCAAGTGGTCCTTGCAAAAGCTTTGTGAGTGCATCTTTTCGCCTATAGCACTTCAGACTAAGGTACCTGGAAAATATTCAAACGAACTGGGTAAAAAGAACTAAAAGAAATCTAAAAGAAAGAGAAAAATAAATTATATACAAAATAAAATAAAAATAAGCTATATACAAAAATTGATATCAGTCAGAGTGTATTATGCAACCACTCCCCGGCAACGGCGCCAAAAACTTGATGGGTTCGGAAACCTACAATAATAATAATACAAGTGCACAGCGTCTAACTAGTAGACAATGGAAAGTACAGGTCGTTCCCACGAGGAGTGTGAAATACCCTACTAACTAATACCAAAAACAAAGTAATCAAATAAAATGATGCTTAACAATTTTTCAGATTTTGAACAAAATGAAATAATATATAATCGTAACAAAATAGGTAATGGGTTATTAAGGTTTTCGATTTCCACCAATTCAATCATATAAAACTCTACTAATTTCTATTTATTACTCAAGAAAAATATCGAAATCAATCTCATGTCCGGAAGATGTTATATTAAATTCTAAAATATAGTTTCTCCGTCAGAACTTCCTTCGCTTCGTATGTAGCGATCCTAAAGCATTACCTATCTATCCTTGCATACCACGTCTAGGGATTTAACCGAAGCACGAAATATCAATTCAAAAGCATAAATAATCAAGAAAATCACATGAACGATAAAACACCAAGCTATATGAAGAGAAATCACTAATCAATGAATCGTTATTTGATAGGGTGTAGAATACATCCTATTTACTATCTATTGTTTATGCTTTCTTTGCTATTTTTCTTGTAAATTATGTATTTTACGCTTGTTTTGAGTTTTATAGCTACTTTGGAGTCGCACGGAGGAAAAGAAGAAGAAATCACCCAATTTGAGCCAAAAGGGCAAAAAGGTCATTTTTTAAAGCGATTGATATATGGAGCCCAGTCAAGGCTAAGGGGGTTGTCATGTGGTACCCTTATCATTTATCGAGGGTGTAATTATCCCTGGGGTGTCCCCTAGCCTATGCAGTAGGGTACCGTTATCCTATCCTACTTTAACCCAACCCTAAATCGAGAAGGGTTATCTTCTCCCAATCATTCCTCATTCGTTCCATCACCAGAAACTGAGAAGAAAAGCAGCCATGACTGCTAATGAAACCGAGAGAAAATCGACGATGGTTTGGGGCTGAAATCGAATCAAGAACACAACAGACATGGGTACGCTGGTTGAACAACGATTGAGCAGGTGTGGTGGTAATGGATTTTGAAATTACAGATCGAGAAGATTGAATCTTCAACTAAGAAATCAAAAATGGAATTAGGGTTCAATAGTGATGGAAAATAGGGTTTTGCTGTGATTCGAAGAACTGAAATGATGAAGAAGGAGAGAAGAAGAAGCTGAAAATTGTTGTTGATGGTCTGTGAATCGAGAAGACCCTGATGCTGTTGATTTATGTTGAATAAAGAGATGGGTTTTGTTAGGATTAGAAGGAGTGCAATTTAAGCTCAGAGATGTGGGATCTGGCGCTGTTTGAACCGAGATGGTGCTGTTGATTGGTTCGAGAGATGAACTCAGATAGAAATTGGAGTTAAGAAAGAGAGGCGTTTGCTGTTGGGTCTGAGAGATCGAGTTGAGGAATAAACAGAAAGTCGATGATGGTCTGTAGCTGAATTGAATCATGGAGGATGAATTAATGCTGTTGACTGCTAAAAATCTGAAGTGATGAAGATCCAGAGAAGTAAATCGATGCTGCAATTGATTCAGGGAATGAATGGGTCTGTAATGCTGTGCACATGGGAAGTATGAGTGAAGCAGAAGAAGAATGAATGAATGGTGCTTGAATTATTAGATGTATGTGCTAGGAATGATGCAGGAATGGAGCTGAGAACGGCCGGAAATTGGCCTGAGAATGTCGTAAAAACAGAGGAAACTCTGTCAATTTCTCTGCTCGGGCGAGTCAACTCGGCGATGACCGATCCGTCCATGTGACTCAGTTGAGTAAGAAGATTCAGACCAGTCAGATGTCTAACTGACTCGGCTAACTCCCCTTCTTCTGACCCGATTGACTAACGCGGACTGACGGTTTGACCATTTTGACCGTTAGTCCTAACGGTGGACTGACGGAATATTCCGTCGAATATACCAGTGACGGTGAAATTTTCAGGTGGTGGCACGCGACTATTCGGCCATAATACCAGCTTTTCCTAATGAGCCAAAAATTCCATAATTTTCTATGGACTTCTCTCATGGGTGTGAAGAATTGGACTAGGAATTGGATGGAGAATTGGGCTCAAATTTGGAAAGAGAAGATGGAAGAGTTGAGAAAGGCTTGGATTTGGAAATTGAATTGCTAAAGGAAAAGGATTCTATTCCTTGGAAGATTTGGAGAATATTGAAGCCTATAAATAGAGAAGTTTACTACATCTTTAACACACCTCTCAACACACACAACACTTGTGTTTTTGCTTTCAATTCTTCTTCTTAATTATTTGTGTGAATTTCAAAAACATGAGTAGCTAATTTTATTATTGATTGAGGATGAATTCCTAGTTCTTAATACATGATTTGAGTTTTGTTTCAATTCTATCTTGAAGTTTTTCACATGATTATCGTTTGTTTTTACTAATAGGAATGTTTATTCATTCATGATTGATTGATACATTGTTTAGAGTGCACGCTAAATTGATTTGTTAATTTGATCTAAAGCTAGTGAAAGTTAGGGGATAAGTAATCATTTCTTGACTCTTTACATAAGTAGCAAACACGAGACCTTGCGGAGGGATTCCGTGGAGCAATTGTGTGTGAAAACAACGTTAGCAAGTAGACCTTGATCTAAGAGTCTAACTACTAATATTAACCTAATAAGTTCATAAATCTTAATGCGTTTATTTAAATTACATCTAGAGTGATCTACTACTAGGTGGTTTGGTAAATAGAATCCAGTGAGTCGAGAACTTCCGTATCCCAAGTGATATAAGGGATTTAGGGGTTTAGCACCGATCTAGTCTGCTTACCTACGGTTGGTGATAATCGTGACTAATAACATGTGGATGAAAACATAATTTGAATCATTGTTTTGCAAACGAAGAAGGATTCCTTGATCTTGTCTCTCTTATTGCTTTCAACTTTATCTTTTAATTGCTTTGTTTATTTTCTTTTGCTTTTTACACCCCCCTTTCGTGACAATTTTTACAACTAGAATCTCTTGCTCCTCGTGGGAACGAACTTGACTTCCATTATATTATATTTAATTAAGTGGAAATAAGATATTAATTTGATTGCACCTACGACACGCATCATTATTAGAAATATCATCGTAGAGTCTATATAAATAAATTGGTTTCAATCTAAACCCTAACAAACGATTTAGCAAACCATGAAGAAAAATAAAATCAATCGGCAAACCCTTGTTTTATCCTCTTCACGGCTGTGTAGCCGCCTCCGGCTTCCTCCTTCACTTTCTGATCGTTTCCCTTATATATCATGCGCAAATCCAATTTATAACTAGCAAAGTCGCCTAGGCCCAGTCCAATAATACCCATATGCTGATTTCCAAAGTCAAACCATCACCAAAGTCCGTATGTAAGAAGACAACGGCGTTGATCGATGCCATTAACTCTCTCTAACAACTTGCAGTTCGATTCACAAAGAAACTGCATTTGAATTAGCCAACTCACGGACCTTTGTTTGCTGCCAATATGAACTCTTCGTCTCCACCAAGTAGCTTGACTTCGCAGGTACTTCCACCAGTTGCAACTACAACATCCAACTACCACTCTTCTCAGCTTCTTCATCTTATTTCGTTCACTGCCAATCTCAAAAGAAGAGCTTCTTCCATTGATACTTCCATACTCTTTCCAGCATCGAACACTAGTTCTTCTCCTTCGAACATTATCACCAGCCAACGCCTTAACTCCCATTAGTTACAGTTCATGCATCTGATCGAGCTCCATCATCTTATATACAATAAAACCCATCAGAGTTGCTCACCACGACATCAGTTCATCCATTCTTGTTCCGGTCAATATCCGACTGCAACCGTTTCGCTTTATCTCCATCGAATCACCACAGCAGCGGCCCTTCTTGACTGCAACCATTCCTGCCACTTCCTGCAATTATATGCTCGATCAATAACAAACAAAAAGCAACGAAGAACTGTTTCCATTAACCACGACCCCATCGAGATCATTTCAGGCCAATCCATCTTCATATTTTCCTTTCCAGGCTCGAGTTCAACTTCCAAACTCATTCTCCAGTCTGGCCTATCCTCCACCAGTACCAACGACCAACAACATTTCTGAATATTCTCAAGGTCAACACCGATTGCAAAGATTAGTCAGTAATTAACCCCATATGCATCTAGCCAATATACATCTCGTTCAAACCATGGTATAAGTTCCAAACATTCTTATATCGTCGCTGCCAAGCTAAACCCATTACTGCCAGAACCCCATTTATTTTGCTGTTTGTGACTCCAAAAATCACCGAAAACACCATCATTGAATGCACTTTCAATACTTGGTAAACATCCATACGTTCATCGGCTATTCATGCAATATATATCGAATACAATCATCACCAAATACTGATCTCGAAATCACTTCATTCCCAAGTATGGCCACAATCTGAATTGAGAAGATAAAGTTGAAATTCACCGGCTATATCTTTCCTTGACATCTGCAAATGATAGTGGTAATAACAACTTCTTGAATTTATGACGGCAGCTACTTGGCACAAGGTTTGATTCACACTGGAGATAATACTCAAAACCTTCTCTTGAAATGAGAATTCTTTTGCTTAATAAATGATGGAATCTTCCTTAGATGCTTCAAGCATACCACAAAAAAAATGTAGTGGGGAAAGTGACCACATCATCTGACCCCTTGGTCCTTTAGTGGATTTGAGGAGCTTGTCAAACAAAGGCAGTCTTTAGCCCGCTGCACTACTTTTCCTCTAGCCATGAAATGGCTTTAGCCATGCTGATTCAAACAGACTAATCTCTCACTTTTGTAGGATCCGCGGTTGGCAACATTTGTGTTTGCTGTGGCAAGCACCAATTTAACTTCTAATTAAGCCGTTCTCCTTTTGGTAACCGGATTCGCTCATATTTCCTAGAAATAGCTCAAAACGGTGTTATTAGCCTAAATACTGACTCCTAGCTAATATAAATGCGGGTATAAAATGTAGCATTTATGTGCTTATCAACACCCCCTCACTTATATTTTGCTAGTCCTCGAGCAAAACAAAGAATATATCCGCTCCACAGCTGGATAAAGAGTGATGTCTGCTAAACAGCGAGACAAAACCACTAAACAGTGGTGTAGAGATGTCTGCTAAACAGCTAGACGGTACCGCTAAACAGTGGTGAGGAAGTGTCTGCTAAACAGCTAGACAGATAATCAGAAAGACCCGCTCAACAGCTGGTCATGTCATGCAAATTTTTTTTTTTTTTTTAATGCAGACCCGATAAACAGCTGGTCATGTTTTTTTTTTTATTTATATATTCCTAAGAAAAGTGAAAATCTGCAAAAATATGGAAAATTACCCACTCCCCCACACTTAAACATTACATTGTCCTCAATGTAATTGAGTCATCCAACGTAGAAATTAAGATGGGAAATGAAAAAAAATAAATAAATAAAATAAGAGATAGAGTAGAGGGAACAAATCTGATGGGATGACTCCCATGAAGCGAAAGTTATCTCTGCTTCCTACTTGCCGCAGAGCACGTTCTCAAACAATGTGGGGTTGGTACCCCAAGTTAAGCTGTGAGTCATATATATAAAGCCTGAAGAGTTGGGGATCAACCCAACTAATATGATTAGTCATAAACATGAACCTGCAGTAAGAAATATTAGTACCTAGAGAGATAAAACTGAATTCAATCTTATTTAAAACATAATTCGAACCTTGAATATGAAGTAAATCAGGTTCGCAGATAATTAGTAAAGATTGTTTAAAGAATTGAACAATTTTTGTACTCCCTAAATCAGGTTCTAAGTCAGCGGAAATAACTTCCACGACTGATATTGGTTCAGATTTAGCTAAGTCGGGCACACAAACATATGTTGGTTCAAATGCACTCTTTGAACAAGGCCTCAATGGAGCAATAATATCACGACTTATAGACCCATTATCATCTAAAACGGTTTTATTATCAATATCATCAAGACGAAAAAATTCATAACTTAATGTCTTATGGGTCAAGGTCGGAGCATCCTCGACTGATGGAACTAGTCGAGACTCGGACAAAACTAGAGGTTCTAGTTTGGGTTTCCATTTGTTAGTGTCTAGCAGGGGTGTGGAGTCTAATAAGGCATTGAATTCACAAATAACACTATCATCATCAAAATCATACCCAAAATGTGATAAGCAAACCTCTAGTGGATCTTCGAAGTGGTCCTTGCAAAAGCTTTGCGAGTGCATCTTTTCGCCTATAGCACTTCAGACTAAGGTACCTGGAAAATATTCAAACGAACTGGGTAAATAGAACTAAAAGAAAGAGAAAAGAAAGAGAAAAATAAATTATATACAAAATAAAATAAAAATAAGCTATATACAAAAATTGATATCAGTCAGAGTGTATTATGCAACCACTCCCCGGCAACGGCGCCAAAAACTTGATGGGTTCAGAAAACCTACAATAATAATACAACAAGTGCACAGCGTCTAACTAGTAGACAATGGCAAGTACATGTCGTTACCACGAGGAGTGTGAAATACCCTACTAACTAATACCAAAAACAAAGTAATAAAATCAAATGATGCTTAACAATTTTTTAGATTTCAGAACAAAATGAAATAATAAATAATCGTAACAAAATAGGTAATGGGTTATTAAGGTTTTCGATTTCCACCAATTCAATCATATAAAACTCTACTAATTTCTATTTATTACTCAAGACAAATATCGAAATCAATCTCATGTCCCCTGAAGATGTTATATTAAATTCAAAAATATAGTTTCTCCATTCAGAACTTCCTTCGCTTCATATGTAGCGATCCTAAAGCATTACCTATCTATCCTTGCATACCACATCTAGGGATTTAACCGAAGCACGAAATATCAATTCAAAAGCATAAATAATCAAGAAAATCACATGAACGATAAAACACCAAGCTATATGAAGAGAAATCACTAATCAATGAATCATTATTAGAAATATCATCATAGAGTCTATATAAATAAATTGGTTTCAATCTAAACCCTAACAAACGATTTAGCAAACCATGAAGAAAAATAAAATCAATCGGCAAACCCTTGTTTTCTCCTCTTCACGGCTGTGTAGCCGCCTCCGGCTTCCTCCTTCACTTTCTGCTCGTTTCCCTTATATATCCTGCGCAAATCCAATTTATACCTAGCAAAGTCGCCTAGGACCAGTCAAATAATACCCATATGATGATTTCCAAATTCAAACCATCACCAAAGTCCGTATGTAAGAAGACAGTGGCGTTGATCGATGCCATTAACTCTCTCTAACAACTTGCAGTTCGATCCACAGCAAACCAGATTTGAATTAGCCAACTCACGGACCTTTGTTTGTTACCAATATGAACTCTTCGTCTCCACCAGTAGCTTGACTTCGCAAGTACTTCCACCAGTTGCAACTGCAACAGCCAACTACCACTCTTCTCAGCTTCTTCATCTTGTTTCGTTCACTGCTAAGCTCAAAAGAAGAGCTTCTTCCATTGATACTTCCATACTTTTTCCAGCATCGAACACTAGTTCTTCTCCTTCGAACATTATCACCAGCCAACGCCTTAACTCCCATTAGTTACAGTTCATGCATCTGATCGAACTCCATCATCTTATACACAGTAAAACCCATCAGAGTTGCTCACCACGACATCAGTTCATCCATCGAATCATCAGACTGCAACCGTTTCGCTTCATCTCCATCGAATCATCACAGCAGCGGCCCTTCTTGACTGCAACCATTCCTGCCACTTCCTGCAATTATATGCTCGATCAATAACAAACAAAAAGCAACGAAGAACTGTTTCCATTACCCACGACCCCATCGAGATCATTTCAGGCCAATCCATCTTCATATTCTCCATTCCAAGCTCGAGTTCAACTTCCAAACTCGTTCTCCAGTCCGGCCTATCCTCCACCATTACCAACGACCAACAACATTTTGAATAATTCGCAAAGATTAGCCAATAATTAACCCCATATGCATCTAGCCAATATGCATCTCGTTCAAACCATGGTATCTTCCAAACATTCTTATCTCGTCGCTGCCAAGCTAAACCCATTACCGCTGTAACCCCATTGATGTTCATTGTTTGTGACTCCAAAAATCACCGAAAACACCATCATTGGCTGCACTTTCAATACTTGGTAAACATCCATACGTTCATCGGCTATTCATGCAATATATATCGAATACAATCATCACCAAATACTGATCTCGAAATCACTTCGTTCCCAAGTATGGCCACAATCTGAATTGAAAAGATAAAGTTGAAATTCACCGGATATATCTTTCCTTGACATCTGCAAATGATAGTGGTAATAACAACTTCTTGAATTTATGACGGCAACTACTTGGCACAAGGTTTGATTCACATTGGAGATAATACTCAGAACCTTCTCTGGAAATGAGAATTCTTTTGCTTAATAAATGATGGAATCTTCCTTAGATGCTTCAAGCATACCACAAAAAAAATGTAGTGGGGAAAGTGGCCACATCATCTGACCCCTTGGTCCTTTAGTGGATTTGAGGAGCTTGTCAAACAAAGGCAGTCTTTAGCCCGCTGCACTACTTTTCCTCTAGCCATGAAATGGCTTTAGCCGTGCTGATTCAAACAGACTGTTTAATCTCTCACTTTTGTAGGAGCCGCGATTGGCGACATTTGTGTTTGCTGTGGCAAGCACCAATTTAACTTCTAATTAAGCCGTTCTCCTTTTGGTAACCCGATTCGCTCATATTTCCTACAAATAGCTCAAAACGGTGTTATTAGCCGAAATACTGACTCCTAGCTAATATAAATGCGGGTATAAAATGTAGCATTTATGTGCTTATCAGCTATTATGATCATGTCTCTACACTAGAGTATTATATACAATATATACAGTATATACAGTTTCGCATGTTATGTTTTCAATATAGCACGACTTGAAAGATACGTTAGGAATGAAACAGTTCAAGTCAATATTACTAACCTCAAGTGGAAGGATGATGTCGTCGTTGTAGTTCGTTACTTCTTCACATTCTTCAGGTCTTTAGAGTAATACTTGTATGTCTCAAAATTCCTAGACTTTCTAGTCTAACCTAAACAAAGTTGTCTCTAGTATATAATCAAGCGACTCTAAATGAGTTTTGACACTAAAAGATGACAACCAAACTTGACATACCAACGCTTGGTGAGTTCAACCGAGC
This sequence comes from Papaver armeniacum, assembly GCA_023531295.1. Lineage (NCBI taxonomy): Eukaryota > Viridiplantae > Streptophyta > Magnoliopsida > Ranunculales > Papaveraceae > Papaver > Papaver armeniacum. The sequence goes on from JAJJWW010011879.1 coordinate 34,934, forward strand.
TATGCGGTAACAAGAGTTCTAATGTTTTCCTGTAAAAAGAGACAAGTCCAGTGTAGTTTAACATATTATTATTGAATCAATATTGAGTTTTCTCAACAATTCTTCTACTTTTTGCTATGAAATTCATTATTCACGCTTCCGTTCTGCATTAAGTGGCATCAGAGCTTCATCTCTCGATTTTTAATTTCTTTTCGTCTAATTTTTCTCTACCCTCCACATCATTTCATATAAACCCTTTTATCAATTATCCTTTATTTTTCGTGGACCCAAAAAAAAAAAAGGAAAAAAAATAATCACGGCCACCTTTTTTTCCCATCATCGAATCTACCTACTTATCTTTCACGTTCCAAGTACAACCCATCACCCCATTAGTCAACCATCCACGTCCAACTCCGTTCATAACTTCATTCTTATTATATAAGATTAAGCCTCACCTACTGCTTTTCATATTCATTGTTCAATTCCAAAACCAATCCCACCAGCCCATCTATTATTGGGCCAAACGATCTGAGGGCCCGTAGGAAGGGAGTCCCTTTTATGGTATTTTTTTTTTTTTTTTTGTAAAATGAAGCATAACGCGAATGTGCAATTTGATAAAAAAAAAATTGGGAATAGTTTGGTGTGATCAAAAATTTTCAATCAACAATGAAATGACACGAATGCCCCTCCCTTTTAGTCTAATTACTATAACTCCTTATGTATCCTATTTTTTCAGGGGTTTAATTGACAAAAAAATTAGAATATAACATATCTAAAAATCCGTGCCTTAGAATTTTAAATTTTTTAGGAGATCCCCGTGATATTCCGTGGAGCATTAAATCATTGGTTTTTCATATCAGAGATGAAGTTGTTCAGTTTTAAAATATTAGCTTTATTTCTGTTCCAAAACCTGTAAACGCATTAGCTCATGACCTTTGTCAGTTTGGTATGCATGACTTTGTTTCAGGATGGTGGATTTCTTCATCCCCTCCTTCTTGTATGTCTTCAAACCTCATTTATGAGGTGGTCTAAATAAATAAGTTTAGGGCTCTCTATAGCCATTTTCCCTTTCAATGTATATTTTTTTAAAGAGATCTACAGAATGAGTACAAACAACAATATCAAATTTAGAGTTTTTATGAAAAATTCGAAGGTGTTTATCCTTTTAGTCATAGTTTCCGAAAATTGAATGCATAGCCTTTATGCCAACCACCACAAATGATACATAGCACATTATGCAACCATATTTTGGTTTATGCATCAACTAATTTTTGGTTGCAACTAATAAAACGATGTGCTCCCTCCATTTCAGGAAAAGTGATACTTTCATTCTTAGGCACAATTTTCGAAAATTAAATGCATAGCCATTTTTCAAGCCACCACAAAGGATGCATAACACATTATGCAGCAAGATTTTGGTTTATGCATCAACTAATTTTCCGTTTCAGGAAAAATGTAGGCAAACATGAAACTGTGAAAGTATTTCTTTTTCTGAAACGGAGGTAGTATATGCCTAAAAATATCATTCCAATAAAAAAAAAACGAAACACCGCTGATTGCGATACAGTAAAACTAAAACTTTCACCTAAAAAGACTACACCGCGAATGTATAACACGTTATGCAATCAGCGGTGTTTCGTTTTTCTTCGGTCGACCCTCCCCACCGTGGCAGCGGTGTTCTAGTCTAACCTTCCACGATAGCTAGCTTCTTTTTTCACTCTACCGGCTAAGCAAGTTAATCCAACCAATACAAATTCCGGCTTCAATAATTTTCTGATAGTTACTTTAAATTTATAATATTTTTATCATGTTTAATTTTGACCATATGTTTTGTGAACTTGCGGAATTACAAAAAGAAAATCGTTGCCGACTTGCAAATTAAAGATTACTTTAGACCAGTTTGATTGGTTACAACTCGACACTTACGTGGTTACTCCTCCAATGACAAGTCCCGATACCAATATTTTCTTCACCAACAATGGAATCATCGTCAATACCTCTTATGCAGGTGTTCAAAGTTAGCCAAAGAGGTACCATATGTTCATGTTGTTGAAGATCAAAAACTAGTTACAAAGATTTTTGTCGGCCAAACATACTCCGATAAAATTACTACTAAGATTATTACCTACGATGTCGATATTAGTTTTTGTGTTAAACGATCTATTATATGGTGTTCTACTCTACGATCATCAATATTTTCAAAGTATGTTATTTGTTGGACAGGTCGTTTACAATATCTGGTGAACTCGAAGACAACTGCTTTTCAAAATTTGAGTTTTTCTTAGATTTTCCATTATCTCTTACTCTAACAATGTTTTACTAAAACATAGTAAAATTGAAGAAGACGAGGAATAGAACTTACTTGAAAACACCCTTGTATGAAAGCTCTTTCCTCAATTGAAGCTCTTATTCATAGAGAAACTTTGAGTCTACGACTTATAAATGATGTAATTTTCCCAAAAACACAAGAAAGGAAAACTCGTTTTGTAAACTTATGGTGGGTTTGGATGTAGAATTTTAAGGGAGGAATTTATGGGTCCGGGGGATTTGGTAGAATTACGTTTCCTTCTATATGTTTGGTTGCCCGAATCCTTGGAATCATGTTTCCTACGGGATTCAGTTTTCCAGCAAATCCTCCATATGGAGTCCGACCCCTCCCCCTAAGATTTGCTGGGAAACTTGTCAAGGGATTTATGGAACCACTTTTTTTAACTCTAAATACCATATATATGAAATTTTTAGATTTGACGGTAATGCCAAACGGTATAAAGACTTTAATACAAGAAAACTCTATAAATCCTAGGAATTTTAATTCAGTTACCAAACACACAAGGAATTTACATGAATCCCAGAATTTATAATCCCATGGAATTATAAATTCCCGGAAACGGTGAATTCTGCAAACAAACCCACCATTAGCTTTTTCCCAATTGTCGTTCGCGAACAGTTGGAGAAAAGAAGGAAGGTTCGTGAACCCGGACCTTACAAAAGCTAAATGGGCTTTGACTGTTTACCAAACAACTACCAACAAAGTAGTTATCTAGCAAAATTGATTAGGTACTACAACTGAGATTTATTGATAAGTATTTTACCAAAATTTGTGATAAATCGGTTGATTGATCCAATGTAATTATAAAATGAAATACGGTACCCAAAAATATTTTCAAGAGATAATCATGATACCCCTGACGGCATTATCTTGTATAGAAAATTTCAAAATTATGGAGTACACTCAATATAATAAAAATTTATTTTAACGTTATCAAAATATTAGTGGGTTACATAGAGCATTGATAAGACATATGACTGAGAGATTGTGACTACTAATTTTCCCATAGTCTACGTAATGTATACAGCTCAGAGGATTGGATACTATGAAGTATTGATACCTCTGTCGAACTGGTAATGCTAAGTTGTAAAAGGATTCAAGATCACAATAATAACGAAGAACACAAATATAATGTAAATGCTACTAAGTTATCATGGGACACAAGATTTTACGTGGTTCGACTTTTATCTACGTCCGTGGGGTAATGAGTGATTGTTTGTATTAAGTTGTGGTAGTTACAAAGATCTTAAATGCTTCCCAAAGTAATAGAGAGAACTCAAGTTGCAGTTAATACTTAAGTTCTCAACATTAAAGAGGTATAAGCTTAAGACTAGATCTTCTTCTCCTAGATATTGAATGCCCTTTGTTTGTTGGTGAAGCTTGGTATTTATAGCCCCTTCTGCTCCAGATATATCTTTGTTTTATTTGGGTCCATCGTCCCCTAATATACCTTCCGTACAAATGGTACCTTCGTTCACCGCACGCTTTCTCCAGTCGGACTCTGCCACCTCAGCTGACCCACATTCCTTTGGGAACTTCCCAGCCTCAGTACAGATTGTACCTTCGTTCACCGCTAGCATTCGCCAGCCACACTCTGCCACCTCATCTCTCTCCACGTGCTTTGGTTAAGCGTGTAGATAAGAGTTTTGCGCATTTAATGCTGATTGGATATGTCATCTACCTCTGTCCCTTCGCCAGCTACCTCTCTATAGACTAGAATCTACTTTTCCATCTTAGCCGTCGAGGTATCCCTTATTGGGATAAGATAAAGTAAATCTGCGAAGGTGCATTCTGCTACTCGGGTTCCTGTGTGTAGCGAGGGCTACACAGTTATCTTGCATGCGACCACTAGAACCGTGACACGTGCTTCGCAGAATATTGATATTCACAGTTTGCCTCCTTTCTTTCATATTCTACCGTTTGGTAGGATTGGAAGAAAAAACTTCCGTAACGTCGCCATTTTTGCACGTACCGGTTTGGTGGTCCCCATGTGTCCTCTCATGCAATAACTTTCCTTTGAATTTCGGGACATCCAAATTTTTGGATTCTCTAGCCGCCTATAAGAGGAGAATAAAATAAGGAATTTCATTAAATTCCCCTTCTCCTCTCGAACTGTCGCTCTCTATCCCTTTCTTAGAGATTTTTCGTCTTCTTTTCTGCCAATTGCTGGTTTGCTCTTCATCTTCCAAAGCTCTTGCTTGTTCTTCATCAATCAGGTTAGCATATACTCACCTTTTGATTTTGATGTAGATTTTCGCATTTTCCATGTTTGGTTCTGTTGCTATTCCTTTGGTTGTTTGAAGTTGTTGTTGTATTTGCATGTGAGAATTTCGATTCTTCTATGTCTCTCCATGTTGTATGAGAACTTGGATTTATTTCCGTATCGCGTTTTCACCATGAATATATCATGATTGATTCTTGCCTGCAAATTTTTGAATGTGGTGACCAATCATACTATATTTCGCTTCTTGGGAGGATGAAATCATTTCCTTTGGTTGGTTTTGTTAAACCCATGCCCAAAGTACTATTATTTTTGCCCCGATCATGTTTTTGAGCCGACTGTAATTTTTGTCCGCCATTGTTGATGGATTGTTCTTCTTGTTGGTGTTATGGATTATGAGACTTCCGAAGAAGCCTGCGCGGAAGGATCCGAAGCCTAGATCGTCAACTGAGCCACCTCCGCGGATGGATCATCCTGATGCTACGCCTTCACCACCCCCTGAGGATACCGAGATACCTGAGGGACCTGAGGTAGCCATGGAAGCTGAGGTAGAAGAAGTTGTTGTTGAGGATATTCCTCCCCTTCCGCCTCATTTTGAACTCCAGAGGTTGCAGCTGCGTGACAAAGATAGTTATACTAACTTGTCTTTGACTAAGATCTCCAAGTCTTTCCGTTTGCATAAGTTTGACATCTCTTTTGTTGATGGCCCTGATGTTCTCGCTGAATCCTTGATTCGAAGCTTCCCTTATGATGAGAACAATCTCTTGATCAGTATTGGCCAGTTGGCCGCATATATGCTCCTGCCTTTGTTTAGTAGAAAGGACCCTTTCTACTATGATGTTTTTTCTACCAGGGATGACCCGGTGAACAAAACTCAGGTCCGAGGGATCATGCAATACACTGATAACTTTTGGCGCGCCCTTCGTGAGTGCTGGTACCGTAGCAAGGGCAAGACTACTTTGAAGTCCTATGACCCTTTTGCTGCTGGGAGGTCTAAGCAAGAGGATTATACCCCTGACAACTTCGATGCCACCTATGTTGATGCCATTCAGAAAAGTAACCTTCTCCCTTGGTGTGTTGGCCCCCGTCGTATTCATGTTACTACTAAGCAAATTAGGGAAGGTAATAGCCTTCATTTGCTAGAAGAGATCGACATGACTGGGTTGACTGTTATCCCCTACTCTGCTACGCTTTTTCTTGCCGAAGCCTGATCGCATTCATCTTGACAATGATGATCGCTGGGCACGTACTCCTCTTCGTGTAGTGGGTCCCTGGGCCTATGGTTTTACTACTGCGGATCCCAATGTCCCTCGTATAGCCTTCTCTCTTCCTGCTAAGTATGATGGTTATCAGCCTTGGGTTTCAACCCTGCTACTTCTCATGAGGTAACCTTAATTTGTTTATCGAAGTTTTTTATTCTTCATCTTTGCTCTGCGGCCTTTGCTAAATAGTTTGACGATTTCTTTGCAGCCTGCCCCTACTTCTTCTACTGGGACTGCTCTGGGTTCTGCTGCTGGGATTGCTCCGGGCTCTGCTGGTAACTCCGTATCCACCAGGACCAGGAAAAGGAAGGCTTCAGTTGAAGCATCTAAGCCAACACCTACGAAGATAAGGATTATAACCCTACCTTAGTGTTGGTGTGTCCCTTAGTATTTTTCCCCTGATCCATAGCTTGCGTATGTGTTCTTTCGTAGTCCTCCAAAAAGAAAGGCAAGTTGAAGGTTGTGATCGATATTGAGGAATCTGATGAGGATCCGAAGGCTGCTGAGGAAGAGCAAGATGACGAGGATATGGAAGATGTCGAGGATACTGCCCTTAGTCCCCATTTAGATGACATTGAGGAAGATTTTTCCAAAGATAGTCCTAGTCCCCTTCGTGCTGGTTCTGTGGAAGGTGATAACCTTCAGGTCGATGGTGGTTCTTTTTTGGTGAGCCAAGTTATTGCTCAAGTTGCCATACCTTCTTTGCTGCCGAAGGTACCCTCATTCTCTGCTCCTAGTGATTTGCAACCTCGCTTCGGTCGTTACTAGTGCTATGATGATATCTTACAAGAGTCTTCCATCTTCTCCTGCTACTTCACTTCATTCAAGTGGTTCGTTCGCAAAGGGTGTTGCTCCTGCAGTGAGGGTAAGTAGCTCAGGATCCCAACCGAAGAAGAAGGTTGTTATTTCACTTGCCAACTTCTCCTTCAATGCTATTCCTACCTTTTTGGGAAGTGCTCAGTCCGTCTCTACTGCCCCCATCAGCAAAGTTGTTGGACCTCCACCTTCGTCACCAGATTGGATCGTACTGGGTAATCTTCCCTCTGCTGGTGATATGGACTTAGGTGGTACTTCTAGACAGGCGTTCTCCTCCATTCCTAGCTCATCCACCATGTCGTCTCTTCGTCGTGGTTAGGATTCAGTACTTGTTCCCCATGATCGTTTTCAGGCGACTGGTGGGGTTCTTACGGATCTTGGGAAGTGTAAGTTACCTGAGAACTTGAGCCTTGGGAGTTCTGACGATGCCATCCTCGAAGCTATACTGCGGGATTCGAAGGGCCCCTTTTCTGCTGAGGTTTATCGTCACCAGCTGGCCGATTCTTTGGAGGTTTCTTCAAAGTTGGATGTTTTGACTGCTCAGTATCGAGTGGCCAAGGATCTATTCTTTGACCAGGACTGTTTTAGCTCTGGTCAGAGCTTTGGTGAGATCCGCATGGGTAACATCCAAGACATGGAGGCTTTCATGGATACCTATGCTGATTTTCTTCCTCGTCTTTCGTTATTCTCGGTAAGTAGTCTTACCTCATTGTTTCATGCATTGTTTTTTTACCTCCGTTTATTCTTATGCTCTGCATTTTGCAGCTTTGCAAACAAATCGACGTTGGCTATACCTTGTTCAATTTTTATAGGCCTAAGTGTACTCACTTGGGTGCTCTGTTGGAGCGTACTCGTCAAGATCATGCCTTTGCTAGTACACAACAACCTTCTTCCAGTGATGATGCTTCCTCCAAGGTACCTTTGTTAGAGGACGAACTGAGGAAAACCCAGAGGTCCCTAGAAGCTTTTTTGTTGGCTCTTGAGAGAGCTAATAACGCTGCAAAGGCTTCTGAGGAGGGACGCAAGGCCGCTGATTCTGCTTTGGTTGCTGAATCCTCCAAAGTTATAGGCTCGTTTCTTCTTTCCTTTAGCTTTGTTTTTATTATTTTCCGGTAGCCTAGTCCTGAGATATCCTACGCCAGCCAGTTGGTAGCTCCAGTGAGATGAGACATCTTCGAGAGCGGGTAGCCAAGTTGACCTCCGATGTTTGGTATTATCAGAAGAAGTATGATAGGTTGATGAACGTGATTGTTCATAACGAAGCCCAAATTTCCCTTGATTCTGCTCCTAACTCAGACCTTGTGAAGAAGATGGTTTTTCTCCGTAAAGAGTGTGACGAGACCTTTAAGTGGAAAGAGGATCTCATTTTAAAGCAAAAGGAGGATATTGCCTTAGTCGAGAAACGTCTTTCAGCCCAAGAAATTATCCGCAAAAAGTATTATGCAGATTTCGAAGATGCCTGCGCTTCCTTAGCTAAGATTACTGCAGAACGCAACGTATTGTCTTCTGAGGTCTGTTCTCTTAAGAACAAACTTAGCGAAGATGGTTCCATGCCTTCTTCCATGTCCCAAGCATCTATGGTCAAGAGATTGGAAGAGTTAGAGAACGTTTACCAGGTTTTGTCCTCCGAGAATGCTTCGCTCCGGATTGATATTGAGGATCTTTGACCGAACGAGATATCCTTGTGCAGGATCTTGATGTTGCTGAGGTGGATCTTGCCGAAGCCAGCATAGCTTAGAAGAATCCCTTAGCCATGCTGGAGGTAGCTTAGGGTTTTCTTATTCCCATAGCATTCTTTGTTCCCCGTATTGCCTTTGCTCTTTACTTATCCCTTTTATTTCCGCAGGTCTCCAGGAGCAGCTTGTAGGTGCGAATGCTAAGATTAATCGTCTTGAGGGCCAAGTATCTTCTTTGGAGATAGCTCGCCAATTTGATGCTGCTGCCAAGTTCAAAGCCGAGTCACTTCAGCGGGATAATGACCAGCTCAGTGCCCAGATGATGGAGCTTCGTTGAAAATCGGCCTCTGATTTGGAGACTCAGGCCTCCCAAATGAAGGTGCAATTCAAGCATTTGGCTATTGATTATATCAATGATGCCTTTGCTGAAGCTGACGCCAAGCTGACGGATTTGTCTTTCCTCGTCTTCCTTATCCTTGATTCTGTTGTCTCCAGCTTTGTTTAAGTAAACTCTTTGTTGCTTTATGTCCTCAACTGAGGTATCTTCTTTATCTATGATGTCTCTCTTCTTTGAAACAATTCTTTGTGAGGTTTTGAACCTTTGTTATCTGCCATGAAACTTACGTTAGACATATTTTGGTAAAATTATCATTTCACTTTATGTTACTGCATGAATATTTTGTTTAGACATAATGTGTCTAATTGGTCGCACAGTCAAGTCATCACAAGGTGCTAAGGTATGCTTAACCTTTGGTGGAACATTCAACGTCCTACCCGGATATCCTTTGGCCAGAAGGTATCATGGTGGCGAAGGTCCCTACGTGGGAAATAATTTTCCTGTAACCCTACGCGTTCAGCGCGGAGACTGCTTTACTTTGACAGGGTATCTCTATAGGGGATATCTTATTTTTTTTCTTATGCCTCATGAAAGGAGACATCGCCCCGAGGATCCGAGATTGACATATGCGCAGTTATGCCTTGCCTTGCCTCATCGTTACTCATAACGGAGGGTGTTTATTCTAACCCAATTGTATTAATCAAAGCTAATTTCTAGCAAAAAGTTTCTTTCATTGATTAGTAAGGTCTATAATACCTTTGATCAGGGATAGAACATGGTAGGCTATTGCCCGTTCCTTTCTTCTCCTGAGTAGTCATCATTCTCTTATGGGTAATACTTTTTTAGGTACATTACATTCCAAGGGTGCTGTAGTACTTCACCTTTGGGGGTCCTTAGGTAGTAAGACCCTTTTCCCGCGATGTCGTGTATGATGTAGGGCCTGTCTCATGTCGGATCTAGCTTGCCCCACTAATTCTTTCTTTGGTACGGTGGTATCTGAAGAAATACGTATTCCTCAGCCACAAAGTTCCGAGGGATGACCCGTTTGTTGTATTCTCGAGCTAGCCTTTGTTGATAGTTCACCATCTTTTGCAAAGCTACCTCCCTTATTTCTACAAGGTCATCCAGTTTCTCTAACATCAAGTCTGTTGTTAAGTTTTTTTCCCAGGCCTCCGTCTTCGTTGTTGGGAGTATTATCTCCGTTGGGATGACTGCTTCGGCTCTGTAGGTCAACAAGATCGGAGTTTCCCCCGTAGCTGACCTTCTTGTAGTTCGATAGGCACATAGGACGTTGTGCACTTGTTCACACCACCTCTTCTTGTATACTCCTAGCTTCTTCTTTAAGTTCATCGATATGGTTTTGTTGGTCGCCTCCGCTTGTCCATTGCTCTTAGGGTATATAGGAGTTGACTTGTTCTTCTGAATGTTGAAAGTATCAACAACATGTCGATGTTCTTTCCTTGTAACTGTTTTCCATTGTCCGAGACTATGGCGACTGGTATTCCGAACCTGCATATGATTTTCTCAAACAAGAATTTAAAGACATTTGTGTCCCTAATCCTTGCCAGAGGCTTTGCTTCCACCCACTTGGTGAAGTAATCCATAGCCACAATAAGGTATTTTCTTTTTGAGGTTCCCTCTATCAAGGGTCCAACAATATCAACCCCCCATTTGAAAAATGGCCAAGGGCTGATAACCGAGTTAAGCTCCGTTACCGGTGCCTTAATTTTCTTGGCAAAGCGTTGGCATCTTTCACATCGCTTAGCAACGTTCTTTGAATCTTCATCCATGCTTAGCCAGTAGTATCCTTACATTTTGGCTTTAACCGCCAAGGATCTTCTTCCAGTATGGTTGCCGGCATCTCCGCTGTGTATATCGTGGAGTATTCTCCTTCCTTCGATTCGTGAGAGGCACCGCATTAGAGGTTCGAGAAATGACCTCCTATACAGTATTCCGTCACGAAGGCTGTACATTGCTGCTTTTGATTCGAGTTTCCGAGCTTCCTTAACATCGGCTGGTAAGGTACCTTTGTCAAGGTACTGGTGGATCATAATTCTCCAGTCATCTTCCGCTTCGCATCCTTCATTTTATCCGTCTGCTTTCCCCTAGTAGGGAAAACCCGGATTCGCTCCTTCCTTGCTTAAAATGTGGGAAAATGTTGTGTTTAGCTTTGTGTAGACTTTATCTACAATCTCTTCTCTTCCTTTTCCTCTGCCTTTGCCATCTCCGTATTTTGATATTTTGTCCCGGGAGATGGTTATGCCCCCAGCTTCGTTTTACCTCTTAGGTATCTCCGGAATTGGTTCCAGAGAGTTCGTTCGTTGCGGAGCTGTTGTTGCCTTTGTTTGTGCTCTGGGGTTATCCCTTTGGATTTCTTCAAGTCTGATGTAGCGATCCTGGACAACCCGAAGCTCGCCTTCGGAATCGAGGGCTCGGTTGTGGAGTTCCACGAAGATAGCTGAGGTTCTATCAAGTCCATACTTATAGAAATTAATGCTAATTTCTGGATTGACTTTCCCGATTGCTTGGCACGTCTTTTGCCACCTGTCTGTGTACTGCATCAATGTTTCCCGGGGTCCGATAGCTAAAGCAAATAGCCTATATAACCCTGCCTTTGTTGATTTGTTATACATGTATGTATCCAAGAACACCATAGACAATTGCTTAAAAGAGTCAATTGAGTTTGCTGGTAAATTATCATACCACGCCAATGCTGATCCCGTCAAGCTTGCAGGGAAGTACCTACAAAGTGCTATCTCATCTATTTCCTAATGGGCAATGACACGAGTGTAGTATCGTAGGTGGGCTGCGGGATCTGAGGTACCATTGTATGCCTGAAACGTAGGTACTGGGCATTTCGGAGGGATAGGCTCCCTCAAAATGCGAAAAGATAACGAAGATGTTGTCGCTTCTTGGAGTACCTCTTCTAGCCTTGCTCCTGCGTGGCCAGTCTTCAATCCTTGTATTTCTTTTCGTATTTTCTCCATTTGTTCCATGACCATGCCCATATTGTGGGCATCTCTGGAAAATGCCTCGTCATAATAGGACTGAGAGGGCTTGTAAGTTAGAACAACCTCGTCTGGATCGTACCGTGTTTTCCTAGCTCCCCCCGGTTGGTTAGCCTTTGGTGGGTTCAGATCCCCCCTTCGTCTTCCTGAGATAGCTCCGTGCTCACGCCTCTTTAACGGAGGGTGAGTTTGGGAACCTTTGATCTGTATATCCAACATATCCTTCAAGTTCTGGTTTTCCTGAGCCATCACGTGCATAGCATCCTCGTGCTCCTTGTTACGGAGTATCAAAGCTGCTACTTGCGCTGCCATTTGTTCTTCAATATGGATTCCACCACCCTGAGAAGTGATGTTGGCCGGATCCTCAGAGTCATCCACTCCTTCTTCTATGACCGGAGCATCAGGATCTAGCTGTATAGGAGTTAGGTTTCCCAACCCTCGTCCCGTAGGAGCTAAGGTTCTGGTTAACCCTTCGTTAGCCGCAGGTGGCTTCATAACATGGTGATGCTCCAGTAACGGCATGCCGAAAGTGGTTGTGCTCCCGATGTTTGCCCCATCCCTTCAGCATGGGTAGGTGGTTTGTTGGTAGCCGTTCTTCTTGCTATTTCGCTTTGTCCGTCCTCAGCTTCATTTTTTTGATTTACTTGAGATGGTTTTTGAGATCTTCCTCTCGTAACCGCTGGTCGTGTGCTTGTTGGTACATCACTTGGTTTCTCCATACCTTCGGTCTTTGGTTATCCTGACGTCACAGAAAAAGTGGAAAAATCTGCTACTTGGGTGCCCTCGTTAGAAGTAGCAATTAATGCTCTGACACAGAAGACGGCTAAACAGCCTTTTCAGAAAAAGTAATAGAATGACGTCTGAAAAGATGGGTATTTAATTCCTGATGACACCCTTGGAAAAAACAACCTTAAATATTGAAAACAATTAAAAAGGGTGTCAGATCTCCCAAGAAAAAAGGGATTATTAAATGCTTTGTAAGATATTTTCTCCTTAAATTCTCACTGAGATTCCTCAGTGCTCAGAGGTACTCAGATCCAAAGGATACTCTGTCGGAAAAAGTTGTTTTAGTATAAAACAAAAGCTTTAACGTTTTGTGAATGCGTTTTTTTTGCAGAAAACTTTGTAGACCTGTAAGATTGCAAGTCTTTAGAGGCTATGAACTCAAAGAACTTATGTAAATAATGGATGAACAAATCACTAGAAAGTGAGATCCATCGTTAATGAACTCAGATCTCTTCGTTAAAGAATATGCGTAAGTTAAAAAATAATGAAACATAAAAACTCAAGTTGGTGAGCAAATACTTCTAGCGCCAAACTGTGACTACTAATTTTCCCATAGTCTACGTAATGTATACAGCTCAGAGGATCGGATACTATGAAGTATTGATACCTCTGTCGAACTGGTAATGCTAAGTTGTAAAAGGTATTCAAGATCACAATAATAATGAAGAACACAAATATAATGTAAATGCTACTAAGTTATCATGAAACACAAGAGATTACGTGGTTCGACTTTTGTCTACGTCCACGGGGTAATGAGTGATTGTTTGTATTAAGTTGTGGTGGTTACAAATATTTTAAATGCTTCCCAAAGTAATAGAGAGAACTCAATTGAAGTTAATACTTAAGTTCTCAACATTAAAGAGGTATAAGCTTAAGACTAGATCTTCTTCTCCTAGATATTGAATGCCCTTTGTTTGTTGGTGAAGCTTGGTATTTATAGCCCCTTCTGCTCCAGATATATCTTTGCTGTCTTTGGGTCCATCGTCCCCTGATATACCTTCCATACAAATGGTACCTTCGTTCACAGCACGCTTTCTCCAGTCGGACTCTGCCACCTCAGCTGACCCACGTTCCTTTGGGAACTTCCCAGCCTCAGTACAGATTGTACCTTCGTTCACCGCTAGCCTTCGCCAGTCAGACTCTGCCACCTCATCTCTCTCCACGTGATTTGGCTAAGCGTGTAGATAAGAGATTTGCGCATTTCATGCTGATTGGATATGTCATATACCTCTGTCCCTTCGCCAGCTGCCTCTCTCTAGACTAGGTTCTACTTTTCCATCTTAGACGCCGAGGTATCCCTTATTGGGATAAGATAAAGTAGATCTGCGAAGGTGTCTTCTGCTACTCAGGTTCCTCTGTGTAGCGAGGGATACACAGTTATCTTGCATGCGACCACTAGAACCGTGACACGTGCTCCGCAGAATATTGATATTCACAGAGATCACAAGCAAAACCAGAAGGAAAAAAAAACACAAATACGAGAAACTACTTATTTGTCACTTGACCCACCTCAAGCTATATACATGATAGGGTGATTCCAATTTCTTGTTACCAAGAAGTTGGTTGAGCAAGAACATGCTCACAAATCATCTCAGAACGATAGTTGTCATCTCTTATACCTGTGGCATAATCAAAAGAGTTATAGTTGTTGATCATACTGGCGTTTTTCAGTTCAATACCATTCTTAATAAAGTGTATACCAGTTTAGGTTCTTGACAAGTAGGAGATGTCAATATCTTTTTAGTTTTCTTTTTAGGGAATATGCAAGTTTTCTGGACATGTCCAGTTTATCCACACTTCAAACAAAACCTGTTAGAATCGGAACAATGCACGTAATTAGCATTGTTCATGATCACGACAAGATGTTGCAAGAATCCAAGAGTGACTTTAATGGCTAAGAAAAGATCTTCGTCTATTGATCTTCCTTTGTTGTATTCCTTAATTAAATTGATAGACAATTTTTCAAGACTGCATAATCTAACACTATTGATAGACGTATTCTTGACTTTAGTTCTTGCTACGGGAGCAATTATTTTCCTTTGGATTCTTAATTCTCGATCCTGATATTGGAGGTATCAATAGAATTGCAGCTTTCCAAAGAAACAAAAGTCGTTTTTCTAAGCAAGAATTTCTGAAGAATCTTTAAGGAACTCTGTTGCACGTTACAGGTGAGCGAAATAAACCTTCCAAAATTATTCCCTATTATGATATGCTTTAAGAATCAATCACAAACAAAGACTTGTTAGGTCTTTCAGTGTTTGCATGTTCTGATACCAATTGAAAACGCAGGGGTACCAAGTACACCACCAACTTTTTCGTTCGGTAACCTGTATGGAAAAAACCTAATACAATTGCAAGTATCCAACTAAATGATCCTTGACAATATGTATATAGAATTTATATCTCTACCTCTTCTCAATCAATATGTATATAGACAAGGAGTCCGTGAACCTGATTGTTAAGAAGAGTACTTGGACGATCTGAAAAATCAATATCCATGATCAATCTAGTTGTATCCAAATAATCTAATTTGAATTCTTCCAAGTAATTAAACTTGTTACCTATCTTTTAAGATACGAATTCTACAAGAAACTAGTCTCTTAATCGATTACAATTAGATGGACGTATCTACTAAAATTGAATACATACAACTTGCGTAAATCCAAATATAAAGATGAACAATATAATGCGGAAAAGGGAAAATACAAGACACCGGGAGTTTTGTTAATGAGGAAACCGCAACTGCAGAAAAACCTCGGGACCTCGTCTAAATTTTACTACCGAACTGTATTATGCCGCTATAGACACTAGCCTACTATTAGACTTTGGACTGAAATGTAGTTGAAACCAAATCCACCCTCCAAGAGATTCAGTTACAGTCAAGTTCCTTACGTCTCTTGAAACTCGCAAGGATCTACGAAATTGATACCCTTAGGTGACGTCCTTTATAACCTAAGAGTTTCTTCAGACAAAGTGAAGACTTTTGTACTAATCTGCCTCTAACAGATAAGCCTATTTGATTTCTATTTTAGATCAAAGATCAAGGTAAGGAAATATATTTGCAATAGACAAAGCTAGCAAACCTCACAAATTTGGAACTTACGACTACCGAAGAGCAATCTAAATTCTTAACCATCTCACACTAACAATCTTCAAAAGATCAGTTTTCAGATAACTATCTTAAGGAATCACAAAGTCAGAGATGAAGAGAAATTTGCGATTACTATCTATCTTGCCTAAAAGAGATTACAAAAACCTCGATAACAGGAATGTAAGATCAGGATACACGAACTATCATGGTAAAGATAATCGTACGTACCTGGCTTCATGAATCCCCAAAGCGAAGTCTTTTAGTCGTAAACCTAATTATGGTTCTCAGAGTGTAGTTGCGGGTTTTCCCACACTACACCCCTTACTCGATTTTGCTTAATTAGTCCATTGAAAGATGTAAGATCAAGAATATTTATTGATTGAATCCATGAATTGTTGACACAAGAGAATAGAATTACACTTAGAAATTAAACACTCTTAAACTTTCTCTCTCCTAATGACTTGCCCAACAATCCCCAAAAAGATCCCCCTTTTTACTGGACTCACTTAGCCCTTTTATAGGGTAATACATAGTGGATGATGACTAAGCTACCCTTTATTTTCGGGAATGTCTCGCGAAGTGTCGCAGATGCACAAACATTCACTCTCGCGACACTTCTTAACCCTCGCCAAATCTCACTTCTTTTTTATGTCTTGCCTGTCGTTATTCTTTGCGTCGCTTATTTTAGCTCTCTGCGACTGCCTCGCGACATCGTTGTTTATTAACCCCGCGAGCCCTGTACGTTGCGATATTATGGTCCTACATCTTGCCTCTTTTTCCTTGAATATTGCTTGAAGAGCGATCTTTAAGGAAAAATCTGTTGTAATAATCTTTGGTCTTCGCCGATGAAGGAACAAGCGGAAGAATCTCATGCACGAAAAGTACGTACTTGCCTCTATTCTTTTGCGAAGTTAAAGCTTCTATCTGCGAAGTGTCATTTCTTGCCTCTCGTGTTACGAGAGAATAATCAATTTCGCAATCTCTTCTCGCCTATTAGAAAACATGTCGTGTATTTGGATTCTACTAAAGTTCTTTCCATCAGGTTTCCTTGGATTTAGTAGTGACCGTTTACACGTGTCTATATTTACCTCTTTTACCGGTGCATTTAATATTATTCGGTCATAACGACTTTCTCATCTATTTATAGGAGCATCCCTTGTGAAAAGTTTTCCTTTTCATCTTCTTCATCGTCTGCAAGTGTTCTTCTTCTTCATCGTTCTGCAAGTGTTCTTCCTTTTCATCACTTTAGCTATTCCCTTCTAGTTGTTACTCTCATGGCGTCCAGGTTTGTTAATTTTACCATATCTGACTGATTTTGTGGTTGATTAAATTTGAAATTGACTTTTCTTATTGAAATCACGCTGGTATGATTAACTTTGTGATTCTTTTTCTGCCATTGTTATTTAGCAAGAACCAACCCAGAACTAAATTTACCGTGAAGGACCCTCTTCTTTCTTTGGGCTCGCCATCGAAATCTTCATCACAACAAGAATCCCCCACACAACCAAAGCCCACTTCGCGAGCAAAATCTACGGTTACAAAAAGACAGTCTACGATCAACAAGGTATTTAAGGGACATTTGTTTTTATTAACCACGCATTGTTGCCTCTGTTTCTTATTTAATTTGTCATTCGCAGGATGATAAAACTACTGGTCGCATTCCCAAGAGGCTTCGCTACTCTAAACCTCGTTACCCCGACGTTCCATTTCCTTCATTTACACCTTCGTCTCCTCGCGAAATCTTCGCAAGATAATTTTGTGCCTCTTTCCTCGATAATGTCACTAGCGACAACATTTCTATACCTCAACTCCTCATAGACCAAGTTCCTCATAATGACCCTACTACAAACAATCTTACGCCTCTTCTCGTCATCAATACCCCTACTATTTCTCCAATCACTTCCCTTCCCGAAACCTCTTCTTCTCCTAAGGCTCCTTCGACAAAGGATGACTCCTCTTTTTTGGTGGAGCAAATTCCTCTAACGGCGGAGAATTTGGAGGGTATAGATGTGGCCTTCAGGGTTCTTTCAGATCTTGTGAATGATGCCAAGAGGACTTGGCTGATCTGTCAAATCCAACGTCTGCGAGATTTTAAGTAAGCACCTTGGTCCGATAAGGTCTCGCAAACGTCTTTAATTCAAGAAATTAGTAAGTGAAGGATGATCTCCAGGTTATGACCGCGAAGTGCAATAGTCTCCACCTTGAAAATCAAAAATTTCACAACATCTCGCTAGATCGTGATAACCTTCGCAAGAAGAATGAAGAATTAAAAGGTATGCTCTCGCCATCCCCCGTTTTTTTTTTTTTTTTTTTTTTTTTTTTTTTTTTTTTTTACAACTCAAACTCCTGTTCGTCCTCCAAGTATTAAAACGAGAAACGAATAATGGAGATATATCAAACGAGTCTGTTGTTGAAGAAGTTCGAGTGGAAAGAGATGCTTGGATGGAGCAGTATAATCTCTTAGATAATCTTCACACCTATGCAGCTGATCAAATAAATAACTTGTCTAAAGAGAATTTTGATTTATCGCAAAAGCAAGACTCATTAAGTAATGACTTATCTCGCCTCTCTTATTCATTGACTAAAACTAATTTGGAGTTGGAAACTTTATCAGATGAGAATCGAACTCTTTCTCAAGAGAAACGTTCTCTGTTGAATAAGATGGCGAGCTATTCGCAGCAGTATAATGCTTGTCAAAAGTTATGTGAAGAACAAGAGCAAGTCAAACGTTCTTTGAAAAACCAACTTGAAGAAATTATCGCGAGAGAGATAAACTTATTCAAGGTAGAATAACTTTAAGTGTAAAAGCGAAGCAATTCCAAGAACAATGTGTCGATTAGAAAAATCCAACTCTACTTTGGCGACCAGAAAATTCCATACTTGTTTCCAATGAAAAGAATTTGCGATCTCGATTGAAAGGCTTAGTTGGAGATTCATTTGATGATGTCATGGACCGTTTGGGAATAACTTCGCAGGCTTTAATTCAACATCTTTCTTCTCAAAAGGAAGGTAGTCAAATTATTTGACTATCTTAATTTATGTATTTATTCCATGAATGGTTTATTACCCCGAAAATGCCAATAATGTTCGATAAGAATTTTCTACGATCTTGTGTATTTGTTATGCGGACTACGAGAGAAAGCTTCGTCCACTATCTCCACCCTCAAGTCTCGATTATTCTAAAATTCGCAAGGAAAATGGACTACTCTCCGCGCATCTTGCTCGTTCTCGCGATCGTGCAGAGCGAAGATTTGATTATATGTCTTATTGTAAGGACATTGATAGTAAGAATCGTCAAAAGGCATTGCTTCGCCAATTCCCTCTTAAAGCGAAGTTCTTGTGAATGACATTTTTTGTCGAAGTCTCTTGATCCTATTCACGTCGATCCTTTGGAAATAAGTGATGATGAAGTTCCTAATGCTCCAGGATAGTGATTATGAATATGAAAGGCGCGAAGATCTCCCGATAAGGAAGTCGTCGATGAAGATCCAAATAAAAAGACTCGATGAAAATCCGAAGATCTCGGGCGAGAACGAAGGTAATGAAAACATTTCGATGAAAATCCACCAATTGAAGAAGGCGAAGCCGATAAAGGCGCGAAAAGTCTCAACCATCCTCCGTACTTGATAATGCGATGTAGAGAGTTAAATTCTCTTTGTAATTTGCTAGAATTTCTTTTTGTGTGAATGATTTAACTCCTTGATTGAGTAATTCACATGTTTCTTTCTTCCTTTCTTAGTTAAGACAACCTTGCGAGCATGTTCGCTCACTGAATTTTTTATTAAGTAAAATCATCCCAATCAGGGATTTGATTTTAAATCTTCTTATTGCGGCAAGGTCGCAGGCTGCCTTTACATTTTCATGCAATGGCCCATTGACCTTACCTTATCATTTTTGTGTGGTCTTCCAAGTTAGACCTCCCTAATTAGAGGTCTTCCCCTGCCACCTTTCATTGCGACAAAATCGCAGGACGTCTTTACACTTGCATGTAAAGACCCATTGATCTTGCCTTATCATTTTCCAAGTATTTTTGCCTCTGCAGGATGTTTTAGTTGCGACAATATGACAGGCCTAGATATCCTTGCGAACATAAAGCCCCATGACATTGCCGTCGTGCGACGAAATCGCAGGACGTCCGTACACTTTCGTGTAAAGACCCATTGATCTCGCCTTACCCTCGCGTTAGTATTATTGCCTCTGCAGGATCATTGCACAAATATGACGAGCCTAAGTTCTCTTGCGAAAACATAGCCTTATGACATTTGCGTCTGTTTTGACACTCCCCCTATTGGAGAGCGTCGCCCTTATCATCTCCCAGGTTGCCCCTTCAAGGAGGCGAAACATCGGCCATACAAGACTAGCTCCTCCCATCCGGTCTTAACAACAACCAGTTGTTTTCGCAGCCTCTTATCCCTTATACCTATATGGTTTATGGTTACGAGGCGCACCCTAAGTGGAGTTTTCTTTGGGCGAGTGCAACGCATGCCAAGACTTGCCAAGAATGGCGGGGTAGGTTCATCCATCCGGGCACTCGCTCAACGTGTACCTCGGCGCCTTGTGCATACACCGACTCCTTGGAAGAGACCCTCGGTCGCCCAACCAGGGGTATAACCTACATATATAGTTGGGAATCCAAGGTATCTCTCCCGGATAGGCTTTCATGGGCCCCAAATTTTCATGACTCGGGCTTCGGGAGCGGTGTAACCTTCCCCCGAGCCATGTTGAGAGATACCCCCTTATATGACGCACTTTAGGTCTTACATTTGCCTCTTACGAAATGTTATTCGCGAACTAGGGTGTACGCCATAAAGGTTCGTCCCATTCATTCATTCTTTTTATCCAATCATTCTTCATCATTTCTTTATTTTGTCTGCGAGATACTCGCCGATTTGTTCATTTAATCATTCCTTATCTCTTGTTGTTTTGTTAAGCCATTCATGACTTTTTTGTTATTTTTGTCGCGAGATCTTCGCGGATTCTTTCTGCATTTTACTGAATGTCGGAAATATCTGGCGAAGAAGTACTTTATCTTGATTCCTTTTTCCTCTCTCATTATTACGGGTAATATTTCTTTAGATATAACCTATTCCATGGTCTATCCAATTTTTGTCCCACATCTCTTCCTTCGGGGTCCATCAATCTATATGCCCCTGTACCAACTACCTCTTTGATGATATAAGGTCCATCCCATTTTTGCTTGACTTGCCTCCGCTTTCACGTTGATATATTGGGGTTTCTCGCAACACCAAATCTCCTGGTTGGAACTCGCGTATTTTTACACGCTTGTTATATTCTCTAGCCAGTCTTCGCTGATAATTCTCCATGTGTCGCAAGGCCTTTTCTCGTTTTTCTTCCAATTCATCCAACTTGATTAGAATGTTGCTGCGCTAAGATTTTTCTCCCAGACCTCTTTTTGGTTGTCGGAATCACGACCTCTGTTGGAGTCTTTTGCTTCAACTCCATAAGTTAAGCAAAAAGGGGACATTCCTGTGGCTTCTCTTCTAGTTGTATTATAGGCCCATACTGCATTTGGTACTTGTTCGCACCAACCCCTGTTGTGTCCTTCCAACTTTTCTTGAATATCGGCAATTGTTTTGTTTGTTGCCTCCGCTTGACCATTAGCTTGTGGATATAATGGAGTTGATTTTCCACATTTTATCTGAAATGCATTGAGCAGCAACTCTATATTTTGCCCTTCAAACTGCTTTCCATTATCAGATACCAATTGTGCAGGGTCCCAAATCTCGCATATAATATTTTCAAATATGAAAGTAAAAACATCCTTATCACGAATGTCTTTGGACCGCTTTCACCTCCGCCCATTTTGTGAAATAATGCATTGCGACAATTAAGTATCTTCTTTGTCCAGTTCTGGTAAAAATGGTCCCACAATATCTAAACCCCATTTTCCAAAAGGCCACACACTTCTTGAAGAATTTAAGCGTGCTCTGGTGCATGTATCTTCTTCCCGTGTCTTTGGCAGTCTTCCATTGCGTCTGCTATTGCTCTCGCGTCTTCATGCATATATGGCCAATAATATCCTTGCGTCTTTGCCTTACATGCCAAAGATCTTCCGCCGCTATGATTTCCGGCATCCCCACTATGCAAAGCATCTTCAATATGGTTTCTCCTTCTTTCCTTGTTAGACATCGAAGCGAAGGTCCATCAAAAGAACGTAGATAAAGTACGCCATCTCGCAATTCATAATTTGTTGCCCGGCTCTTTAACTTGTGTGCTTCAATCTATTTCTTGGTACCTCGCCTTTCATTAAGTACGCGTGAAGTTCTACTCTCCAATCTTCCTCGCGACATTGCATTTCATCTACCACCATCATTATATCTGCTTCTTGTCCCTCCTCTTTATTAATTGATGGCGCTAGTAACGTATGTATTTTGATATTCCTCGCAGTTGGGTCTGTCATCATACTTGATATAAAGGCAAAAGCGTCTGCGAGCCTATTATCTCTCCTTGATATGTGTCTCCATTTTATTTTCGGTATGTCAATCGACAACACTTCTACAAGCTTCTGTATTTTCGT
The DNA here is from genome assembly GCA_023531295.1 of Papaver armeniacum. Lineage (NCBI taxonomy): Eukaryota > Viridiplantae > Streptophyta > Magnoliopsida > Ranunculales > Papaveraceae > Papaver > Papaver armeniacum. The sequence goes on from JAJJWW010011879.1 coordinate 56,977, forward strand.
AGGGATTGATCATTTGTAGCATACTTCTCTTGTTATTTGACAGATTGCCAATTGCGAGTCTTTGGTAATCCTCACATTCTCCAATTTCATTTCTATTGCAAATCTTAAAGCATGTATTATAGCTTCATACTCCGTTTCATTATTAGTAGACTCAAATTCCAATCTAAAAGCAAAAGCTAATTTATTGCCTTCGGCGAAATCACAACAATTCCCACTCCTTTACCTTCTCCGTTGGATGATCCATCCACTAATATTTCCCACCGATCCGCTCGGTTAACAAATCTTTTGGATCTCCATGCTCTTCTTCTACATCCATCATTTCATCCTTCTTCATCTTCTTCCAAAGGAAATTCCGCCGTAGAAAGTCTGCGACTACCCGTGATTTGGTTGAAGATAATATTTCATATTTGAGTTTATAATGGCTTATTTGAGCATTCCATCTTTCAACTCTTCCTGATCTTTTTGAATTTTTCATTACTGACTCGATTGGTACCTTCGTTACCACTCTAATAGTATGTGCCTGAAAATATATGCGAAGTTTAAACGACGCATAGACTAACGCCGGATTAACTTTTCAATCTTCGAATAATTTCTTTCGGCGGCGTTAAAAGTTTTCTTTGATATAATAAATTGGTTTTTCTACTCCTGCGTCCACTCGCAGTAAAAACCGCACTTAAGGCATGCGATGTTGTTGCGAGGTATATTAATAATTCCTCTCCTGGTTCTCGCATCGCATAATGGATATATCCATTAAATGCTCTTTGATCCCTTGTAAAGCCTTTTCACATTCATCCGTCCATTTAAATTTCGACCCTTTTTCAGAACACCGAAAAAGTGTTTACATTTATCGGGATGACCGCGAGATGAACCTTCCTAGCGATGCTAGTAACCCATTCGACTTTTGAACATCCTTTATTGTCGCAGTGTCGGCATATCGCGAATCGCTTTTACTTTCTCCGGTCAACATGTATTCCTTCCTTTGATATAATGTAACCCAAGAACTTCCCCGACGCAACTCCGGAAGGTACATTTCTCTGGATTGACTTTGATGTTGAAACGCCTCATTTGTTCAAAAATTTCTTTCAAATCTCGCACGTGATCTTTCGCCTTTTACTTTTCACCAGCATGTCATCTACGTATACTTCTAGTGTTTTATGTATCCATTCTGCGAATACATTTTCTACCATCCTTTGATATGTTGCTCCAGCATTTCGCAAACCAAACGGCATTTTAGTATAACAGTATAATCCTCTTGGATCGAAGAAAGCAGTATGTTCTTGGTCTTCCTCGGCAGAGGAATTTGATTGTAACCTTTGTATCCGTCCAAATGATGATACTCTTTCGTTCATTCTTGATTCGACCAATTGTGGAATGTCCGGTAATGGAAAACTGTCTTTAGGGCAAGCTTTATTTAGGTCGGTGAAATCAATGCAGATCCTTATTCCCTTGTTCTTCTTTGGAACTATAACCATGTTCGCTATCCATTCGGGATATTTTGCTTGTCTAATAATTCCCGCATCCAACATCTTCTCGCAATTCTTCTATCTGTGGGTGATATGTGTTGCTATCTTTCTAATTCTTTGTTTGAATGGCTTCACATTTTTATCAATTTCCAACTTGTGACAGACTCATCGATGGATCTATACCAGGCACTTCATCCATATCCCATGCGAAGATATCTTTATAATTTTGCAATAGATCAACAGTTCTTTTCTCTTCTTCCGCTCCCATGTTAGTTCCAATCTTTAGCGTCTTGGGTTTTTCCTTAGTTCCAATATTCACTTCTTTAGTTTGCTCTGCCGCGACGTAACTGGCCTTCGGTTCTCCCATATGGGTTGGTCCTTTCGGTTCTTTCGCGGGATCATTTTCTTCTCCCGAGATCTCGCTAGGTATGCCTTTTCCTTCCTTCACTTTGATCATGTAAACTCTGAACTCTTCTTCTTTCCTGGCCGCCCTTGCCATCTTCTTGCGGTGCTTTGATATATCTTTTTGCTTGTTTACTTGTTCCTCGCGACACTTTACTTCATTTTGATAATATATTCTTCCTTTGGCAAACATCCCCTTTGATCTCGCCAATTAGGTTGGTGTAGGAAACTTGATACATTGATGAAGCGTCGACGCCACGCCTTTTATTGCATGTACCCATGGTCTTCCTAGTAATAAGTTATACGGTGATTCCATATCTACTACACTCAATGTCACCTGTGTTTCAATTCTTCCTAATGGAATATGTATTTTTATCTCCCCTTTAACTTTTGCTATGGATTTACCAAAGCCTTTAATATTGTATGCCGCGGAAGTCATATCTTCATCTTTATATCCCATCTTTTGTAAGCGTGATAGAACATGATGTTCACCGGGCTCCCGTATCAATTAGAACTCCATTCACAACCCATGTTTTCACCGTGTTCTCCAATTCCTCTCCTTCCTTATACATGTTAACTGCAATTACCAATGGAGATGCGTGATCCAAATTTTCTTTGGATATTTCCCCCGCCGCGAATGTTATCTCTTGCTTTTCCCAATCTTTCAAAGGTGATGTTATTTCTCTATCCGTAATCTTCTTTCCTTCAAAATCTCGTTTGTGTATTCTTCCTCTGATATTTTCATGAAATTCGTTAACCATTACTCTTATACCGTCTTTGTATGCCATATCTTTTCATCCGATCTAAAATTTTTCTTTCTCATTTTTCCGATTCAAACAATTTTAATTGCAATCTTCTCTTCTTTTATCACCGATCTCCCCTGTTTCTAGCGCATATGTAGTTGCGGGTTTTCCCACACTACACCCCTTACTCGATTTTGCTTAATTAGTCCATTGAAAGATGTAAGATCAAGAATATTTATTGATTGAATCCATGAATTGTTGACACAAGAGAATAGAATTACACTTAGAAATTAAACACTCTTAAACTTTCTCTCTCCTAATGACTTGCCCAACAATCCCCAAAAAGATCCCCCTTTTTTACAGACTCACTTAGCCCTTTTTATAGGGTAATACATAGTGGATGACAGCTAAGCTACCCTTTATTTTCGGGAATGTCTCGCGAAGTGTCGCAGATGCACAAACATTCACTCTCGCGACACTTCTTAACCCTCGCCAAATCTCACTTCTTTTTTATGTCTTGCCTGTCGTTATTCTTTGCGTCGCTTATTTTAGCTCTCTGCGACTGCCTCGCGACATCGTTGTTTATTAACCCCGCGAGCCCTGTACGTTGCGATATTATGGTCCTACACAGAGGAAACCTAGGTCTATAGAGGATGACTCTAGAATCAACTAGGCCACAAAGTGTCAGGGATTCATTTTCCCAGTTAAAAGAGCATCTCTATTTATAGTTTTCAAAGACCAAGGGTTGCTTAGAATTCAAGCTAAGATAACTTGAGAATCAAGCAAACACTCTTAGGTCTTGAAAATACAATAGAAGAATATATACTATGGACCGGTTCTGGAATCGTGTATAATGACTGTTCGGTTGGGAAAGTATGCCAAAGAACTAAAAGTAATTTGAAATTTATTTAAACAACTAAGAATTCAATCATGATGCACACACATAAGTGTTTGAGTGATCTGAAAAGACGAGGGTACTTAAATATACCTCAATCTAAAAAATTTCCACCTATAAGTCCTTTCTCCGAAAGTGATTGTCTATGGACTGAATCGAGACAATACAACTAATCGGTTCATACTTCGTGTGATCGTCTATGGATATGAGATCGAGATAATATGACAACAAGATAACTTGTGTGATTGACTATGGATACAAGATCGAGACAATACAATAACGAAGTATGTTTACTTGATAAAAGGTTCGGACTTAACCAAACACAATAGGATTGCTATCAAGTAAATAGGAATTAACGTTTGTGTAATTTACTTTAAATTATAATAACAATAATTATAATTGTGGAAAATAAAAGTAAATGACACGGCAAGATTTTGTTAACGAGGAAACCGCAAATGCAGAAAAACCCCGGGACCTTGTCCAGAATTGAATACTCTCAGGATTAAGCCGTTATACAATATTTAAACCAACTTCGTATAGTTGAGACCAAGCAACTAAACCTGTAGTTCACCTAGATTCGTTTGTATCCATGCGCCTCCAACTTGCAGTAAGTCACGCACTTGGAACAATTCCTTTGGTTCGTATTCCAAACAGTAAAGGAACAACAAATTTGTTCGGTAACAACTCTTTTCAATCAAGTGATATGAGTTCGACAAAAGGCTCTTCCGTTTATCCCAATATAAACTCCTTTGTCAGGTCCTTAGATCTATCTTATCAACAACTACCAAAGTAATTGTTAAGATTTTGCAATCAATACTTTTAATCACAAAGAAACGTATTGATGCCGATCTACTCAACTAATCAATCAAATCTATCACAAAGATAAACCGATTATAGTTGGATCCTCCATCCGAAACAAGTATTGTGCACACCAAAGATTATGAACCCAAATCAGAAATCTTCTTCGTCTTCAAATCTTCTTAGATCTTCAATAAACACCTACACACAATCAATTTGAATCTCTTGTGATCAATCACACATAGAACGGAGTCTGTTAACAATGGATTATCACAAGACGTCTTTAGACCTACAAACAGTCTAAAGATCCCCGTCGAAACTTCGATCTAGTTTGAGTGAATATTATATCAGAAGAGAAGATTCTCAAGCATAAACAAACTAGGTGCAATCAAAGTTCAACAACCGTTAGTCAATCAAATTAATCGAAAACTAATAATAAACTGCAATTATCTAGTTTCCCACCAACGGTACTCGTAGAGCTTCTCAATCCCAAATAAGTCTTTAAACTGAGCGGCCGTAAGAGATTTCGCCTAATTAGGTTACTTCCCTCTCCGAATAGGCGGCTCCACCAGTAACAACACAACTAGGTAGTTTTCTTTGGCTCGAGGATTAGTTTGCTTGAAATGCAAACTTCAATATTTATAGACCAAGGAAGTTTGGACACCAAGGAATTTCCAAAACTGAAAATATTCTCAAGATATGCAATATATTTCCAAATTCGGTTTCCATAATTCTGGAAATGATTTGTCCAAATATTGACCGAAATCTCAGTAGAAAATATCCAATTAGTAAATGCACATTACCAATTTTTATTTTCTAAAGATATGCATTTTAATTCTTTGGAAATTAAAAGCATATAAAACTAAAAACCTTAATTAAAAGATTCTCAATTTATTTCGATCCGGGATTCTCCTTTAGCTATTAAGGAATATATTTGAACAATAAAAGATAAACGTTACTGCACATGTTCAAAGTATGTCGACATCTTTACTTTGTAAGTCCTTTTTCATACTTACAATCTTGGAACCGATTTGCCACACTTCCAAACAAGTTTAGAATTGGTTCATCTGACTTCCAAGAACTATGTGATTGTTCATCCTATCAAATCAACAAACATGGGTTTCACGGTTCTACCAAAACAAGTTTCGGTTCTACCTCCATGTGGGTACTAGAATTAGTCACGCTAGTTACCAAAAGTTGGTTGACTAGGTACTAGGATCGGTTCCCACATATATATGGTATTTAACTTGTATTTGGTGCACATGTACATAGGATCGGTTCCCAATAACTAAAAACGCGTTGCACATGTTCATAGGATCGGTTCCCAATAACTAGAAACTTGCTGCACCTCTTACAAGGATCAATTCCCCTTTTGTGATCGGTTCCACCTCTTACTAGGATCGGTTCCCCAATGACTAGAGTTGGTCATACCAATTACAACAAATCGATCATACCATCTCAGGTGATTACTTAAGATCGGTTTCACTAATAAAAGTCATACCAATACAAAAGTTAGGCATTGTGAATAGTTTTACCAAGATACATAAACAAGTTATGAGCGGTTATACTAAACACACATATTGGTAGTTCAAAAGATATGCAATGAATAACAATACCAATAAGCCTAGCGATTTCCCTTTCGATTCACAAAACAAGTTTATGAATGTACTTCCTTTAAACGATTGCAAAACATTGTTTCCTAGGATGAAATCTTCACCTCATACCCATACATAATCACAATAGCATTCAAATGATTATGTCGATGTCTTATATACGAAGTTCAAAATATAAGCGTTATACTTCGTATTGTATTCCTTAATACTACGTCTAACTAGAGTATAATCATTCATAGCTTCTAGGGGAGGAGCCAAGGGTTGACTAACCCTAGCTCTAGCCCCCCCTAAAATCACTAAATTCATCTAAAACTCTTACATTTGTCTTATTTTTTTATAGTTAGCCCCCCTTATAATTTACATTTAGTCCACCCTAATCCCTATATTTATATAAAAGAAAAACTTAGCCCTCCCCGTTTCTAAACTCTGGCTCCTCCATTGGATTAGCTTCGCAGTTATGTTTTCAATATGCACGACTTGAAAGATACGTTAGGGAATGAAACAGTTCAAGTCAAATATTACTAACCTCAAGTGGAAGGATGATGTCGTCGTTGTAGCTCCTTACTTCTTCACATTCTTCAAGTCTTTACGTAATACTTGTAATGTCTCGTATCCTAATACTTTCAAGCTAACCTATACGAAGTTGACTCTAGTACATAATCAACTGGAAAGCCAGGATCTGATTTATCAAAAAGAAAGAAAAAGGAAATGGCAAGATATGTGTTGTGATTTGTGATGTTGACCGGGACTCGGGCAATTTCACAATTATTCCTTCATGTGGTCACCAAAGTGAGATTCCATACATTGGGCAGCCAGGCAAACGCGTGTCTAAGGAAGAATTTATAATGCCATAACATCAGAAGTGATGCATCACGCATCTTTTCTCTTTTTTGAATTTGACAAGAAGTGGTGATATTTGGGACCATAATACCCTGTCAAGAAAATAAATTTCAGGTATATGATGGCTTCACGGTGAGCCGGTGATTGACGATTAGTGTTTCGCAAAGTGTGGTTCTTAGATAAATGAATTTACTCTTCTTGCTATAAATGAATTCTGTCGGATCAAGGAAAAACATTGCAAGTGGCTAATACACATCTCCTTTCTGTTTTCTTTGTCTTAATCAGGAAGTGACTACAAACATACACCCACGCCAATTCTTTTATTCTTGTAAAGTTTTGCTGAATACAAACTATTGAGCTATTCTTACAACAACACTCGTATATATATGTACATATACATGCAGGGATCAATTTAAAACACCAGATAGTAAATTATTTCTTCTTTCTACCAAACCAACCAATGCCTGCGTGTGACATCTTCATCTTACCCTTTGATGATGAGGATGTTGAAGCCAATGGATCATTTGGTGTGTGCCATCCAATGTTCTCAACTGCTCCAACCGTCACGCCTGTGGGTGTCGCCTTCGCCTTACCCTTTGATGATGAGGGAGTTGAAGCGAATTGATCACTTGTTACTTGCCATCCAATGTTCTCCACTGCTCCAACCGTCACGCTTGTGGACGACGCCTTATTTCCCTTTGATGATGAGGAGGACGTTGAAGCAACTTGGTCACTCGGTGTTTGAAATCCAATGTTCTCAACTGCTCCAACAGTCTTAAACAACCTTCTTCTGTTAACCTCATCAACCACTGAGCGGTGTAACGATTGGCTTCTTAAGTCAACATATGATTTATTCATTGTTATCCGGGCACGGTTTTGGTAAACCATTGGATAAGCAATGGGAAACTCTGGTTGATAATGACTTTCATTGCCGGTTGTTTCTGGACAAAATCTTGTTGTTGCACCTCTGGGTGTCATTAACAGTTGACGTGGATGCTGTTCACTTCTATTGAGACCCGCTAGATCACAGGATGAACCTTGTAATTCGATGGCTGATTGATAATTTATGTTTGAGTACATTCCTGAGTGTATGGAGCATTGTGAGCTGGCATCATCATCATCATCATCTACATCATCAATAATAATTTTTAAGTTACGAAAAAAAAAAAAAAAAAAAAAAAATCTTGGAGCCAACTTCGTGTCACTTCTCCATTCTGAAATCTGTATGAAAGTTGCATTTGACCATACATACCTTGGTGCCAGTCAGAGCCGAAAGCTGCACCCATGGTGTATTCTCTGTAAGGAATGTGAGCCGCACTTGGAGGTAGTAGACCGGAAAGGGAGGTCTCGGAAGAAGAACATGAAGAACAAGAGTAAAACGGATTGGGCTGGTGGTTAGACCCATTGTTTTCGTCATCATCATCTACATAATTATAACTGTGGTGATCATCGACATCATCACTAGGATGGTTTTGGTCTTGAAGGTCCCAGTCCTTCCACTCTGGAACGAAAGATGAAATCATTTTAGCAATCTCCAACGGCTTTCGATCATGGATCTCTAGGTCTTTCACCATTTCAGTTGCGACATCAATTGAAGTATCACTATGGATGTTGAAAGGAAATTCTACGTTTTTGATACGACCTGTAGCACAGTAAGGAAAAACCTCGATCACTCTTTTTATATTAGTATCAGTAGGAAAAAAAAAAAAAAACCAAACCTCGATCACTCTTTTTATATCTGCACAGTAAGTTTGCAGATATGGTTGAGGCGTCACAGTCCCAAAAACTGACATTGGGACCAATCCCACAATAGCCTGATGGGATTTTGTGAAACCCATTCTGAATCTGAAACTAGTCCCTAGTGAAGTCATGCGTACCATATTTGTCAGCGAACTGCACTTTAAGATTTACAATATCATCATCTTCGGGGTCGAGTTCCCCTAGAACTGTCATGTTACTACTCCAAGTAGGTTTGGTCGATGGCTGCATGTAGGGTCTGTTGTTTCTCTGTCTTGGAGTACTAGGCAACTGCTCCACTTCCTCACATGCAAGAAAAGGATCAAGCAAGAGTTCTTTAGCTCGTGACCTCTTTGAAGCCGTCCCTAAACATTTCTGGACAAAACGCTTGGCTTCAAGGTCATTTATCCTAAATAATGCACTTGGCAGCTTTCCCTGTAAGATAAAAAAAAGTTGGGTCAAATTTTTCCTATAATTGTGAAATTGACGTTTGATTCCAGTGACTTTAGGGATGCTGGATCAAACCCCAGAGCAGTCTAAACATACAACATGAATTAAAAGGTTCGCAGAAGTTCCAAGTTTTAGAGATCAATTTGAACCTTTGTAACTTTGTAGTAGATTTCTGTAGTGTTTGTACACTCGCTGTAAGGGTACTCAGAAGTAAGCATCTCTAATACACACATTCCAAACGCGTAGATGTCTACCAACTCATTGTAATCTTCTTCGAACATCTCTGGTGCCATGAACTCTGGTGTACCTACATTATTCATGAGCATGTTTAAACATTAGCCCAGAAATCAGAAGAAATGGCAAATATAATTATGTGATTCCAAGAAAAATATGTTTCAGAGTAACACTATACACTCCAAGTTTTGAGCCAAAAACCCTGGTAGATGCTTGATTTTGGCAATAGATTCGGCAAATACATTAGTCTGTTATTGACTGTTAACGCTCAATTTCGAGTGGTTTTAGGCACGAAATTAAGATGAGATGTGTAGTAAAGGGATCAAATTACTAAGAAAAAGTTTACAATGCATACCAATGACACTATGAGCATGAGAAGAATCGCGAAGGATAGCCGCAAAGCCGAAATCACCAATTTTAACTTGACCAAGATGACCATTAACGAATATGTTGTCACATTTGAGGTCTCTATGAATAATTGGGGGATTATGTTCATGAAGATAAACAAGTCCATTCAATATTTGACGAGCCCATTTCTTAACAGCTTTAACATCAACATTCTTGTATTTCTTTATGTACCTGCACATAGAGTACACACATTTATGAGCAACCGGAATTCTAAGGCGCGGTCATATTTTAAATTTCTAATGGTAAAAATATTAATTACTTACTGTCTGAGATTACCGGAAGTAAGCATTTCGGTGACAAAGTTGAATGTTCGATGCTCGGTGTCAACCCAAAATTTGTGGAAATGAATGATGGAGTCATGTTTGAGAGTATTGAGTAGATGAACCTCAGAGTAGAGTCTCTGTATTGCATCAAATGATTCGAATACGTGGTTAAGTTTAGTTTGGTTCCACGCAACTTCCATACCATTCTCTCTATCGAATGCTTTGTATACTGTTTTCACAGCTCCTCTCCCCAGTACTTCATTGAACTGCCAAGTAAAAACGAATAACATAATCAAAACTTCATTGAACTGCCAAGTAAAAACGAATAACATAATCAAAACTGAAAAAATAAAAATCATAAGCATCAGCGACAAAATCACAAGATAGTGTAATATTGTCAGTCATAATCATAAGAACAATTCTTTTTTTGTCAACAGGGCAGGCCACTTGCGGTTGTGGTTAGCAGCTGTTTGCGAATTTCCTTGTGGCTTTAAGAGGACGCGAAGTGGCGGCCTATTGTACCAACTTACCAACTCCTTGAGGTCGGAAAAGATTCTTTTTGTTTAAAAAAAATTTCGTACGGTGATGATTACGAATGAGGAGAATATTTAGAAGGCATGACACATACACAGTGTTGGAGGAAGAAATAATTTCATAAAAGAATAAAAGTCAAGGTAATAAAAAATAATGTTGAATAAAATTCAAAAATGAACTATGTAAATTACTGATGTATTGTGGATGTCCCATATCGATATTGAAGCACCATTTATAGTCCATCCTAGAATTACTTTGAATATGCCAAGTATGCCCATGGTTCTAGTATAAATTAGAACACATAAGGCTAAAAGAATTTAGTTTTGGTTTTAGAATATTGTGTAAGAATGAGAGGTTCTCTTCTTTCAAACCTAATTGTTATCTCTAGGGGGAATTAGATTATCTAATTCTAGAGTATCAACTAGATGCCTCTCATAATCTTATAGTTTCCAATTTAATTGGGTAGAAATTGTAAGTTATTTGAGAAGAATCTCCATTATTAGGTTCTTCCTTTATTCAAAGGGTAGAAGAAACTAAGTTGGTTGATTATATATCCTTTTCAAGTTATCAATTTCAATTTATTTTCATTGTAAGCTTCCGCTTCTCATCATTTGGTATCAAGAGCTTTGGTTTGATTCTCAAGGGGAAAAGGTGTAATTTGTGAAGATATTTTTTTTTTTGAGGTGAACACTACTAATCTCTTTCTCAAGTATTTTTGGGTTGATTGATATGTTCTTTGATAGTGTTTTCAAATTGGGTTGTTGAATCTTATATTGATTTCACCATGGTTTACAAAAGAGGAGTTAATTTGGGTAGGATTCATTCAAATGATGTGTTAATGAATATTGTACATGAAGTGTTTGATGATATGTATCTAAGAATGGGAGAAATTTGTGAAGAATATTATTGGAAACTTGTAAGTCTCCATAACCAAGAAAGGAATCTACCTAATGATTGTGATGATGTAAGTGAACTAGATGTATCAATTTTGGTTGGTGGATATGAGGATGAACAAATTTCCCACAAGAAGTTTGATGAAATGTCTCCACCAAAATTTGATAGTTATTTGAGTCATGGGGAAAGTGAAATAGTGGGTAATCTTCCAATCTATCAAGATGGCATGAATGTGGATCAAATCTTTAATTATTTCACTACTATGGAGCAAGTTCTATCATGTAAGAACCAAGAGAAAGAAGAATACAATCCTTTGTGTTCAATTTTTGATGGGGTAATTAATGGTAGTGAAGTAAAAGATTTTGGTGTACCAAGGTATGATATTGAATTGGAAAATGCTATGTTAGAAGCATCTCGAGAAAAATTTCAAATATGTGAACCGACTACCGGAAGCAAGCCTTCACTCAAGCTACAACAAAATGGGGAGGCAATATATATGAATCCAATTTGGGCTTTCATTGAAGATAAGTTTCATGGTTGTAGTCTTCGTGTAAGGTTGAGAGAAATGCTTGGTGTTTCTTTACTACTTGGGGATGCTCTTAACTATGACCAGAAGATGCTACATTTGGTGAGTAACTACAATGGAAGGTGTAGAGGTAGAATTGTATTCAAACAAGGAAGAAGTTCAAGCACTAATGGAGAATATGCTTTGGAGAATTCGTGGACGAATTTGTTCAAACAAGGGGAGGATGATGTATTTACAAACGAAGAAATACTTGGTGTGTCATTACTACTTGGGGATGCTCTCCACGATGACCACAAAATGCTACATTTGGTGAGTAACCACAATGGAAGGTGTCGAGGTAGAATTGTCTTCAAACAAGGAAGAAGTTCAAGCAAAAATGGAGAATACGCTTTGAAGAATTCGAGGACGAATTTGTTTAAAGAAGGGGAGGATGATGTATTGTGGATGTCCCATATCGATATTGAAGCACCATTTATAGTCCATCCTAGAATTACTTTGAATATGCCAAGTATGCCCATGGTTCTAGTATAAATTAGAACACATAAGGCTAAAAGAATTTAGTTTTGGTTTTAGAATATTGTGTAAGAATGAGAGGTTCTCTTCTTTCAAACCTAATTGTTATCTCTAGGGGGAATTAGATTATCTAATTCTAGAGTATCAACTAGATGCCTCTCATAATCTTATAGTTTCCAATTTAATTGGGTAGAAATTGTAAGTTATTTGAGAAGAATCTCCATTATTAGGTTCTTCCTTTATTCAAAGGGTAGAAGAAACTAAGTTGGTTGATTATATATCCTTTTCAAGTTATCAATTTCAATTTATTTTCATTGTAAGCTTCCGCTTCTCATCATTTGGTATCAAGAGCTTTGGTTTGATTCTCAAGGGGAAAAGGTGTAATTTGTGAAGATATTTTTTTTTTTTTGAGGTGAACACTACTAATCTCTTTCTCAAGTATTTTTGGGTTGATTGATATGTTCTTTGATAGTGTTTTCAAATTGGGTTGTTGAATCTTATATTGATTTCACCATGGTTTACAAAAAGAGGAGTTAATTTGGGTAGGATTCATTCAAATGATGTGTTAATGAATATTGTACATGAAGTGTTTGATGATATGTATCTAAGAATGGGAGAAATTTGTGAAGAATATTATTGGAAACTTGTAAGTCTCCATAACCAAGAAAGGAATCTACCTAATGATTGTGATGATGTAAGTGAACTAGATGTATCAATTTTGGTTGGTGGATATGAGGATGAACAAATTTCCCACAAGAAGTTTGATGAAATGTCTCCACCAAAATTTGATAGTTATTTGAGTCATGGGGAAAGTGAAATAGTGGGTAATCTTCCAATCTATCAAGATGGCATGAATGTGGATCAAATCTTTAATTATTTCACTACTATGGAGCAAGTTCTATCATGTAAGAACCAAGAGAAAGAAGAATACAATCCTTTGTGTTCAATTTTTGATGGGGTAATTAATGGTAGTGAAGTAAAAGATTTTGGTGTACCAAGGTATGATATTGAATTGGAAAATGCTATGTTAGAAGCATCTCGAGAAAAATTTCAAGTATGTGAACCGACTAGGAAGCAAGCCTTCACTCAAGCTACAACAAAATGGGGAGGCAATATATATGAATCCAATTTGGGCTTTCATTGAAGATAAGTTTCATGGTTGTAGTCTTCGTGTAAGGTTGAGAGAAATGCTTGGTGTTTCTTTACTACTTGGGGATGCTCTTAACTATGACCGAGTAAGATGCTACATTTGGTGAGTAACTACAATGGAAGGTGTAGAGGTAGAATTGTATTCAAACAAGGAAGAAGTTCAAGCACTAATGGAGAATATGCTTTGGAGAATTCGTGGACGAATTTGTTCAAACAAGGGGAGGATGATGTATTTACAAACGAAGAAATACTTGGTGTGTCATTACTACTTGGGGATGCTCTCCACGATGACCACAAAATGCTACATTTGGTGAGTAACCACAATGGAAGGTGTCGAGGTAGAATTGTCTTCAAACAAGGAAGAAGTTCAAGCAAAAATGGAGAATACGCTTTGAAGAATTCGAGGACGAATTTGTTTAAAGAAGGGGAGGATGATGTATTGTGGATGTCCCATATCGATATTGAAGCACCATTTATAGTCCATCCTAGAATTACTTTGAATATGCCAAGTATGCCCATGGTTCTAGTATAAATTAGAACACATAAGGCTAAAAGAATTTAGTTTTGGTTTTAGAATATTGTGTAAGAATGAGAGGTTCTCTTCTTTCAAACCTAATTGTTATCTCTAGGGGAATTAGATTATCTAATTCTAGAGTATCAACTAGATGCCTCTCATAATCTTATAGTTTCCAATTTAATTGGGTAGAAATTGTAAGTTATTTGAGAAGAATCTCCATTATTAGGTTCTTCCTTTATTCAAAGGGTAGAAGAAACTAAGTTGGTTGATTATATATCCTTTTCAAGTTATCAATTTCAATTTATTTTCATTGTAAGCTTCTTCTTCTCATCATTTGGTATCAAGAGCTTTGGTTTGATTCTCAAGGGGAAAAGGTGTAATTTGTGAAGATATTTTTTTTTTTTGAGGTGAACACTACTAATCTCTTTCTCAAGTATTTTTGGGTTGATTGATATGTTCTTTGATAGTGTTTTCAAATTGGGTTGTTGAATCTTATATTGATTTCACCATGGTTTACAAAAGAGGAGTTAATTTGGGTAGGATTCATTCAAATGATGTGTTAATGAATATTGTACATGAAGTGTTTGATGATATGTATCTAAGAATGGGAGAAATTTGTGAAGAATATTATTGGAAACTTGTAAGTCTCCATAACCAAGAAAGGAATCTACCTAATGATTGTGATGATGTAAGTGAACTAGATGTATCAATTTTGGTTGGTGGATATGAGGATGAACAAATTTCCCACAAGAAGTTTGATGAAATGTCTCCACCAAAATTTGATAGTTATTTGAGTCATGGGGAAAGTGAAATAGTGGGTAATCTTCCAATCTATCAAGATGGCATGAATGTGGATCAAATCTTTAATTATTTCACTACTATGGAGCAAGTTCTATCATGTAAGAACCAAGAGAAAGAAGAATACAATCCTTTGTGTTCAATTTTTGATGGGGTAATTAATGGTAGTGAAGTAAAAGATTTTGGTGTACCAAGGTATGATATTGAATTGGAAAATGCTATGTTAGAAGCATCTCGAGAAAAATTTCAAATATGTGAACCGACTACCGAAGCAAGCCTTCACTCAAGCTACAACAAAATGGGGAGGCAATATATATGAATCCAATTTGGGCTTTCATTGAAGATAAGTTTCATGGTTGTAGTCTTCGTGTAAGGTTGAGAGAAATGCTTGGTGTTTCTTTACTACTTGGGGATGCTCTTAACTATGACCGGAGAAGATGCTACATTTGGTGAGTAACTACAATGGAAGGTGTAGAGGTAGAATTGTATTCAAACAAGGAAGAAGTTCAAGCACTAATGGAGAATATGCTTTGGAGAATTCGTGACGAATTTGTTCAAACAAGGGGAGGATGATGTATTTACAAACGAAGAAATACTTGGTGTGTCATTACTACTTGGGGATGCTCTCCACGATGACCACAAAATGCTACATTTGGTGAGTAACCACAATGGAAGGTGTCGAGGTAGAATTGTCTTCAAACAAGGAAGAAGTTCAAGCAAAAATGGAGAATACGCTTTGAAGAATTCGAGGACGAATTTGTTTAAAGAAGGGGAGGATGATGTATTGTGGATGTCCCATATCGATATTGAAGCACCATTTATAGTCCATCCTAGAATTACTTTGAATATGCCAAGTATGCCCATGGTTCTAGTATAAATTAGAACACATAAGGCTAAAAGAATTTAGTTTTGGTTTTAGAATATTGTGTAAGAATGAGAGGTTCTCTTCTTTCAAACCTAATTGTTATCTCTAGGGGGAATTAGATTATCTAATTCTAGAGTATCAACTAGATGCCTCTCATAATCTTATAGTTTCCAATTTAATTGGGTAGAAATTGTAAGTTATTTGAGAAGAATCTCCATTATTAGGTTCTTCCTTTATTCAAAGGGTAGAAGAAACTAAGTTGGTTGATTATATATCCTTTTGAGTTATCAATTTCAATTTATTTTCATTGTAAGCTTCCGCTTCTCATCAATTACCTATGTTGGTAGGTATAATTGCAATATTTAAGTGATTTTTCTCGATCTTTTTGAAGCTTGGTATTGCAAGTTGCAACGGAGAACCACAAAATCTTATTGTTGGTGGTCTTTCAAAACATGTTAGACTTTGGTTTTTTTTCCCCGAAAGGTTGTTTACATTGATTAAAGCTCGGTTGTTTACATTGATTAAAGCTCGAAACAGAGCATATTACAGCCGCATAGGTCGACCAAAGTACGATGATGAAAGAGACACACAAACAGCCATCTAGATTAATTTTTAGTAGTGACTTTTGGACATGTTTTTGCCTAATTATTATGAACATTTCCGTGTGACGTTTCAAAATTTAGAAAGTCTCATTTTATACCGAAATGAAATTTAAAAATGATTCAGGAAAACGAAACAAAAATTCTCCGATGTACTGGAGGAATAGACTGGAGTGACCCGACAATAATCCAAAAACTTACTCTTATTCACGATCGAATTGTATGATTGTAAAAAGATACGAAATGGTTTAAATTAAACTAAAGATGCTTTATATATGAACTAACCTGTATCAATCATTAGTTGTTCAATAAAAAAAAATTAATTAGAATTATTGGCCATTTCAGGTTAATTGATACTTGATCATCATCTCCAAATTCATGCATGTAGTTATTAACTCAACGTGCGTGATTATATTTAGTAATCTAGAAAACGTATATATCAGGCAGTGGAACGAGTTAGGTTCTGAATATCGAAAATTCAAAGATAAACACTTCATATATGAACACAAAAATGGATAATAGCGCAGACTTACACGTCCATACCGACCGGAGGGATCAGTTTCAACGTATTCATGCTCCGATGATGACGGGGTACCTTCTTCTACTTCTCTTTCCCCTGACTGATTGTGAATGTGATCAAACATACTGAAACACTCTGAAAAAAACTCGCGAATAACTGATCTAAAATAGAAGGAGCAACAAATCTCCTTTTTGTTTACTTAATACTTATTAATATACTTGAGAACCAAAAGCGAATATCTTTCTGCTAATTGACTGGTTTCCCTTCGTGGTTTTCGTATGGGAAAACTACGAACAAGAGCCAAAACAATACCGAAGTGATGAGCACTATCCTACGATTCCAACCCATTTCAAAAACAGCACATGAGTAGTAGTCGTAATCGTTTGCAACCATTTGGGAGATGGATATATATTGAAAACAGAGAATAAGGAAATAACGTAGCTAGTAGGGAATATTAATAACCAACTATCAAACAAAAGTTGTGAAGAATTTAAGTGTCTTAGCTAAGGGTAATATAGGAAAAATCAGAAGCTTGGAGATTGAATGGAAAGATTTGATATATTGAAAGAAACAAGACATGATCTAAACTTGAAGCATCTATGGCCAAGCTTTATCGGTATCATTTGTGGTAGAAAGAGATTCAAAAATTAGAGATTTCTTTTTTCGTTTAGAGAAGAAATCTCGAATTGAGAGGAGTTGAGAAAGGGAGAAATATTAGATATGATGTAGAAACGATAAAGTTGTTTATACTAGTTGTAGTAGTGGTGGAGGTGGCCTGGTGGAAGAATAAACAAAGAATGTACCAAAAAAACAACAAAAACTGTCCTTGACATGGACCCGGAAATGAACAGAGCTGGCAGCATATCAAAGGTGTGCATGATGGAGTCAAAATGGCGTTATATATCGGGCATTGAATTGAAATTTATTTATTTAGATAAATTTTGAAGAGTATTAGATTCCTACTTGGTGACTATCTCTGCTTTTCGGATTACTTGTTTCGATATGTGATTTTTTTAGTTTCGTGCACGAACAGTCAAATAGCAGGTGTTACGTTCAAAAGCTGGAACAGAGAAGAATATACCGTACCGTACTGTACTGTGGGATAACTATTGAGTACAAAAGTCGTTAATAGAATGTCTGGAGATAACGTGAGAAATAACCAAAGCAAAAGAGTTGAGACGTGTGAGTCGAGAGTCGGTGAACGAGAAAGTCCGTTTGCAGATTAATATGTTGTGTTGACGTTTAGTGTAAATGTTTTGTTTATTGGGTTGGTCTCGATTCGTATTTTCGTCGATTCATTTCGACATGTTTATATTTTTGTCATGTTTATTTTTGGTACTTTAGGTGACTAACCAGGCATACCGGGAAGATTGGTGTCTGTCATACTGTCTTACCTGATACTCCGTATGTAGTACGGAAAGCCGCATCAAAAGAAACATGTTTTTTTTTGGTACATTGTAGGACATTGCGTTGAATTTGAGTCACGAACAGATTTTAGATCAGGGACAGGTTTCGGGTAAAGCCGCCGTAATATGTTAGAGGTTGATCAATGCCAACTATAAGGTATTTTTGGCCTTTCTGGCTGTTTTCATTTTCTCACTAAAATAATTTACACAAAATTGGTCAAAAAGACCAAAATCAACAATTCCTAGGTGAAAAAGACACTTAGGTTTTGATACTGT
The DNA here is from genome assembly GCA_023531295.1 of Papaver armeniacum. Taxonomy (NCBI): domain Eukaryota; kingdom Viridiplantae; phylum Streptophyta; class Magnoliopsida; order Ranunculales; family Papaveraceae; genus Papaver; species Papaver armeniacum. The sequence goes on from JAJJWW010011879.1 coordinate 75,420, forward strand.
TTAAGTAGCCAAAAATTAAAAAGATACCGTTTAAATGGACAAAAATTTAAAAATAGGCAGGATGTAACCAGTTTCATCCTGTCCATTTTCAAATATTTTTTTCTTATTTTTATTTTACACAGGATGCATCCAGTTTCATCCTTGCTATTTTTTAAGTATAAGCCAGGATGAATCCAGTTTCATCCTTGCTATTTTTTTTTTTGCTATTTCACCCGTACTTTTTTTTACTCGTCCATTTGAACCGTGTTTTAAATTTTTTTGGACAAATGACCCATTTTCTCAATAATTTAGTCATTCTTGTGAAACTAGAAAACTGAGAAAACCCAAAGTAGAGAGGAAAACCCAGAAAGAAATCTTATTAACGTGTTTAGAAACTGAAGAACAAAGCCTCTATTTATATAGGGGTTAGAATGTCCGCATCTTAGTAAATAAAAGTTTAATCCTGGATTTATCCTAGATACTGCCCGTATAATACACATTCATAACGCACACACCGCTAATGACCATAATTCTAAGTCAACTGACTCGTTAAAACCTTGTCAGGAAATCTCAAAAGGAGAAAACTTGATCACAAGGGAAAAGAGTACAATTGCGAGTAATCTTATAACACAATTGGACATGGATATTCATTAACATAGCTCATCCTAAGAAACGGGGAATGTTAGTGTAAATTCATACTTCACCCCCTGGTAAACTCCCACTAATCTTTGCCAATTTATAGCTATGAACGAACTCAAAAATGGTTAGTTGCCTGCAGATCTTATTCTACCTGGAGACTGCAAACCAGGGAAGTTAATTTGAAGAAAAAGCTCTGATTGTAGCTTTAAAATCGGAGACTGCAAATTGATGAGCTACAGCCCATTCACCAGCATATAAAACTACAATAATCCTAACAAAGTAGTTTGTAGTTACTTTCAAACCCCCGGATATATACGCTTCGGAATATTTTCAAGATATAAACCCAGGGTTAGCATCCCCAAGGGTTTCCTATACATGGACATGACTACGAAGCAAAATTTAAGGAGTACTCGGGAAAACACATTCAGTAATTTCCACATATTGTACTTTCCTGCATTTCATGTCGAAGGTTTTCAATACCTAAAGATCATATGAACTATTCCACACGGTTCCTTTTAAGCTCACTTCACAATTACTAATATAGTGCATGATTTTCCTCTTTACCATATCGTCATTTAGAGTCTTATTCTCATAGAGGATTTTGATTCTAGTGAAGCATAACTCTCTCATTGTGACAAAAGCACCAATTAAGAAAAGCAAACTCAATTGCATTCAGTAATTTCATCTCTTGGTTTTTTTTTTTTTTTTGCAACACTCAGGATATTAGCAATACAAGAATAATTAAGAAAGCAAACGTACCTTTTAACCAAGTCCAAATCAATTCACTGAAATCACAAAGTTTATTCGTCTCAGACTTTGTGATTGCACAAGTTCATACTTGTGAGGTGAATAATAACTTAGGATGCTCTTCGGGAGTCATAAGACCGGATTTTGAGGTTTGCTAGACTTTGTCTATTGTAATCGATCTCCTACCTCACCTTGATCTTTGATCAAAACGGAAATCACATATAGGCTTATTTGTGTGTGTGTGTGTGTGTGTGTGTGTGTGTGTGTGTGTGTGTGTGTGTGTGTGTGTGTGTGTGAGGGGGAGTTATTGGTTTAAAGTCTTCAATTGAGTTGAAGCAATTCTTAAGATGTATAGGACGTCAACTAAGTGAATCAATTGCATGGAGTCCTTCTGGGATTCAATAGGCGTAAGGAACGGGACTGTAACTAAATCTCTATGACGGTAGATTCAGTCTCAAATACACTCCAGTCTGAAGTTCTAATAGTATGCTAGATTTTGTAGCGGCTTAATACAGTTTGGTGTTCAAATCTAGACTAGGTCTCGGGGTTTTTCTGCATTTGCGGTTTCCTCGTTAACAAAATTTCTGGTGTCTGTGTTATTTTTTTCCCGCATTATATTGTTTATCTTTATAATTGAAATATCACAGGTTGTACGTTAAAATCAATTCAAGAAGATAAGTCCATCGAAATTGTTGGATACGACTTGATTGGTTCTTGGATATTGATCTTTGGAATCGTCCAAGTACTCTCACGGTATAATCAGGTTCACGGACTAGTATCTGTTTACATTCTGATTGTGAAAGAAATAGATATAAGCTCTTCATATAATTCCTGATTGAGATTCGATAAGTTGAACTCTTGGAATTGTATTTGAGTTTAGTCCATACAGGTTGCCTAAGAAAAATTTGGTGGTGTATTTTGGTACCCCTATGTTTTCACTTGCAATACAAGCATGTCATCCATGTCTCTCAAAAACATACACTAGTGGAAAATGAGTTTTTTTAGTCTGCTTGGGCCTTATAACAACGTCTTCCAAAGCCTTTCTTAATAGATTGGGCTTCCAAAGGTAGACGTTTCGCAAGGAAAAGTAAATCGAGCTTTTGCGGAAGACGTAATATTAATAGTATTTTAATAAAAAAGTAGATCGCCCTTTACATCCCAAGATTCTCTCTTCGTTCATTTACATGTACGCCTCTCTCCCCAAACAATCTCATGTATCTCTCTCTCTCTCAATCTATCAGAGATCTCTTTTTTTTATTTAATTCGTGCAATGAAACCATAAATCCAATTTCTTCTCTCGGCAAGATGAATCGGGAAGATCAAAATAAACCTAATCTTTCGGCAGAAATCGAAAACTCTACCTCAAAATCAAAACTCATGTATCAGAAATCAATGGCAAACATTGTAACCTAAGATCTACTGGCTTTTCTCCTGAAATCATGAAGGTAATGTCAATCTTGCTCTTCTTTCATAAATTTGATGGACTTGTAGTATTATTAACGATTTTAATTTCTCTATCTTTTCTCATTTTTGCAGTAAGGTGTTACCTTTTTTATTTTTCCCTTCAAGAGAACTCCTCAGTCGGGTAGTAGATCTCTTCTCCTCCTAACGTAAGAAAGAAAACCCCTAAATCTCATTTTGAACATAACTATAATTTTATTTTGATCTTTAACCCTAATTGAGTTTTTTTTTTTTTTTTTTTTGAGTCTCTTAGGTCATCTGCAAGTTCATAAAGATGGGTTTAACCGCATCATGATTGGTATTAGTTTCTTGATTCTCATGGTATTTCTAAGTTAATAGTGTATTCTCTTGGTATTTTTTCTGTTTTTTTTTAGTTGATTTGTCTGTGTTTAATGTACAACCATTACCTAACTTTGCTGGGATTTTGTTGTTGTAGGATCTCATGAGAATATTTACCAATTTGCAAAGAATGGTTTAACCCACCGGAAATTTTATCAATAAACTACTGAGCAAAGAAATGGGCAATAGTCGGGAGTGGATTTTTTATGGTGGAGGAATGGGTAATTGCAAATGGATAATGGTACTCTAGTTTGACGTGAATGGGTATCATTTGGATTTAGGTAAATTAAACACATTACATATAGGAATCTGATGAGTAATTTCAATGATTTATTGAATGCATACAAAATGTTTGTTAAAAAGTTTTTGTGATAAATTGGTCGCTCAGATCCATTAGACTGCACTTTTGACTCACTTAGTGTTCCAATTAGCTCTGGAATATTTTTGAAGACTTTTGTAACCGTTTACTGCCTTTTTTTGATTGGGGTGTTAAAATTTGGGTTTTGACCAACTGTGTGTGCTTAAAATAAAAATCAATGTTATCTCTAGTTTAGTGTTTAACTACATAGGATAGTAGATGATGATCATTTTTTTTTCCTTTTCCTTTGAAGCATTTATTAAGGTTATATCTGGTATAATGTTTAACTATATCTTACCGCAGGAAAATAGGCAACCTGGGTGAGATCTTCCCTCCCAAATTCCTACTCAAGTTTAGCCCTGAAGATGTTCCTCGGCAGGTAACATAACTCTCTTGAAAATTTGCTAGTATTAATATGCATATACATAAATTTCTTCTTACACGGTATGTTTATAATGGGAAATTATTGATAATTTCTTGCAAATGTCCTGTGTTGAAAGTTCAAGCATCAAGTATTATTGGTTATACAAGTCTTTCCTTATGGCTATTTGTATCTACTAGTTAGATCCCTTTGGTAGTTATTATGGAGTGATTGGTCTCCACATAAAGTTAATGGGCATTGTTCCTAAACTTTAGTGATTTCTAACTAAACATATCTCATCTTTTCACGATTGTAAGTTCTAGTAACTTTTTAAGTCGTGACCATTTATAAGTTACTTCTAAAGTTGAAATGCTAAATGTGGCAAGTCATTGAAATTTTTTTGTTGACTTATTTTATTCGGGCCTGCAATAATACGCTAAACTACTTGTGGTACAAAGGTTTCGTTACTTGAATGAAATCATGTACTTTCGTAGTTACCAATTACAACAGTCAGCCATACTTATGAACTAGTAGTATGGCTTACATAATACATGAGCCTACAGTATGGTTTTTAGTTGACTAGATTTCTGAAACTCATGTTTGGCATAATTAGATATGGCGCTTAAGTGTTACCAGTTGCATTTACTATTGTGTGCTCTATTTGATACAGGGTAGGTTCCAGCGGAATCATACAGTTTGGATGTGAATCTGACTATGAAATGAGATACAGTAACAAGATGCGCTTGGGTGTTTGTTTTATTCTTGTCCTAACAATTTCGAATATGTCGCCAGGTAATCTTTGTTTTCGATGCCCTTGAAAGGTACACCCAGCTTTCCAGCCATCCCGTTCACAACATTAACAAACCTAACATTTATTCGTTCGTATATATCCATCCAAGGTACAATTATACGCTTCCCTAGTGCCATGGTCTTACGATTGCAGTAATAACTCTGTTTTTTGGACCTCAACTAATGTCTTGTACGTTTGTCTGTAATTTGAACCACATTATGCGATAACATCATTACTCTGTTACATCTCAGTTGGGGTTAAGGTTCATGTTATTAATTTTATTCATTAATTTAAGCGTTAACCAATGTAGGATAACTCTTTAGGCATCGACTGTAATTTTTTCTCAGTTTGTGCTCTTGCTTTTCTGTCATAGTTGTTCTACACTTTTTTTTCCCCTGGTATTTGACTCTCATAGATTGTCTTCTTTTCTTCGCAGGATGGCTCTCTTGCTCGTTGCACTCTTATTCACCACTGACTTCTGAAGTGTAATAAAGGATTGGTTATTGTTATCAGGAAAGGCTTGATGCTTGCTGAGATAATAAACTATTTGGAAGTAATCTAGCTAACTCTTTGTTAATCTTCACTGGATTTATGACTTGCTTTGTGCTTTCAGTGATCTTAAAATGCAATAGCAAGCTCATTGACCTATTAGTTTCTGACTAAAAACCAAGTGCAACAACTTCATATTTCAAGTGTTGCGGATTCTTCTTTTTCAAAGACACCACCTGACAAGGACCGAACTATGGAGAAGGACTTTGGTTACGTGAATCGTCAATCATGTTTCCTTGGTAATTTTCTAGAGTGATTTGCTTTTTAGATTTCTGTATGTTTCTTAATTATTTTCATATTTGGAATTGATTGTAGTTTGTTATTGTAAAATGAAATCCACGTGTTTAGTGAATTTTTCACAGATTTGGAACTTGAGTGATTGTAGTTTGTTGGGGTTGTACAATGAATTTAGTGAATATAGGTTAATTCAATTTCAGTTTCTTGTTTTGTTTTAATCATATTTTATTTAAGCTAAAGATTCAATTGAACCAAATCTTTTTTTTTTGTATTATAAATTAATGAAACGGCTGCTTCCACCATTACCCTTTTATGGGCTGCTCAAGGAAGTCCTAATTTGAAAGAATCAAAGAATCCCAAAATCAGATGTTTTGAGAAATAAGACTACAATCTTAGGGCTCCCAAAATCATTCCTTTTTAGAGGTTTTAAGTGTTTTTCTGACAGACTTTTTTTTTTTTGCATTATCCACTAGTGATAGAAGAATCTCTCGATGCTTAATTGCAGTGGTAATTAGTCAAAAGGAAAGAAGAAAAGAACTCTTGTTGAAAATGAAGTTGAAAATCATGATACTACCGAAGATCATCTTGAAGTAAATTGTTACTTTGCTTATGATCATCAAGGTGTTGAGAAAGAAAAGATAATTTCTAATAATGTTGTTTTTGATTTTTTGGAACAGTTTTAGGAAACTAAGATTGAATTTATTGAAGCCTTGAACGGTCAAGACATGTTAAAAACAAGTTGAAAAAAGTTTCTTATGACCTTGTTTTCATGAAATCTTATGTCAATGATCTCCTCAATGAAGATATCTTTCCGACAGAGTTAATGAATGTTATTGAAAACAAACTCAAAGTACTTAAAACCAATGATTTATCCTCCAACGGTAAATAATTAGCATCTTCTCCCTTCTAGTTAACTCCTTGTCGGAATTTTATTTCTCATGATTTAAATTTATTGACATAAGTAAGAAATTATTCTTAGCTCAATAAACAGAGTTTAGAGCACAAGAAATGTTGATACACACATCAAGTCTTTTGTAGACTAGAGACGATGTGTATGATAATAAGGGTAATATACAAGTTTGTGTATGATTTAGAATATTTTGAGAGAATTCACCAAACACATCCAACTTATTATCCATTCATGAGAACACTTAAAGGAATTTCAAGATAAAAGAATACACAAGACTTGAGCAACCTTAATGTAATCCTCATATTCTCAAGTTAATAATGAGGATGCAAACATCACTACAATTAGGTAGAAATAGAGTGAGCAGAATGCTCACTTCTTGTGTCACAGGGTGACATACCAAGGTATATTGGATAAACAGACTTATGTCTGGCTCTAGTTCTTCAAGACTTCTTCTTGGTTTCCGAGGTTCCCTGTTGGTTACTAGAGGCCAGATTCATCCTTTGCATGTCATCTGAAGCTTGGAAATACTTTTGTTGTTATTCTTGAATTTTGAACATGATTCGCATTTCCACAAAACAATCAATTCATAGAGGAATTTTTGTTTTGGAGATTGTGCTCACTATCTTGCTCTTGAACCCAATACAATTTGTGTTTCCAAAGGACTTCTGACCAAATAAAATTGTTGATATTTTGTCAGAGCTTCCAGAAAGCCTTTGAAAGTCACACTTCAGAGTATCAATCTCTTTTTCTTTTTGAGATAGGGTTCTGGTGAGTTCATCATTAAGTTTATCAACCTCAAGATTCTTCACATGAAGCAATGATTCAAGTTTCTTCAACAATTTCTTTAATTGAAGATTTTCTCGGCGAATTTCTTCGCTTTTATCCAAGAATTAAAAAATCTCAGTGTCAGACTCGTATTCTGAATCAGAATTTGAGTTAATAGAAGTTTCTACTAAGAGAGCAGAATTTTCTGTGCACTCTTCAGAAGAATGTGTATTATTGACAAACTGACAAGATTTTACTTCTTGTGTTGAATCATCTGAAGCCTCAAAGAGAGAACATTGTTTCTAAGATCTTTTGCTTCTCTTCACAATATCTTTGATCTGTTGCGTAATCATAGACCAATTTGGATCATCATGATCAGTGCAACATTCATCAGCCCAAGACAAGTTAGAAGATTCACTTTCATTGGTCACAGCATTGAACGCAGATATTCTGACTGTATTCTGATCATGCTCAAGTATTTTTAACTTTCCAACAAGTGAGTTTCTGGAAAGTGTTTCAAGGTTATTTCCCCGGCATGTTTTTTAGAATCGTATATAGCTGGTAGAGATCTGCGAATTTTTATCACAATGCCCTTTTCAGGAATAGTTTTACCCAATGCAAAAGATGTATAATAATTTCAGACACTTTGTGATTAAACTCATCAAATGAATCTTCATCAGGCATACGAAGGTTTTCCCGATCAGAATTTAGGTTTTGAAGCCTAGCTTCTTTCTCAGAGGTATTCCCTTCAAATACCATTTCTAAGATATCCCAAGCATCTTTAGACCGAGTGCACGTAGTCACATTGTGTTGAAAATCTAGGGTAATGGCATGGATAATAGCGTTTAACCCGTATGAATTTTGCTTTGCAACACTAATCTCGGCTTCACGATATCTATCAATATCCTTTGCAACAGTTACACCGTCTACTGTAACCATTGGAGGATCATAGCCATTAACAACATAAACCCATGATTGGAAATCACGCGCTCGTAGAAAGGCACGCATAGCAATTTTCCACCATAAGTAATTCGTGCCATCGAAGACTGGCGGTATGTTTATAGAGATGGCACTTATGTCCATATAGTCAGATTGCTACATGTAGTTGCGGGAAATCCCACACTACACCCCTTACTCAATTTTGCTTAATTAATCCATTGAAAGATGTAAGATCAAGAATATTTATTGATTGAGTCCATGAAATGTTTACACAGGATGATAGAATTACACTTAGAAATTAAAACACTCTTAAACTTTCTCTCTCCTATTGACTTGCTTAACAATTCCCCCCGAAAGATCTCCTTTCTCACAGATTCACTCAACCCTTTATATAGGGTGATACATAGTGGATGACAGCTAAGCTCCCCTTTATTTTCGGGAATGTCCCGCGAAGTGTCGCAGATGCATAAACATTCGCTCTCGCGACACTTCTTAACCCTCGCCAGGTCTCACGTCTTCTTTATGTTTTGCCTGTCGTTATTTATTGCGTCGTTTATTTTAGCTCCCTGCGACTTCCTCGCCACACCGTCGTTTATTAATCCCGCGAGCCTTGTACGTTGCGATATTATGATCCTACATCTTGCCTCTTTTTCCTTGAATATTGCTTGAAGAGCGATCTTTAAGGAAAAATCTGTTATTGTAGTAATCTTTGGTCTTTGTTGATGAAGGAACGAGTGGAAGAATATCAGAATTGAAAAGTACGTACTTGCCTCTATTCTTTCGCGAAGTTCCGAAGCTTCTTTGTAATATATATATACGAAGTATCATTTCTTGCCTCATGAATTATAGAAGATAATCAATTTCGCAATCTCTTCTCGCCTATTAGGAAATATGTTGTATATTTGGATTCTACTAAAGTTCTTTTCGTCAGGTTTCCTTAGATTTAGTAATGACCGTTTACACGTGTCTATATTTACCTCTTATTAGGTGCATTTAATGTTATCCGGTCATAACATTTTTCTCATCTATTTATAGGAGCACCCCCGTGAAGAATTTTCCTTTTCCTTTTCATCTTCTTCATCGTCTGCCAGTGTTCTTCTTCTTCATCGTTCTGCAAGTGTTCTTCTTCTTCATCGTTCTGCAAGTATTCTTCTTCTTCATCACTTTTGCTATTCCCTACCAGTCGTTACTCTCATGGCGTCCAGGTTTATTAATTTTGCCACATCTGGCTGATTTTGTGGTTGATTAAATTTGAGATTAGCTTTTCTTGTTGAAATCACACTGGTATAATTAACTTTGTAATTTTCTTTCTGCCATTGTTGTTTAGCAAGAACCAACCCAGAACTAAATTCACCGTGAAGGACCCTCTTCTTTCTTTGGGCTCGCCGTCGAAATCTACTTCGCAACAAGGATCCCTCACACAACCAAAGCCCACTTCGCGAGCAAAATCTATAGCTACAAAAAGACAGTCTGCGAGTGACAAGGTATTTAAGAAACCTTTGTTTTTATTAACAATGCATTGTTGCCCCTGTTTCTTATTTAATTTGTCATTCGCAGGATGATAAAACTACTGGTAATACTCCCAAAAGGCTTCGTTACTCTAAACCTGTTACCCCCCAACGTTCCATTTCCTTCATTCACACCTTCGTCTCTCGCTGCCGAAATCTTCGCAAGATAATTTGTGCCTCTTTCTTGGTAACATTATCGGCGACAATACTTCTATGCCTCAACTCCTCATAGACCAAGTTCCTACAAACTGTCCTACTACAAACGATATTATACCTCCTCCTGCTATCAGTGTCCCTGCTATTTCTCCAATCACTTCTCTCCCTGAAACCTCCTCTTCTCATGAGGTTCCTTTGACAAAAGACGACTTGTCTTCTTTGTTTGAACAAATTCCTCTAACTGCGGAAAATTTGGAGGGGATAGATGTGGCCTTTAAGGTCCTCTCCGATCTCGTGAATGATGCCAAAAAGACTTCTGCTGATCCTGTCAAATCCAATGTCTGCGAGATTTTAAGTAAGCATCTTGGTCCGATAGAATCTCGCAAGCATCTTTAGTTCAAGAGGTTAATAAGTCAAGAATGACCTCCAAGTTATGGTTGTGAAGTGCAATAATCTCCACCTTGAAAATCAAAAATTTCTCAGTATCTCACTAGATCGTGATAATCTTCGCAATAATAATTAATAATTAAAATGTTTGCTCTCGCCATCCCCCATTTTTTTTTTTTTTTTTTTTTTTTTTTTTTTTTTTTTTTACAACTCAAACCCTTGCTCGTCCTCCAAGAATTAAACCATAAACGAATAATGGAGATATATCAGACGGAGTCTATCGTTGAAGAAGTTCGAGTTGAAAGAGATGCTTGGATGGAGCAGTATAATCTCTTAGATAATCTTCATACCTATGCGGTGATCAAATAAATAACTTGTCTAAAGAGAATTTTGATTTATCGCAAAAGCAAGACTCATTAAGTAATGACTTATCTCGCCTCTCTTATTCTTTGACTAAAACTAATTTGGAGTTGGAAACTTTATCAGATGAGAATCGAACTCTTTCACAAGAGAAACGTTCTTTGTTGAATAAGGTGGCGATCTACTCGCGACAGTATGATGCTTGTCAAAAATTATGTGAAGAACAAGAACAGGCCATTCATACTTTGAAAAATCAACTTAAAGAGAGTTCCATCGAGAGAGATAAACTTATTCAGGGTAGAATAACTTTGAGCGTAAAGGCGAAGCAATTCCAGGAACAATGCACCAAGTTAGAAAAAACCAACTCTACTCTCGCCACCGAAAATTCCATACTTGTTTCTAATGACAAGAAATTGCGATCTCGAATGAAAGGTTTAGTTGGAGACTCATTTGATGATGCCATGGACTGTCTGGGGAATAACTTCGCGGCTTTAATTCAACAACTTACTCTTCAAAAGGAAGGTAGTCAAATTATTTGACTACCTTAATTCATTTATTTCACAAATTTTTAATTATTCTGAAAATTCCAAAGATCTGTTGTAAGGATCTCTTTTAACCTTGTCTTGTGTGTTTATTATGCAGATTCTGAGAAGAAGCTTCGCGCCGTCATTTCCACTCTAAAATCAGATTATTCCAAAATTCGCAAAGAAAATGGATTGCTCGCTTCCTCCCTCGCTCGTTCTCGCGATCGTGCAGAACGTAGATTTGATTACATGTCTGACTGTAAAGACATAGATAGTAAGAACCGTCAAAAGGCGCTGCTTCGTCAATTCCCCCTCAAAGCTGAAGTCCTTGTGAATGAGATTTTACTATCTAAGTCTCTTGACCCTATACATGTTGATCCTCTGGAAGTAAGTGACGATGAAGTCCCTAATCCTCCTGATAGTGATTATGATTATGAAAGCGGCGAAGAATTCCCTAATAAGGAAGTCGTCGATGAAGATCCGAATAGAAGAATTTCTGATGATGGTCCAGCAACTGGCGAGAACAAAGGTGATGAAAACATCTCTCGAAGAAAATCCATCAGCGGCGGATGTGAAGTTGATAAAGGCGCGAAAAGCCTCAAGATGTAGAGAGTTAAATTCTTTTGTAATTTATTAGAATTCCTCTTTGTTTGGTGACTTAACTCTTTTGATTGAATAATTTCCATATTTCTTTCTTCCTTTCTTAGTTAAGACCACCTTGCGAGCATGTTCGCTCATTGAATCTTTTATTAAGTAAATCCGTCCCAATCGGGGATTTGATTTTAATTCTTTCATCTGCGACAAAGTCGCAGATCGCTTTTTACATTTTCATGCAAAGGCCCATTGACCTTGCCTTATCATTTTTGTGTGGTCTTCCAAGTTAGACCTCCCTAATTAGAGGTCTTCCCTCGCCACCTTTCATCGCGACAAGATCGCGGGACGTCTTTACACTTGCATGTAAAGACCCATTGATCTTGCCTTATCATTTTCCAAGTATTTTTGCCTCTGCATAGGATGTTTTAGTTGCGACAATATGATGACAGGTCTAGACATCCTTGCGAATATAAAGCCCCATGACATTGCCGTCTTGCGACGAAATCGCAGGACGTCCGTACACTTTCGTGTAAAGACCCATTGATCTCGCCTTACCCTCGCGTTAGTATTATTGCCTCTGCAGGATCATTGCACAAATATGACGAGCCTAAATTCTCTTGCGAAAATATAGCCTTATGACATTTGCGTCTGTTTTGACACTCCCCCTATTGGAGAGCATCGCCCTTATCATCTCCCCGGTTGCCCCTTCAAGGAGGCGAAACATCGGCCATACAAGACTAGCTCCTCCCATCCGGTCTTAACAACAACCAGTTGTTTTCGCAGCCTCTTATCCCTTATACCTATAGGGTTTATGGTTACGAGACTGCACCCTAAGTGGAGTTTTCTTCGGGCGAGTGCAACATATGCCAAGACTTGCCAAGAATGGCCAGGGTAGGTTCATCCATCCCGGGCACTCTGGCTCAACCGTGTACCTCGGCGCCTTGAGCATACACTGACTCCTTGGAAGAGACCCTCGGTCGCCCAACCAGGGTATAACCTACATATATAGTTGGGAATCCAAGGTATCTCCCCCGGATAGGCTTTCATGGGCCCCAAATTTTCATGACTCAGGCTTCAGGAGCGGTGTAACCTTCCCCCTGAGCCATGTCGAGAGATACCCCCTTATATGACGCACTTTAGGTCTTACATTTGCCTCTTACGAAATGTTATTCGCGAACTAGGGTGTACGCCATAAAGGTTCGTCCCATTCATTCATTCTTTTATTCAATCATTCTTCATCATTTGCTATTTTACTTGCGAGATATTCGCCAATTCATTCATTCAATCATTCATTGCCTCTTGTTGTTTTGTTAAGTCGTTCATGACTTCTTGTTATTCTTGTCGCGAGATCTTCGCGGATTTTCTCTGCATTTTATTGAACGTCGCAAATATTTTGCGAAGAAGTACTTCATCTTGATTCATTTTTCCTCTCCCATTTTTACGGGTAATACTTCTTTAGATATAATCTATTCCACGGTCTATCCAATTTTTGTCCCACATCTTTTCCTTCGGGATCCATCAATCTATATGCCCCTGTACCAACTACCTCTTTGATGATATAAGGTCCATCCCATTTTCTCGCCAACTTGCCTCCACTTTCACGTTGATATATTGGGGTTTCTCGCAACACCAAATCCCCTGGTTGGAACTCACGTATTTTTACACGCTTGTTATATTCTCTAGCCAGTCTTCGCTGATAATTCTCCATGTGTCGCAATGCCTTTTCTCGTTTTTCTTCCAATTCATCCAACTTGATTAGAATATTGCCTGCGCTAAGATTTTTATCCCAGACCTCTTTTTGGTTGTTGGAATCACGACCTCTGTTGGGAGTACTGCTTCAACTCCGTAAGTTAAACAAAAAGGGGACATTCCCGTGGCTTCTCTTCTAGTTGTATTATAAGCCCATACTGCATTGGGCACTTGTTCGCACCATCCCCTGTTGTGTCCTTCCAACTTTTTCTTCAATATATCGGCAATTGTTTTGTTTGTTGCCTCTGCTTGGCCATTAGCTTGTGGATATAATGGAGTTGATTTTCCACATCTTATCTGAAATGCATTAAGCAAAGAACTCTATATTTTGCCCTTCAAACTGCTTCCCATTATCGGATACCAATTGTGCGGGGATCCCAAATCTGCATATAATATTTTCAAATATGAAAGTAAAAACATCCTTATCGCGAATGTCTTTGGACCGCTTTCACTTACGCCCATTTTGTGAAATAGTCCGTTGCGACAATTAAGTACCTTCTTTGTCCTGTTCCTGGTAAAAATGGTCCCACAATATCTAAACCCCATTTTCCAAAAGGCCACACACTTCTCGAAGAATTTAACGGCGCTCCGGGTGCATGTATCTTCTTCCCATGTCTTTGTGAGTCTTTCGCAGCGTCACGGATATTGCTCTCGCGTCCTCATGCATATATGGCCAATAATATCCTTGCGTCTTTGCCTTATATGCCAAAGATCTCCCGCCGCTATGATTTCCGGCATCCCCACTATGCAGCATCTTCAATATGGTTTCTCCTTCTTTCCTTGTTAAACATCGAAGCGAAGGTCCATCAAAGGAACGCCGATAAAGCACGCCATCTCGTAATTCATAATTTGTTGCCCGGCTCTTTAACTTGTGTGCTTCCAATCTATTTCTTGGTACCTCGCCTTTCATTAAATACGCGTGAAGTTCAACTCTCCAGTCTTCCTCGCGACATTGCATTTCATCTACCACCATCATTATATCTGCTTCTTGTCCTTCCTCTTTATTAATTGATGGCGCCAGTAGCGTCTGTATTTTGATATTCCTCGCAGTTGGTTCTGTCATCATACTTGATATAAAGGCAAAAGCGTCTGCGAGTCTATTATCTCTCCTTGATATGTGCCTCCATTTTATTTTCGGTATCTGTGCTGACAACACTTCTACAAGCTTCCTGTATTTCTGTAGGGATGGATCATTTGTAGCATACTTCTCTGTTATCTGACAAATTGCCAATTGCGAGTCACTGGTAATCCTCACATTCTCCGGTTTCATTTCTATTGCAAATCGTAGAGCATGTATTATAGCTTCGTACTCGTTTCATTATTGGTAGACTCAAACTCCAATCTAAAAGCAAAAGCTAACTTATTGCCTTCTGGCGAAATCACAACAATTCCCACTCCTTTACCTTCTCCATTTGATGATCCATCCACTAATATTTCCCACCGATCTGGCTCAGTTAACAAGTCTTTTGGATCTCCATGCTCTTCTTCTACATCCATCATTTCATCTCTCGCTTTCATCTTCCTCCAAAGGAAATTCTGCTAGAAAGTCTGCGACAACTTGTGACTTGGTTGAAGATAATATTTCATATTTGAGTTTGCAATGGCTTATTTGAGCATTCCATCTTTCAACTCTTCCTGATCTTTTCGAATTTTTCATTACTGACTCAATTGGTACCTTTGTTACTACTCTAATAGTATGTGCTTGAAAATATATGCGAAGTTTAAACGACGCATAGACTAACGCCAGGATTAGTTTTTCAATCTTCGAATAATTTCTTTCTGCAGCATTAAAAGTTTTGCTGATATAATAGATTGGTTTTTCTACTCCTGCTTCGTTCGCGGTAGCAGAAAGCGCACTTAAGGCATGCGATGTTGTCGCGAGGTATATTAATAATTCCTCTCCCGGTTCGCATTCGCATAATGGATATATCCATTAAATGCTCTTTGATCCCTTGTAAAGCCTTTTCACATTCATCCGTCCACTTAAATTTTGATCCTTTTTGAACACTTTGAAAAGTGTTTACACTTATCGATGACCGCGAGATGAACCTTCCTAGTGATGCTAGCAACCCATTCGGGCTTTTGAACATCCTTTCTCATCGCAGTGTCGGCATATCGGAATCGCTTTTACTTTCTCCGGTCAACGTGTATTCCTTCCTTTGATATAATGTAACCCAAGAACTTCCCCGACGCTACTCCGAAGGTACATTTTTTCGGGATTGACTTTGATGTTAAAACGCCTCATTTGTTCAAAAATTTCTTTCAAGTCTCGCACATGATCTTACGCCTTTTACTTTTTACTAGCATGTCATCTACGTATACCTCTAATGTTTTATGTATCCATTCTCGCGAATACTTTCTCTACCATCCTTTGATACGTTGCTCAGCATTTCGCAAACCAAACGGAATTTTAGTATAGCAAGTATAATCCTCTTGGAGCGAAGAAAGCGTGTGTTCTTGGTCTTCTTCACGAGAGGGATTTGATTGTAACCTTTGTATCCGTCAGTGATGATACTCTTTCATTCCTACGCTGATTCAACCAGTTGTGGAATGTCTGGTAATGGAAAACTGTCTTTAGGGCAAGCCTTATTTAGATCAGTGAAATCAATGCAAATCCTTATTCCCTTGTTCTTCTTTGGAACTATAACCATATTCGCTATCCATTCGGGATATTTTGCTTGTCTAATAATTCCCGCATCAAGCATCTTCTCATTCTTCTTCTATCTCGAGGGTGATATCTTTGTTGCTATCTTTCTAATTCTTTGTTTGAATGGCTTCACATTTTTATCAATTTCCAACTTATGACAAAGGCTACTGATGGATCTATACCAGGCACTTCATCCATATCCCACGCGAAGATGTCTTTATAATCCCGCAATAGATTGACAGTTCTTTTCTCTTCATCCGCTCCCATGTTAGTTCCAATCTTTAGCATCTTGGGTTTTTCCTTAGTTCCAATATTCACTTCTTTGGTTTGCTCTGCTGCGACGTAACTGGCCTTCGGTTCTCCCATAGGGGTCGGTCCTTTTGGTTCTTTCGCAAGATCCTTTTCTTCTCCCGAGATCTCGCTAGGTATGCCTTTTCCTTCCTTCGCTCTTATCATGTAAACTCTGAATTCTTCTTCTTTCTTAGCCGCCCTTGCCATCTTTTTGCGATACTTTGATATACTCTTTCGCTTGTTTACTTGTTCTTCGCAACACTTTACTTCATTTTGATAATATATTCTTCCTTTAGCAGCATCCCCTTTGATCTCGCCAATTCCGGTTGGTGTAGGAAATTTGATACATTGATGAAGCGTCGACGCCACAGCTTTTATTGCATGTACCCATGGTCTTCCTAGTAATATGTTATACGGTGATTCCATATCTACTACACTCATCGTCACCTGTGTTTCGATTCCTCCTAACGGAACACGTATTTCTATCTCCCCTTTAACTTTTGTTATGGATTTACCAAAACCTTGAATATTGTACGCCGCGACAATCATATCTTCGTCTTTATATCCCATCTTTTTGTAAGCGTGATAAAACATGATGTTCACCGAGACTCCTGTATCAATTAAAACTCCATTCACTACCCATGTTTTCACTAACTCCTCTCCTTCCTTATACGCGTTTATTGCGATCACCGGTGGAGATGCGTGATCCAAATTTTCTTTGGATATTTCCTCCGTAGTAAAAGTTATCTCTTGCTTTTCCCAATCCTTCAAAGGTGATGTTATTTCTCTATCCGTAATCTTCTTTCCTTCAAAATCTCGTTTGTGTATTCTTCCTCCGATATTTTCATGAAACTCGCTAATCATTACTCTTGTGTTTGTGCTACATGCCATATCTTTTTCATCCGATTTAAGATTTTCCTTTCTCATTTTCTGATTCAAACAACTTTAATTGCAATTTTCTCTCTTTTACCAATGATCTCCCCTGTTTTAGCGCATATGTAGTTGCGGGAAATCCCACACTACACCCCTTACTCAATTTTGCTTAATTAATCCATTGAAAGATGTAAGATCAAGAATATTTATTGATTGAGTCCATGAAATGTTTACACAGGATGATAGAATTACACTTAGAAATTAAAACACTCTTAAACTTTCTCTCTCCTATTGACTTGCTTAACAATTCCCCCAAAGATCTCCTTTCTCACAGATTCACTCAACCCTTTATATAGGGTGATACATAGTGGATGTGACTAAGCTCCCCTTTATTTTCGGGAATGTCCTTGAAGTGTCGCAGATGCATAAACATTCGCTCTCGCGACACTTCTTAACACTCGCTTGAGTCTCACGTCTTCTTTATGTTTTGCCTGTCGTTATTCATTGCGTCGTTTATTTTAGCTCCCTGCGACTTCCTCGCCACACCGTCGTTTATTAATCCCGCGAGCCTTGTACGTTGCGATATTATGATCCTACACTACAAACATAGACTTAAGAGGTCTTAGCGTGTTTTCCTGCTCTGATACCAATCGAAAATACGGGGGTATAACAACCACACTCAATATTTCGTTCGGAAATCTGTATGGACTAAACTCCAATATAATTCCGAGAGCACCAACTTAAAAGTGAGACTCAATCAAGAAATATATCAAAGATTCTCTTTCTCAATACAATTCGCAAATCGAACAGATAGAAATCCGTCAGCCTGAGTGAGGTGAGAACAAATTGGACGGTACCAAAGACCAATGCCCAAGTGTCAATCAAGTTCTATCCGACAAAAAAGGTAGGATTTATCAACTGTGATTGAACTGTACAGCCTGTGATATTTTAATTATATAAACAAATATAATGCGGAAAAGAAATAACACAGACATCAGAAATTTTGTTAATGAGGAAAACACAAATGCATAAAAACCTCGTGACCTAGTCCAGCTTTGAACACCACACTTTATTAAGCCGCTACAGATTCTAGCCTACTACAAGTTATCTTCGGACTGAAATGTAGTTGATCCCTAACCAAATCTCACACTGATTAAGGTGCAGTCGCGTTCCTTACGCCTCTTGAATCCTAGCAGGACTCTGCGCACTTGATTCCCTTAGCTAATCTCACCCAAAACTAAGAGTTGCTAGGACCCAAATTCGAAGAATTATAAACAAATTTGTCTCCCACAGATATGCATATTCTGGTTTTGTTTCCGTCTTTAGATAAATCAAGGTGAACAAGAAACTCAACTAATAATTCGATCTTATACTCCCGAAGAGCAGCCTAGAAATATTAGTCACCTAACAATAACCTAACCGATTAACAGAAGAAGTTATTGCGGAGTCACAAGAGTCTGAGACGAAGAACTGTTGTGATTACTTTTTATATCTTACCTATCGGAGATAAATATCGAGTAAATCTTAGTGAAGATAAAACTCAATACGACAGAACAAGTAATATCAGAATACGCAACTACAGAGAAAATAGTTGGATATGGCTTCAAGTCGTTAATCTAATAATGGTTTTGGAAAACCTAGGTTAAAGAAGAATCGACTGATATAGTTTGCAACTATGACACACGGAAGTGTCGGGATCAGGTTTCTCAGATACTAGAGTTCTCCCTTCTGTAGTCTTTCAAATCAGGGTTGCTTACAATCAAAGCTATGATAACTTAGTTAGAAATCAATTGTTATGCACCGTTAGATGAACTGTTGATTTAAGATTCAAGCTAAGTCGGCTTAAAAACTAAGCAATCAGTCTCCACCATTAGATGGTATTAGCCTGATAATATACATATATTTAGATATGGGTAACCGTACCTAAACGTGTATAACCGTTAGCTCAATAATAGTTAACTGAAGTTATAAATATTAACACTTATAACTTAGCCACATTCATCTAACACTTCTAGATTAGATATGATGATGAATCAATCATGATAGATAATCAAATGAATCTAAATGTGTTTCAAGAGAGTTGTTCAAATGTTCATCATCTCATAAAAATACATATATGAACCATTTGAAACAAAATCGGTTTGTTTTGTAATTGTACAAAGTACTTATACAAGAACCAATTCATGAACATAATGCCCTTTGTTTGTGATCATTTGTCGTATGCGTCAAAAATAATATTACTTTCTTACTACTCAAAATATATAATATAGCAAGGGCAAGAAAGGATCGTTCCCATAGAGAGGTCTAGGTTGTCGTTTGTTTCGATTTCTTATATAAACAAAAGAGGGGATTTTTGATTTTTATGTAAGCAATAAAAGTAAATCAAAAGCAAAGTAAATTGGATAAAGTAATCAATAGAGAAAGATATTGTTCAAGGAATTCATCTTCAATCTTAAACATGTGCTTGCATATATGATTAGAATTATAATTTTTTAATCTCTTTATCATCAAAAGCCTAGAGTTTCAAGAGAGCAAGATAATCTATTAATTTCCTAAGTTCAAAGAACACACACATTAGAGCTGCGTATGTGAATTCTACCTAAAGAATAACCTAACGCCTTGCGATAATTAAGTTCAATTCCTAGGAGCATTAAGTTTGAAATAGGCTAATCAATGCAATTGTCATACATTGCGCACAACAATTCGGACAATGGTCAAACTCTACATATGATTACAAGAGTGTATCACTACAAACCGTAATCATATCATGCTACTTGTATTCAGGGTCATCGCTCGATGAAAAAACCCTAAAATAGCTATGGACAAGGATGCAAGTTCAATTAATTGGCCACTTAACTAAGCAAGCATCTAATCCTATCACAATACATCAATCATGTGATTATAAAAACAGAAGAGAAGTTCGAACGATAATCAAGATTAAAAACTAATGCATTAATCAAGAACAAGTTTTAGATATAGGACTACATCATTAACCAATAATGAATAAATTAGCTACTCATAGCTATGGAGTTCATCACAAAAATATTAATTGAATAAAGAAGATGAAACAAAAGCGAACCCTAGTAGCGTAAACAAAAGCGGCTCTCTCCAAGTTCCAAGAATAATACGTGATCCCCTAAAAGTTGTAAAAGTCTTCTTTTTATAGCTTTTCCTCTCTTCCAAAACTAGGTCAAGTCTCAAAGGTCCAATAGATAGAAGTCCACCAAGCCCATGTGTGAGGAATACCCATGTAGAAACTCTTCTCAAAAGTGGCCGCCGGAAACTAGTAAACTGGCCGGAAGTTGGCCGGCAAAGTGGTCGGAGAGTAGTTCAGGTGACCGGAAAAATCCAACCGGTCACCGGTCAAAGTATCAGTCAACCCAGTCAAAGCTACTGAGTCAGGGTCTAGTCGACCGAGTTAACTCATGTCTGAATTAGATTGAGTCAGTTAGCTAATCAGATGAGTCAGGTCTGGCTCAGTCTGATCCACTTTGGCCTAGGCCATTTGCACTGACCAAATGTTTTGTTGCAGAATCATTGTGCTTCACTAGTGCGTATCCAGCCATGATGGTTGATCATTCTTTACATCTGCAGACTTCGGTTCTTCCATGCATTTCCGCTCCAGTTTCTCCAAATCAAACCAACCGCCATTGCGGTTTCCAGTAATCCATTCCTAAACATATATTCTTCAAGTTCCAATTCAAACCGACTTCACATGCACCATACTATCAAATTCATTATCCCACAACTCCATTACATACCCATAGGAATCTCTGACTTCTTCCCATACACACATTACCAAGCACCTACGGCTCAATTGAACCATTCATCTGCTGCTTTGCAACATCGAGTTACAACCACAGAATCGCTCAACTCCACCAAGTACCATCTCGGCTTCATGGCTGGAGCAACATAGCTTTATCATCAAATGCGAGAATCCGAATCATACCACTGCGATTCCATCTGAAAATGTAGTTATTCTTGACTGTGAAACCTAACACATTCATCTAGTCACAACCCATAACTCCATATCTTGACAACAACAAAAAGCGCAGAGCTTCATTTCAATCTCCTCATAATCTCTCAACAAAGACCGACCATCTGTTCAGCTTGAATCTTCCTTCTCTGAGTCTCACAGCAATTCCTGCAATCTCGAATCCATTACAGACTCACGATAACAGCTCAGTCATCGAATTTTTCGAAGCACACTTACTCAAGCCACTGCATCATTTCATAGCACCAACACCTGACCTTCTCGTTTTAACTTCAGTCATTCCCTTCTTATCTGCATACACATTCTCACCATTCTCGGCACAACAACACCTGCAATTTCAACTCATTCATATGCTCCTTGCTCGACTGCGAACCAACCAGTCCACTAGTTTACTTCTCAAGCCACTATTCCTCGGCCTCAGTTCATGTCTTCTGTAGCTTCAAAACAAAGCACATACGGTAGTTCCCCGCATCTCCATAATCCCGCAAGAATCGTGATGACCTTCATTTTCACAAGCAAAGCAAACCTTGTTATCACCACCAACTCCTTACGGACAACAGCTCCACCCATTCATTCATTCCCATGCTAGTACAAGACTTCTCCTAAACTCATAGCAAACAAACATCTCATTTCTAACTCACTTCTTGCTCCATTACGCATTTCACTCGAATTAGCACCAGATCCCCTTATTACAGTGATATCTGATACCCATTTCATTCACTGTTCTTCTCTGTAATTCCATGAGCAACAGCAGTACAGACCCGTCTTCTAACTTGCAACATCGGAACCACCAAATGAATTCCTTCTTGACTCCAAATCTGTAGCCAAACCCTTCTTAATCACCAATAAGAACACCATCTGAATCTTTTCAACCCATTACAACCAGCAATCTCAGGTGCTAGACTATCAGCTCAATCATAGCACCATTCTGAGTCATCAACTCCTCGTACCACCAATCTTCTTCCATCTGAATCTCAGCTATTCATCCTTCATCTCTTTACTCACAGAATCAATTCGAACCCCAATTTTCTTTGTTTATCACCACAACAGCAGTAACAAATCCACCTTCTTTGATTTCAAATCCTAATTCCACTATCTGTAAAATCAATTCAGTTAATGACTCAAACCCATTTACAAGAACCACCAGTTCAAGAACCCTAGACTTTCTTTCTCCATCTGAACTTCAATCTCAGATCCATCTTAGATTCCTTCATTCTCCACTTACATCAACAGTATCATAGAGCACAACCCCTTCTTTTCTAACTTCAATCATCTCAAATCTTCAACACAGAGTTTCAATTTCTTTTCCGATTCAAACTCTCAAAACCCTTCATCAGTTTCTTCTCTGGTAAATCACTTCCATTGATAATAGATCGAACCCTAACTTCCCATGAATATCAACAACAACAAATACTCAAATTCATCCCGATTTAGTGTCAACTTATCGATTTAAATGCACCTCAATTTTTCCCTGAATCTCCTCTCTGTCGATCTCTCGATCTCTGAAATTTTTCTAACACTCAGTAGCCGCTTTCTCTCTACTCTAATGTTGAGAATATAATGATTGAGAAATAATCCCCACGGAATTCCAAGGTTTTGGTAATGAGTAAAACTGATATAGGCATCAGCTTTTGGATGAGGGCCACATTGATATTTGGCTTGTCAGTTTCAGCAAACTGACTGCCTAATCTGTTTCTTTGTTCAACTGTCGGTTGCGGGGAACTGACAGCTCAATCTTCGCCTGCGACTTGATCTTTCTGCTCCTTTTCGCTCCAAATGAATGCTTTCTCCTTCTTTTGCTCCAAATGACTCCAAAGTACCTGATTAGCTCAAAAGTAATAATAAGATACATAATTTACAAGAAAACTCGCAAAGAAAGCATAAACAATAGATAAATATCACGGTGTTTACAACACCTATCAAATTCCACCACACTTAGACTTTGCTAGTCCTCGAGCAAATCAAACAAAACAAAATTTAAAACATACATACACCTCCGTGTCGTCGAGGCTACGGTCACACTTAGCATGTATAACAAGCCTTTGAACCCCTACGTGTCCCTAGTGGACGAGTTATAATCTCGTGAGTGTTTACTAGAGGTATACCCACAAAACCTATTTTTCCAACTTACTAGTTCTCCGAAATGATAGCATCCAACGCGCTAAGAAGACATAGAGATTCTGCACACTAGTCATAAGAAGTTAGACACATATATGAACACAATCTCATCCTTAAAAGTTGAGAGATAAATAACCATCCCTTCTCGAAAGAAATTCGGGTTAGGAGTGATCAAAAGTCTCGACTCTGCCTCTCAACAAAGGGTTTTATGAAATTATTCTCAATAATAAACAGCTTTTTATGGGTCACACATGTGTCCAGGTAGGAATGAAGAGAGAATCCCGCGACACGTTGAATGGTAGGAAGGCAAACCCTCCGAATTATTTTGAAAACCCACATCTTTTATAATTTTTTGAAAACCCATTTTTCTGACGATCTCTAAGAAAGGAAATCAACCACTTAACGAAGGTGGGAATATGCTTACTTACCTTGTTATCCGTTCGAAGTGCAGCTAGCACCACTCTCACAGCATCCATAGAAACATCTTCGGTCTTCAATCTTTTTCTTCATCTTCGACTTCGGTCTTCAAGTCTTGATGATAACTCTTGAACTTCGTAGAATCTTGACAATGTAACTCTTTTCCTCTGATTCCTTGTTGCTTGAAACTTCATTGTAGATATTCCTTCTTCCATTGGCTTTATTGAAAGAATACAAAACTAAAAACGAACTATACAAGCCCAAAATATGATACAATGAATTTTTCTTGTCTCTCTATTTTTTTTTTTTCCTTTTTTTTTATATGAGACAAGAAAAATAAAACAAATACAAAATGAAAACAAAACGAAACAAAACAATAAAACTAGTAATGAACCTAAAGAAATTTTCTCTTGTTTTTTTTTTTTTTTCTTCAATTTTTTTTTTTGTCATTTTTTTTTTTTTTTTCATTTTTTTTTTTTTTTTGAGACAATAGAAAATAAAATACAAAAAAGATAAAATAAAATAAAAATGTAAGTGCAAAGGCCATGGTGTAAGTACTTTACCGCTTGATTCTTCACAACTTGTATGTCTTGATATCATAAACTTCTTGAACTCTCATCTTGATAATCTTCGCTCTTATACAATAGTCTTCAACTTGTAAAAATTCTGCTCATTGTCTTATTGCTTTACATGAATTTGAAATCTGCTCATTTCTGTACTGTTGCTCGTAAACCTTGAACGTCTTCAACTTTCCTTCAAATTTGTGATGCTCCTCTTGTTGATGATGATGGTGTTTCTATGGACATGTTGGTGTAGAGAGAGATAAAGTGGATGGTGCTAACTGCGAACAAGATTACAAGTGGTATGTAAGTTAGCAATTCAATGTCACCATCATGATTGACAAAATAGCACTCAAGAGATCAAAATAGTGCTTCTATTGGTGGGAGGTTGGGTAGCTCACCATTCTACCCGGAGTTTACGTATGGTGACACACACTCTAAAAGCACAAATTTAGACAGGTACAAAGAATTGAAGGTCGGTGCCTCACATTATGTAACATGGGTAGTCTCCACTATAGGGGACCACAACTCTACTACCGAATTCAGTCTGCACCTCATTTGCCACTGGCATGGTTAAATCCAACTTTAACTCTCATACAAGTAAGAAACCCGATCATGTTCTCTGTCATCTCTAAGTTCAGTCACTCTTATGAGAATCTCAATGTAATCTTAGCGACATGTATACTATGTGACTCTAAACTAACCACAAGTTGGAGTTTTTCATGCACTAATTCACATAAAAGTTGAAAATTTATGAAAAATTTACAATGCAAATACTTAACCACTCCCCCACACTTAAACTTTACATTGTCCTCAATGTAAATTGAATCATCCAAAGAAAGTCAAGGTGGGAAATACTTATAATGTAACAAGAAATCAGAAAAAGTAAAAACATGACAAGAAAAGAAAATAAAAGATAAGAGATACAAAACCTATGGGTTGCCTCCCATTTAGCGCTTGGTTTAAAGTCGTCAGCCCGACTATCTCCTTGCTTTCTACGACTCCTCTAGAGGGAGCACTTCCACAAGGTGAACTCCTTCCACGACATCCGAAGAGAAGTTCTCATAATATGTTTTCAACCGGTGCCCATTCACTTTAAGTTCATTTCCTGTAGCTAAACTACGAATTTTCACTGCACCATGAGAAAACACATTAGTCACAATAAAAGGTCCAATCCAACGTGACCTTAATTTACCCTAAATAATTGCAATCGAGAATTAAACAAAAGCACTTTCTGCCCAATGCAAAATTGTTTCTTTGTGATCATACTATCATGAAATGCTTTCATCTTTTCCTTGTAAATCCGTGAGCTTTCAAATGCATCACTGCGAATCTCCTCTAGCTCTTGAAGTTGCAACTTCTTTTGCCTTCCAGCACCATCCAACTCCATATTGCATTGCTTAATAGCCCAAAACGCCTTATGCTCAATTTTAACGGGTAAGTGACAAGGTTTACCGTAAACAAGCCTAAAGGGAGACATCCCAATAGGTGTCTTGTAAGCATTTCTATACGCCCACAAAGCATCATTTAGTCTCAAACTCCAATCTTTCCTTGTTGGATTCACCGTCTTCTCTAAAATGGATTTCACCTCTCGGTTGGAAACCTCGGCTTGTCCATTTGTTTGTGGATGGTAAGGTGTTGCAATCCTATGCAACATATTGTACTTCCTTAACAAGTTTTGCAAGAACCTATTTTTGAAGTGTGAACCTCCATCGCTAATTATAGCCCTTGGAATGCCAAACCTTGCAAATATATTAACTTGCACAAAATCTGAAACAACTTTAGAATCATTAGTTGGGGTGGCCTTAGCTTCCACCCATTTCGAGACATAATCCACAACAAGTTAGATATAATAATTCCCACTAGAATTGACAAAATGTCCCATAAAATCAATTCCCCATACATCAAAAACCTCAACAAATTGAATAATAGTTTGTGGCATTTGATTTCGAGCACCTAGATTGCATGTTCTTTGAACCTATCACATGTGGTACAAAATGCATCTGCATCCTTAAACAAAGTTGGCCAATAGAAACCACATTCTAGTACCTTGAGAGCGGTTCTCTTTCTCCCAAAGTGTCCTCCACAAGCATATGAGCGGCAAAAAGACAAGATAGAATTAAATTCAAATTCGGGAACGCACCTTCTTATTACTTGGTCACTACAATGTTTCCATAGGTATGGATCATCCCATATGTATTGGTTTCATAACTTCTTAAGTTTGTCCCTCTCAGCACGAGACAAGTTCTTTGGGATTTGTTTAGAAACTAAGTAATTAACAATATCAGCGTACCATGGTTCTCCAAAGGCAATTGAGAATAGTTGTTCATCCGGGAAACTTTCACGCAACGGGATAGTTTCCTTGTCCATAGCAAGACGGCGCAAGTGATCCGCAACAGTGTTCTAAATTCCTTTCTTGTCTTTGATCTCTATATCAAGAGTAAAATCCATCGTATGAGCCTCGGTTTCGCCTCTTTCTTTGTAAGAAAGTACTTAAGCGCTGCATGATTAGAAAAGACAACAACTTTTGTACCAATTAGATAAGAGCGAAACTTTTCCAAAGCAAAAACAATGGATAATTGGTAGGAGCTCAAAAATGTTTATTTTATGGCCTACTTGTTAAACCGCAAGTGCACGGCGCCTGTTGGAGGCGTGGCAAGTACGGGTCGAACCATAGAGACTTGTGGTGCTGTGTGTGATCTAAGGCTTCCTAACTGAATTCTAAGAGTGACAGAACAATAAAGATTGAGTGTCGATACGACCGAGGTTGAGTGAAGTGACTCTAAACTAAAGTTGTAAATAATAAAGTGACAATATGGGAAGTACCAGGGTGGTGAATCTACCACTTGACTCTATGCTAAGGTCATTCCACTAATGTTGTGTTCTTGTATCTTCCTAAGGATGATTCTAAGGAATAATAAATCACTAATCTCATAATTCCCCCTAGTATAGAGTGTCTTATTACAAAGACACTCTATCACAGTTCCTTGGTCAATTAACTAAGCATTATTCATATCTCATTAAGCACATACATTCTTCCCTGAAAGTTTCACATGGAGAATTGGTTAATCTTTCACTCTAATTCCCCCCTAGTATTCGCTGTCTTCTTACAGTACATCCAATCACAGGAGAATTGGGTTAATCAGCTAACTAAACTCCTAAGTCTCATTAAGCACAATAATCACAATAACATCAATAAGAATTAATCAACATATTGTCTAGGGTTTCAACAACACCCTAGCAATTTACTTAGAACATGATAATAACAATTAAAACACAAAAATAAAACTAAGTTGCTGCTCTGGCTAGCCCAGGCATGAAGTTTTACAAACACCCATCAACCTATTTATACATCCAAAATTTCCAACCCTAATTTACTTCAAATCATAAATTAAAGGCAAACCTCTCTCACCCATACTCTCTGAAATGTGTTCTCCTCTGCTTGTGAGGCTCTGAGAACTCCTCACTCGATTTCCCCTGTTTTGTGCTAACCTAACCCTAATTCTTTCTATCTCGATCTTAGATCCTAGGGTAAGAAGCTATGACAGAGATGGAGAGATATTTAGGAGTTGGTGAAGAAGGTTGTAGTGGTGCTACTGTTGGTGGCTGGTGTCAGGGAAAAGGATGGTGAAGGTGGTGAGATGGTATGGTCGGGGAGAAGGAGGGTATGGTCTCTGCAATGGTCGGGTGAAGGAGAGAAGAGACGATGGAAGAAGAGAATAGGGTTTGGTCGAAGGGTATAGGGTAGGTGATTTTTTTTGTGAAGTAGGTGCATCAGGGGAAGATGAGGAGGCCGTATCGACCGTTGGATGTGGGAAGGTGGAAGATGTCTCGGCTGAATACAGGTGGTTTTGGTGTTGAGCGGGAGTACAAAAGATGATGTGTATGAGCTGGAGCGAGCGTTGGATGTGGTGATAGTGATCTCAATGGCTCAGGGTGAACGGGCTCGGATCCGGGCTATGGGCTGGGTCTTGGATAGCTTGGGCCCAAGTCTTGTAGATGAGTTGCTACTTGTTGGGTTGCAATCTGTTGTAGCTTGTGGGCTTTGGCTTTCGCTCCATAGATGCTCGACTCCAATTCTTCGCTCTTTTGGCTCCTCCGAATCTCCAGACTTTATTTCTTACCTAAAAACACAAAATTAATTAATACAAATATGTATTCTTGAAAACAAAGAAAATACAGAATTTGAGATAATATCTGATTTCTAAGCACAAAAGATGAGTAAAATGCCAATAAAAAGGTGTATAAATATGCAATATTTGGCACTCATCAAATACCTCCAAACCTGAATTTTACTTGTCCTCAAGTGAAACAGAAATGAAGAAATCCTAACTATACCCCCTGTCGCAGTCTCTCGAATGCATTTAGCGTATGCACTAAGCCTTTAAACCCCTAGGTGTCCCTAGTGGACGAGTTGTAGTCTCGTGAGGGTTTACCAGAGGTGTACCCACAAAACCTTCTCCAACTTCCAGAGTGTAAAAGAGTCTCAAGCCTCCAAGAAGCTATGAGGACATAGAGTTTCGCATGCTAGTAACACGAAGTTAGAACTACCAAAGAACGCCTTCTCATCCATAAGTCTTTGAGCGAGAAGTAACCATACCATATGAAAGAATTCGGATTCGATTGTGATCATAAGCCTCGACTTCGCCTCACTATTAGGGTTTTATGATAATTGCACTCAAAAAGATCGCTTTTTAGTCTCTCATGTGTGCAGAGCGGGAATAAAGAGATAAATCCTGCACACGTTGTAGGTGAGAAGGCTAACCTTCCGAAATAATTTCTGGAGACTCCACAGAAGTGTGGACAAAAAGAATCTTTTTCTGATGATCTCTAAGAAAGGAAATCAACCATTAGCAAGGATGGGAGTACTCACTTACCTTTTCACCCGATCGGCAATTAACATCATACTCTCATAGGAACCATAGAAACGTCTTCAATCTTCGGTCTTCAACTGTTGATGACGAACTTCTAAACTTTACAAAAACTTGACAAATTTTATTTTATTTTTATTTTTATTTTTAAGTATCACAATAAAATAATAAAACTCAATTTTTCACAAACTTCATTAATTCTCATCTTCTTTTCTTTTCTTTTCTTTTGTTGCACGTAAACCTTGGACTATATCAACTTTTCTTTCAATATTCTGATGCTCCGTTTCTTGTGATGATGTGTTTCTATGGGTCTCGTTGATTGAGAGAGTGATGCTAGCGCAAATCGATATTTAGAAGGAGTTTTCATCTTTAGACGTCACCCTCATGATTGACAAAAATTAGCACTCAAGAGATCAAAAGTAGTCTTTGAAATTGGTGCGAAGTTGGGTAGCTCACCATTCCTACCCGGAATTGACGTACGGTGACACACACTCTAATGACTTTTCTAGAAAGTTGCAAAAATTGAAGGTTGGTGCCTCACTTGATGTAAATTGGGTAGTCTCCACTATGGGTGATCACAATTCTACTACTAGAATATCTAAACAAAGACCTAATTCGCCCTCCGGTATGGTTAAATCCAACTTTAATGCTCTAATCAACTAAGAAACCCGATTGCGTTCTCCAAGTACTTCCAATTTCTGTTATTTCGGTCAGACTCTCTATGTAAACATAGCTAGAAGCATGCTAGTGACTCTAAAATCTCTAAAAGTTGGAGGTTTTTATTTGCAAAAAGTTTTGAAATTTTTTTTTTTTTTTTTTAATAAAGTAAAACAAAAAGACTAAAAACTCTAAATGCAAATCACACCCCCAAACCTAGATCAAACATTGTCCTCAATGTGTCAACAGATACAAAGAATTTAAACAGTCACATACCATGAGAACTATGATGAGAAGAGAAAAGGGAAGAGATTACCGGTATGTCGGCGGGAGCAAGGTTAGAGCTTCATTTGTCAAGGCTAGAATCCAACATTCTCAGTGGAGATCATATCGGATTAGCACAATATATGTACAAGAAGACTCAACCGATTCAAGAAAAGAAAATTTTAACAAGTCCTACTGGATTATATACAATGAAAATTCACCATACACCAACAATCTAAAGAGTTGAGGATCAACCCAATAGAAAATATATACAAACATCAACAGCCTTACACAAATATAAAATGAGAGTGCAAGTAAGACTGCAAATGGGAATGATTTTCCCCCAAACCTAAATTTGTCAACAGGTGCGGTTTTGAGCACAAAATCTTGCAAATTTAAAGGTACATCATGCACAAGGTCTAACTCAAAATGAGTTTTGCTAAGAACAAAGGACACATACATATTCCAACTGTGGTTCCCTAAAGGTGTCATACTTTGATGCAAAATAGTCCAAGAGGACTTGGGAGGCACAAAGTTCTAGGCCTAGATTAGGCATTCTTAGAAAAGTTGGTTTTGCAATTTTGTTACAAACTGCACCTAGGTTTGGTGGAGGAGTTTCAATCTGTGACTCAGGAGAGAGGTTAGGTACATCTAAGTTGTTTTCTTGTATAAGATCATTTGCACCATCACACACTTTCCTAAAGTCAGAAGAGGGTAAATCATGTTCACCTGCATGGAACAATTCATCAATTTCCATGTCATATTCATCAGAGGAGGCAACATATTGTGACATGGGCAGGGAATCAGACACGACAATAATATCATGATCCAAAAGAACATTAGTGTCAACAGAAGATTCATCCTTTCCTAAGTCACAAGCAAGTTGTGTAGCATGCTCACATTCACTGAAGAATTTCACAAATCCAAGCTCAGAGTTAATATCACATGTATGAATGTCAGAAGAAGTATCATTCATAGGGTTCACAGAAGAGACGCCTAACGTCTCTGAACCAAAAGATTCCATCATATTTTCAGCATATACATGCTCTTCTAACATATCATATTCATCATCATCATCATCACAAAAATGCATTTCCCTATTAGCATTTCTAGTGTACTCATTTTCCTCTAGATTAGGTTCATATTCAGTGTATGGTTGTGCATATGGTTCACTAGAGAAGGGATGCTCATGCAATGCTTTCCATCCAAGTATATCATTGTTTTGCTCTATGAGATCTTCCATTAGTGATTGCATACAAGGGGTTGGGGGAGTATAACATTGTTCAACTTCCCACTGTGATGGATGATGCATGTGTGTATGGTTGTCATGGCTTTCCCTAGACTTCCTAAACTCATGCAAAATATAGCAGTTCTCAGCAGAGTGGTCTAAGCTACCACATAAGGTACAAGCATACATTTCATAGTGCCTAGGGGGATTAGACTCGACAGATTGCTCATGTAATTGCCTTTCTAAAGCAGATACTTGAGCTTCTAACTGATCTAAAAGTGATGACTGGGTATGAGAAAAGTGTTCATTTTCAACATGTGGTGGATGATACATGTGCTCATAGTGATTAGGGTATGTGAAGTCGGGGCCCTGAGAAGGCTCATAATATTCCCTAAAATCACTATGGTATGTGGGGAGTTCATATTGTGAAGCATGCCCGTAAGCAAGCTCTCGATGGATTTGTTTGTATCCCCGGTTGCGGACCAAAATCGACATGGTCTAGCAACTCAAATAGCCTAGCACACATAAAGCATGAATGACCAATGAAGTCTCCAAAATAGGGAAGCTAAACCCAAGTGATGCAAATGCACAGCCCAAAAGTTATGCAAAGCCCAGTTGTTGTGGGCTCAGTTTTGGTTTTAATGGGTTTTGGTTTGTGTAGGTTTCAGTTTGGTTTAAATGGGCTACATTTTGGTTTAAATGGGTTTCAATTGAAAGTGTAGCCCAGGTTGTGTGTAAATGCACAGCCCAGTTACACAAGCTTATGTGGGCTTAGTTGGTTGCAGCCCAGGTTAAGTGAAATTGTGTAGCCTAGGTTGTTTGCAAAGCCTAGTGGGTGTGGGCTCGGTTTGTGCACAGCCCAACAAAGGTTAGGCGATGTGGGATGAAAGTTGAGAATGCAAAGCCCGGTAAGTGGGTTTTAGCTTATGCGCCCGAGTGATGTGTAAACAGCCCGGCGAGTATGGTCGAAGGTTGGACTACCGGGCCGGTGGTGGTGAACTCGGTTTTGTGCACATCGGGCTAGTCAGAAAGCGAGATGCACAAAGACTTTGGGTAGGCAAAGATTGTGCACAGGGTTCTGTTGGTGCAGATATTGGTAGGCTCAAGCACTGGCAGTGTGCACAGCCTAGTAAGGCACAGAATGTAAATGATTATAACACAGTTTCACACAAAAAGCTACAGCCTAGTGGTTGTACAGGCTGGTCTAAGCTTAGCACAAAATGAGAAATGGTGCACAGACAATCACTGCAAGACCGAGACACACAAACTTCCAAAAATGATATAGCAGCGGCAGGTTTACACAAAGACAAAGACAATTTATGCACTTTGCCCTGTTTGTTATCAAGCACAAAAAGAATCAAAAATTTTGTGATGTGCACAGGGAAGAGGGTTGTGCTCACTCAATGGTGAAGCATGTGCGGGGTTTGTGGCTTTGAAAAACAGACGATTGCTACCTCTACTTACGCTACTTAATACTCAATCACATACCAAAGATTCACACAGAGATTGTAGAACCGATGCACGGATGTAAAAAGCGTAAGAAGCACAATTTCAAGATAATTGCAAGATGTACAACTTCACGGCATTAACAGGATGATCGGCTAATATACAATGCTAGCATTTTACACATGCTCGGGTGCGGGATGGAGGAAGTCAATCGGCTCGGTTGAGTTTGTGGCATCAACTCACTCAGATACCAACAGTCTGAGTTGATGTCAAACTCTGAGCTCAGGGGTTATCCAGTTTGTGGCTCAAACTCACAGCTACAGGGGCTGGAGAATGCACACAGTATCACTTCTCAGGTGTAAGCAACACCTAGCAGGGAAGTTAGCTTATCATGTACAGGGACCAGGTCTGATGGCTTAGCAAGTCAACAAGGTAGAGCAATACACTTGGGTAAGCTCAGGGTTTGCTCAAACTCACAGATTCAGACACAATAGTGCTCAGGGTGACAAATTCAACAGAGTCTCACAGATTCAAGGTCTAGCACAGAGTTGAGCATGCAATCAGCCAAGGCAAAGCAGGGTATGCAAAGGTTGCGGCTCAAACTCACGGCTGCGAGGGGCTGGAGTTTAACTCGGGGTGATGGCAACTATGGTCACGAGAACATACAAGCACATAATTGATTTCAAATTGCTCAAGTGTCACGAGATAGTTCGGTTGTTTCACAGGATATGCTCACAAACTTTGGCCTCAGATTGCACAAATTTCCGGATATGGCGGTGAACAAAGCTTAGCAAGTGCCGTTCTCGGTTCATGCAAGGCCTCGGTTCATGCACATTATACATAGGCCTACCTGAGAATATCATACACCCAATCATTCTATAATATCCATTCATTCATGCAAGCGGGGTTGAGATACAATACCGCAAAGATACACTGGGTTTAGGCAAATCCACCAATGGTACTGCGCCTTGGTCTTCTCCCCTCCCTTGGTTGCTCAGCAGCACCACAAGCACCCGTTTTAGCCACAATGGCTATATTGTTCTGCTCATTGTCTTTCCTTGGTTTGGCTCAGTTGTACCATATGCACCTGTTAGCTCAACAAAGAAGTTTCGAGTTCAAGAAAAGTGCATGTCACGGCTCGGAGAATAAATAGCACACTTTGGTTATAACTGTTTGGGAAGATTTTGTAGTATGAAGATTTACTACTGCACTTGGTATCTGCTCAGGGCAGACCAAGTTACAGTTGACAGGCTAACCACAAAAGAATGATGTGAAGTCACCACATAGCCAACATGTTACAACTGAGCTATAAACCAAGCTAACTATAGATGCTAATGATGAGGCAAAGTTGTTGCAGTGTAATGCATCTTAGTTGTTGACAGCTCAAGCCAGGCAGACTTGAGTTCAGCTGAAATGAGATGGTGAGTGCACAGAGTGTGACAGATAAAGATGTGAGTGCAAGTGCAAGTGTGATAGGTGTAGAATACACCTAATTTACTATCTGATAGTTTATGCTTTCTTTGCTATTTTTCTTGTAAATTATGTATTTTACGCTTGTTTTGAGTTTTATAGCTACTTTGGAGTCACACGGAGGAAAAGAGGAAGAAATCACCCAATTTGAACCAAAAGGGCAAAAGGTCATTTTACTGGGCGATTGATATATGGAGCTCAGTTAATGTTAAGAGGTAACCCTTTTGGGAAGTTTTAAAGACAGACTAATCAAGGTTAAGGGGCCGCCATCCGGCTAGCCCTTATCGAAGTGACATCCTATTATGAGCACCCAATTGGGGTGGTCACTTGTCCTGGGGTGTAACCATCCCGCCCATTCCAACCCTAAAATCGAGTATTGCTTTCGAAAATGAAATTGAGGAAGAAAGAGAGAGCGACCATTGTTGCTTGGTTAAACTAAAATCGAGAAATTTTCAGAGCAATCGAGACTCGAGAGAAGAAGAAGCTGAAATTGTTCCTGATGGTCTGTGAATTGAGAAGACCCTGATGTTTGAGATGGGTTCGATCTGATGGCTTGTCTGAGTTGAAATAAACAAAAGCAGGGAGTTGATGCTGCTGTGCAATAATGGGCTCTGGTGATGAGCAAGATTTTGAGCTGGAAGAATTAATGCTAGATGAATGTTTAGGAGTCAGAGTAATGCTTGATCTGCAGAGCAATGGAGTTGCAGTCCAAAATGGTCATTTGTCTGGTGGTGTTGGTTGGCTTGACATGGTTGAAATAGTGATGCCGATTGGAACAGTTCGGTAAAGATCTTTGTTGTCTTTGTGGCAGTGAGGTGGTTATGAGCTGAAATCGAAGGTGGTAGTTTGTGTTGCTCTCCGGCTCTTGGCGTTGTAGGTCCGCTAAGAATGGTGATTGTGTATCTTTGCAGAATGGAAATGGAATGTTGGATTCAGTTTGGTTTGCGAGCAAAGCAAATGAGTTTGGTTCGAGTGTAAGTTACTGAGTTGTGATGAGTGTGCCGAAAAGGGAAGTGTTGGTGAGATTGCGAAGAGCGAGGGAATGAATGTATTTGAATTACAGGTGCACCGGCTATGTCACAGATTGAAGTAGAGAATGGAAGAGCCAAGATGGCTGGATAAGGAGCTATTTAGCACAATCATGGTGCAGCACAACTCTGGAATGTGCACAATGGCTTAGGCCATAGCAGCTCGAATGAATCACTTAGTTAAATCACGACTAGCCGATTCGGTTCGACTCAACCCGACCCTATCCAACTCGGCTGACTAGACCCTGACTCTCCCTAACTCGGTGCTTGACCGAGTTGACCCGCCGAGCTGACTAGTTGACCGATCCGACCCGTTGGCCGGTGACCGGGTGGACTTTGCCGGTCACCTGAGACGTTTTCCGGTGACTTTTCCGGCCGGATTCCGGCCATAATACCAATTTTCCGGCAAGCCAAAAATTCCAGAATTTTCTATGGACTTCTCTCATGGGTGTGAAGACTTGGACTAGGAATTGGATGGAGAATTGGACTCAAATTTGGATAGAGAAGATGGAAGAGTTGAGAAAGGCTTGGATTTGGAAATTGAATTGCTAAAGGAAAAGGATTCTATTCCTTGGAAGATTTGGAGAATATTGAAGCCTATAAATAGAGAAGTTTTACACACCTCTCTACACACATATCTCTACACACACAACACTTTTCTTTTCTTATTCTTTGTGTGAACTCTTTAGCATGAGTAGCTAATTGATTGAGGATGAATTCCTAGTTCTTAACATATGATTTAAGTTTTTGTTTTCAATTCTATCTTGAGGTTTTTCACATAATTATCGTTTGTTTTTACTAATAGGAATGATCTCAATGACATTCATGATTGATTGATAGATTGTTTAGAGTGCACGCTAAATTGATTTGTTAATTTGATCTAAAGCTAGTGAAAGTTAGGGGATAAGTAATCGTTTCTTGACTCTTTACATAAGTAGCAAACACGAGACCTTGCGGAGGGATTCCGTGGAGCGATTGTGTGTAAAAACAACGCTAGAAAGTGGACCAAGCGAACCGATTATAACTACTAGTACTAAACCTAAATTCATAAATCTTAATGCATTCAGGGAATTACATCTTGTAAGCGAACCTCAGGGTGGTTCTTTTGAATAGAATCTGATAACTAAGCGGACCTGTTACTCAGTGAAATTAGGGATTTTGGGGCTAGCTAAGCGGACCTGCTATCCTACGGTTGGTGATAATTTATGACTAATAACAAGTAGAAAAGAACATAACTTGATTCATTGTTTCGTAACGAAGAAGGATTCCTTGATCTTGTCTCTCTTATTGATTTCAACTTTATCTTTTAATTGCTTTGTTTATTTTCTTTTGCTTTTTACACCCCCCTTTTGTGACAATTTTTACAACTAGAATCTCTTGCTCCTCGTGGGAACGAACTTGACTTCCATTATATTATTTTTAATTGAGTGGAAATATTAATTAATTAATTTGATTGCACCTACGACACGCATCAAATTTTGGCGCCGTTGCCGGGGAGCAGCGGATGATTTTAGTTGTTTTTATTTTTCTTTTTGGTTTATTCTTGCTTTGTTGGATTCTATTTTGT
Organism: Papaver armeniacum; assembly: GCA_023531295.1. NCBI lineage: Eukaryota > Viridiplantae > Streptophyta > Magnoliopsida > Ranunculales > Papaveraceae > Papaver > Papaver armeniacum. The sequence continues at coordinate 112,203 of JAJJWW010011879.1, forward strand.
ATCTAACTTAAGTTTTTGAATCTTATTTCAGGTATCGGTTTTCCATGTATGGTGGACAAGAGCAAGCATATTACAACAATCAATACGGTTTTCAACCTCAACATTATGACAACTTCCAACCATCCTTAGGATACAATCAAAACCAATCTTTTGGCTATGATCAAATTCCTGAGAACATTATGGATATTCTCATACATATCAACAACCTTATGATGGGTATGTAAGTGGACAATCACAAGGATGGGAGGATAGTTTTGTTTATGATCAGAAATTCTCTAGTTTTGCGAGATAAGATGTCGCCATGATTGGGGATCTTCAACAAAAGTTGCAAGAATCACATCGAGAAATTCAAAGGAATTCGGGAGAAATTATACGAACAAATTAACCAACCTTTGGAGACTTTTGATGACGCTAGTGTAGATTACTTGAGCCTTGATCTTAATAATGATCAATCACCTATTCAAAAGGAAGAGCTTGAGGAAGATGCATTTATTGCTTGGAAAAAATTTCTTAGGGAAAGATATGAGTCCGCGGAAGTGTATGAACGTTGCAACAATGAGGAAGTTATTCCAACTCCGGATCATAATAACGATCCTTCACCTATTCAAAAGGAGGAGTTTGGATATCACTTGCCTATTGTTGTAAACGGTGTAACATCCGCACAAGAAGATCTTCCAATCTATACCGATGAAAATCATTTTAATGAATGGCCCGATTCCGATGATGAGAATGTTGAAGAGATGATGCTAGAGGATGAAACCAAATTCATTGATTTTGTGGAAGACCCAATTGAACTTGCCAATGATTTTAATGATACCGAGACTTTGGTTAAGGTAGAAAACGACGAAGAATGGTTGCAAAGTTTAATAGAGGACCACGATATACAAGAGGTAAGTAATTCACTTGAATTTTTTAAGGATGAAGAGGATTCTATAATACAAGAAATTGTGAAAGGTTTGTCTAACCCTTTGCATATTGATTCTTCTCCTTTACCTCTTATTGGTTTGAATGTATGTGCTTCGAAAGTATTTTTGGATGATTTTGTTTCTAGATATCCACCATTGGAAACACTTGATTCTAACACTATGCAGGTTTGCCAAGAAGAATACATGGAAGTTCCCAAATTCTATGTTCTTTATACACTTAGAGTGTGGACGAGAATAAGTGTGGGGGAAATTTCAATCGAGCGATAATTTCACTATTATTTTCTTGTGCTAACATTTGTATGGAGTTATTGTTTTCAAAACGGGTATTATGGGTGGATCCTCAAATTTTTGATTGTTAGTATATGGGGAATGAATCTTACAAGAGCTAAGTCGGGTGATCGACTTTAAAACAAGCGCTTAATGGGAGGCAACCCATAGGTTTTGTATTTCTTATCCTTTTGCTTTTTATTTTTTGTTATTTGTTTTTCTTGTTTCTTATCATGTTAAAATTTCCCACCTTAACTTTACTAGGAGGATTCAATTACATTGAGGACAATGTAAGGTTTAAGTGTGGGGGAGTGGTTAAGCATGTTTTTAAAACAAAAATTTAAAAAAAATTTAAAAAAAATTTAAAAAAAAAAAAAAAGTTTTACCTAAAACTTCAACTTTTAAAGATTTTGGAGTCACTAGCATACTTCTAGGTATGTTTACATAGAGATTTTGACCGACATAATTGAACTTGGAAATGTTAGAGAACTACATTCGGATTTCTTGTTTGTTAGAGTGTTAAATAATGGATTTAATCATGCGGTGATGCAAATTTGGTGCAGGGAGAAATGCATTATTAGAGTTGCTGATCAATCATTAGTGGAGACTACCCGTATTCATCATGTGAGGCACCGACCAGAAATTTTCCATTTACTAAAGAGCTTTCTTTTGAGTGTGTGTCACCGTACGTTAATTCCGGGTAGAATGGTGAGCTACCCAACCTCCCACCAATAGAAGCACTACTCTTTGATCTCTTGAGTGCTAATTTTGTCAATCATGAGGGTGACGTCTATAGATGAAAGCTTCCTTCTTGTAGTTCGATTTGCAGTTAGCACCATTCTCTCTCGCAACAACAACGGATCCATAGAAACACTCTCATCATCAACAAGGAGCGACATCAAAATCTACAAGGAAAGTTGGAAAAGTGAAAGGTTTACAAGCAACGGAATGAGAAAAAGAGCAAATTTCAAATTCAAGTAAAGCAACATACAAAGGGCGGATTTCACATATATGTTGAGGACTTACAATACAATGAGGTAATTTTATATCCAAGTATGAAGACTTATTCATGAAAGCGAAGAAAATTAAAAGGTGAGAATTTTTGAAGTTTATGATTTCAAGACGATACAAGTTGTGAAGAATCAAGCGGTAAAATACTTCTCCCACGGCCATGGTTTATTTTTGTATTTTATTTCTCTTGTTTCAAAAAAAAAAAAGAAAAAAAAAGAAAAAAAAAAACAAGAGAAATATTTGTTTTATAAGCCGTGGGGAAGGAAAATCTATAAGGAAGTTTCAAGCGACAAGGATTTTAAGGTACAAGAGTTAAAAATTGTCAAGGATTTATGAAATTCAAGAATTTATCATCAATAGTTGAAACCGAAGACGAAGACCGAGAAGATAAAGACGAGGAGCGGAAGACGTTTCTATTGGATGTCGTGAGAGTGGTGTTATCATAATTGGCGATCGGATGTGAAGGTGAGTAAGTAATCTCATCCTCAATAATAAATGGTTGATTTCCTTTCTTAGAGATCGTCAGAAAAATGGTTTTTCAAAATGTTAAAAGATGTGGGTTTTTTAAAAAAAATTCGGAAGTTGTCCTTCCCACCATTCAACGTGTCGCAGGAATTCTCTCTTCATTCCTACCTGCACACATGTGAGACCCATAAAAAAGCCGTCTTTTTGAGTGCAATTATCATAAAATCCTTTTTGGTGAGGCGAAGTCGAGGCGAAATGCTTATTGATCGTTTCTCAAACACGCGTTCTCTCATTACGGGGTGGTTATTTCTCACTCAACATTTAAGAATGAGAATATGTTCTTTAGTATTTCTAACTTCTTATTACTAGCATGCACAAATTCTATGTCCTCATAACTCTTTGGATGCTTGTGACGCTTGAACGCTTTGAAGTTGTAAGTTTTTAGTTTGATTTGCTCGAGGACTAGCAAAGTCTAAGTGTGGGGGAATTTGATAGGTGTAGAATACACCTAATTTACTATCTAGTAGTTTATGCTTTCTTTGCTATTTTTCTTGTAAATTATGTATTTTACGCTTGTTTTGAGTTTTATAGCTACTTTGGAGTCACACGGAGGAAAAGAGGAAGAAATCACCCAATTTGAGCCAAAAGGGCAAAAAGGTCATTTTACAGGCGATTGATATATGGAGCTCAGTTAATGTTAAGAGGTAACCCTTTTTGGGAAGTTTTAAAGACAGACTAATCAAGGTTAAGGGGCTGCCATCTGGCTAGCCCTTATCAGAAGTGACATCCTATTATGAGCACCCAATTGGGGTGGTCACTGTCCTTGGGGTGTAACCATCCCGCCCATTCCAACCCTAAAATCGAGTATTGCTTTCGAAAATGAAATTGAGGAAGAAAAGAGAGAGCGACCATTGTTTGGTTAAACTAAAATCGAGAAATTTTGAGCAAATCGAGACTCGAGAGAAGAAGAAGTCGAAATTGTTCGATGGTGCGTGAATTGAGAAGACCCTGATGTTTGAGATGGGTTCGATCTGATGGCTTGTCTGAGTTGAAATAAACAAAAGCAGGGAGTTGATGCTGCTGTGCAATAATGGGCTCTGGTGATGAGCAAGATTTTGAGCTGGAAGAATTAATGCTAGATGAATGTTTAGGAGTCAGAATGTGCGATCTGCAGAGCAATGGAGTTGCAGTCCAAAATGGTTTGTCTTTGGTGGTGTTGGTTGGCTTGACATGGTTGAAATAGTGATGCCGATTGGAACCCGATTACGGTAAAGATCTTTGTTGTCTTTGTGGCGATGAGGTGGTTATGAGTGGCGAAGGTGGTAGTTTGTGTTGCTCTCCACTCTTGGCTTTGTAGGTATGCTAAGAATGGTGATTGTGTATGCTGCAGAATGGAAATGGAATGTTGGATTCAGCTGGTTGCAGCAAAGCAAATGAGTTTGGTTCAGTATAAGTTACAGGTTGTGATGAGTGTGCCGAAAAGGGAAGTGTTGGTGAGATTGCGAAGAGCGGGGGAATGAATGTATTTGAATTACAAAAATCGCTATGTCACGATTGAAGTAGAGAATGGAAGAGCCAAGATGTTTGGATAAGGAGCTATTTAGCACAATCATGGTGCAAAGACAAACTGGAATGTGCACAATGGCTTAGGCCATAGCAGCTCGATGAATCGGCTTAGTTAAATCACCCGACTAGCCGATTCGATTCGACTCAACCGACCCTATCCAACTCGGCCGACTAGACCACGACTCTCCCTAACTCGGTGCTTGACCGAGTTGACCCGCCGAAATGACTAGTTGACCGATCGACCCGTTGGCCGGTGGACCAAGGTGGACTTTGCCGGTCACCGGAGACGTTTTCCGGTGACTTTTCCGGCCGGATTCCGGCCATAATACCAATTTTCCGGCAAGCCAAAAATTCCAGAATTTTCTATGGACTTCTCTCATGGGTGTGAAGACTTTGACTAGGAATTGGATGGAGAATTGGACTCAAATTTGGATAGAGAAGATGGAAGAGTTGAGAAAGGCTTGGATTTGGAAATTGAATTGCTAAAGGAAAAGGATTCTATTCCTTGGAAGATTTGGAGAATATTGAAGCCTATAAATAGAGAAGTTTTACACACCTCTCTACACACACAACACTTTTCTTTTCTTATTCTTTGTGTGAACTCTTTAGCATGAGTAGCTAATTGATTGAGGATGAATTCCTAGTTCTTAACATATGATTTAAGTTTTTGTTTTCAATTCTATCTTGAGGTTTTTCACATAATTATCGTTTGTTTTTACTAATCGGAATGATCTCAATGACATTCATGATTGATTGATAGATTGTTTAGAGTGCACGCTAAATTGATTTGTTAATTTGATCTAAATCTAGTGAAAGTTAGGGGATAAGTAATCGTTTCTTGACTCTTTACATAAGTAGCAAACACGAGACCTTGCGGAGGGATTCCGTGGAGCGATTGTGTGTAAAAACAACGCTAGAAAGTGGACCAAGCGAACCGAGTTTAACTACTAGTACTAAACCTAAATTCATAAATCTTAATGCATTCAGGGAATTACATCTTGTAAGCGAACCTCGGGGTGGTTCTTTTGAATAGAATCGATAACTAAGCGGACTGTTACTCGGTGAAATTAGGGATTTTGGGGCTAGCTAAGCGGACTTTGCTATCCTACGGTTGGTGATAATTTGTGACTAATAACAAGTAGAAAAGAACATAACTTGATTCATTGTTTCGTAACGAAGAAGGATTCCTTGATCTTGTCTCTCTTATTGATTTCAACTTTATCTTTTAATTGCTTTGTTTATTTTCTTTTGCTTTTTACACCCCCCTTTTGTGACAATTTTTACAACTAGAATCTCTTGCTCCTCGTGGGAACGAACTTGACTTCCATTATATTATTTTTAATTGAGTGGAAATATTAATTAATTAATTTGATTGCACCTATGACACGCATCAAAGTGCTACATCTGAAGATGCAAGTAAAAGACAACAACTATGTTACACTATCAAAAGATTAAAAACAAAGATACAAATGACAGATTAAGTTATACTACTACAGGACTAAAAGGAATAATACAGAGTGAATATGTACAGGGTTGAGTGAAACTCAGTAAAGACAGGCCAAAGATCGACAGGGCACACGCCAAGTCCCCGGCAACGGCGCCAAAAACTTGGTAGGAGCTCAAAAATGTTTATTTTATGGCCTACTTGTTAAACCGCAAGTGCACGGTGCCTGTTGGAGGCGTGGCAAGTACGGGTCGAACCACGAGACTTGTGGTGCCGTGTGTGATCTAAGGCTTCCTAACTGAATTCTAAGAGTGACAGAACAATAAAGATTGAGTGTCGATGCGACCGAGGTTGATCGAAGTGACTCTAAACTAAAGTTGTAAATAATGTGTGACAATATGGGAAGTACCAGGGTGGTGAATCCACCACTTGACTCTATGCTAAGGTCATTCCACTAATGTTGTGTTCTTGTATCTTCCTAAGGATGATTCTAAGGAATAATGAATCACTAATCTCATAATTCCCCCTAGTATAGAGTGTCTTATTACAGTACACTCTATCACAGGTTCCTTGGTCAATTAACTAAGCATTATTCATATCTCATTAAGCACATACATTCTTCCCTGAAAGTTTCACATGGAGAATTGGTTAATCTTTCACTCTAATTCCCCCTAGTATTGGCTGTCTTCTTACAGTACAACCAATCACAGGAGAATTGGGTTAATCAGCTAACTAAACTCCTAAGTATCATTAAGCACAATAATCACAACAACATCAATAAGAATTAATCAATATATTGTCTAGGGTTTCAACAACACCCTAGCAATTTACTTAGAACATGATAATAACAATTAAAACACAAAAATAAAACTAAGTTGCTGCTCTGGATAGCCCAGGCATGAAGTTTTACAAACACCCATCAACCTATTTATACATCCAAAATTTCCAACCCTAATTTACTTCAAATCATAAATTAAAGGCAAACCTCTCTCACCCATACTCTCTGAAATGTGTTCTCATCTGCTTGTGCGGCTCTGAGAACTCCTCACTCTGATTTCCCCTCACTGTGCTAACCTAACCCTAATTCTTTCTATCTCGATCTTAGCTCCTAGGGTAAGAAGCTATGACAGAGATGGAGAGATATTTAGGAGTTGGTGAAGAAGGTTGTAGTGGTGCGGCTGTTGGTGGCTGGTGTCAGGGAAAAGGATGGTGAAGGTGGTGAGATGGTATGGTCGGGGAGAAGGAGGGTATGGTCTCTGCAATGGTCGGGTGAAGGAGAGAAGAGACGATGGAAGAAGAGAATAGGGTTTGGTCGAAGGGTATAGGGTAGGTGATTTTTGTTGTGAAGCAGGTGCATCAGGGGAAGATAAGGAGGCCGTAGCGACCGTTGGATGTGGGAAAGTGGAAGATCTCGCGGCTCAGGATACAGGTGGTTTTGGTGTTGAGCGGGAGTACAAAAGATGATGTGTAGGAGCTGGAGCGAGCGTTGGATGTGGTGATAGTGATCTCAATGGCTCAGGGTGAACGGGCTCGGATCCGGGCTATGGGCTGGGTCTTGGATAGCTTGGGCCCAAGTCTTGTAGATGAGTTGCTACTTGTTGGGTTGCAACTGTTGCGCGCGCGGGCTTTGGCTTTCTGCTCCATAGATGCTCGACTCCAATTCTTCGCTCTTTTGGCTCCTCCGAATCTCCAGACTTTATTTCTTACCTAAAAACACAAAATTAATTAATACAAATATTTATTCTTGAAAACAAAGAAAATACAGAATTTGGGATAATATCTGATTTCTAAGCACAAAAGATGAGTAAAATGCCAATAAAAAGGTGTATAAATATGCAATATTTGGCACTCATCAATAATAACTCTTTTTCGGTGGTTGTGTAGTTTTGTTGGGCCTCATTTAACGTTCTAGAAGCATAATAAATGGCACATGGGCTTAGAGCTAGACCCGACCACGACCCGGATCCCGGCCCATGCCTCCAAGCCGTTGAGATCTCTCATCTTGCTGCATCCTGCTGGCTGCCTCCTACGCCGACCCTTGATGTCTCGTCCACACAGGATCACTCGCAAGGTCTCCACAGGCCGTTGAGATACTCACTCTCTAGATCCTACACTGCTCGACTTCCCTCATCGTCCATCTTGCTGCCTGCTTCATCAAAACACCCCTACACCTATACCTCAGAGCCTAATCACCTCATTTCTCCCTCACCTTTCTCTTTCTTTCTTCGATCTCCTCGGAGAAAACCTACCAACCATACCTCACCTCAACCCCCACGCCCGCAGAAACTCCATCTCTATCACCTCTATCCCTTTTCGGTCATAATCACTACCCATTCTACTCGCAACCTCTCTCTCTTATTATCTCTTTCTGGCTTCTCTTCAGCCTAGAAGCTGGGTTGGAGATAAGTTAGACTTAGGGTTTTCTGTCAACCCTCCGCATGGTCAGTTGAGAGGAAGACAAAGGCATAAATCGAGGAATTTGGGTTTGGGTTTGTGTGTAATGAAGTTTGAATTATTGTTGAGAGATATAAATTGATGTTTTTATGGTGAGAGAAAGTAGTAAGAATTTTAGGGTTTATATTTAGTTTTGCCAGTTTTAATTTTAAAAGTCTATTTGGATATTCATGATGTTCTAAGCCAATTACTAAGTTGACATGAAACCCTAGTTTGATGTTACTGTGGTTCAAACTTCATTTTAATTATTCTTGGCATGCTTTAAATGATAAGAGAGTTCATTGTTAACACCTCAATGCCCTGCTCTCTAATGAATGTCGTACCATCCATTGTAGTTAGGTTTACATTGTGTTAGTGTGTTAGGCTCATATTTTAATTGTTATTGCTATCTCTTAGATTAGTTGTACTTAACTAGACATCTAATAGCACAGGTAGTACTCACGAGATGATAATTGAAACCTCAGTTGGTGAAACCCCTTAGGTATATGATAGAAGTTGACACACTATCTCGCCTTACACTGCCTTAGGAACAAGAATATTCAATTTGGATTAGTTGCATAACTGAATTAGTAGTGGATTGATAATCCTAGTGCACCTTAATCTAACATTTATAATTCATCCTACTTAGTGAAACCTTCATCTACGTTCGTGAAGACTATAAACAAAACCATAAAATTGTGTCGCACCCTGAAAATAGTTGAAAGCCTTGTGTAACCTAGCACACATAGTTCTGTGGAAAGACTGTCTTGCATGCCTTCAAAACTCTGCCCGTGCACTTGCAGTTAAGACATGGAAATACTTTTAAAGTTCCTACAAGTTTTTGGGCGCCTTGGTGCGGGTGACCAGTAGTATGCTGCTTTGTTGTTAGAACTTAATTTCTCTGTTTTCAACCCTGCCCTATACATAATTGCTTTAAATCATAGCGTTGTCTTTTGTTGCCTTGAATCATCAGATTCCATTCTTAGCCTTGTATACTTAACATCCAATTTCATCATGCATTGAGCATACTCATACATTCCTTTGCAAGAATCTTTGTTTCTGAAATTTGAGCATAAGTATCTTGATGTGCTTGCTTGACTTTGCAAGTTTGAGGGCGAGTTTTTCTCTTTGATAAGTTACAGGGTACTTGAGGAAACATATCGACTAGGAAAGAACAAGGACGACAGAGCAGGTGGAATTGCCTAAACCCCGATTAATAAAGCGTTATTGTATTTCCTTCCCTATTTCTACATGTATGCATGAGTTATTGCTAGACTTTTGCAGAACCACATGAGCATTTCACCCATGCTAGCTCATGAAACAAAAGTACATGAGCTCTTTGTTGAGCGGTGCTCAGAACGTGAGCCACAGAGCCTGGCTGCGAGTTTGACATCGACTCGGACTTTTCTCTGAGTGAGTTGATGCCACAAACTCAGCACAAGCCTGGCAAGCCAGTTGACAGTCTCATCTTTACTGAGCATGCCACCATTGATAATTGAACTAAAACTTGTTGCCTTCTTGAGCATGTTGTGAACATACGATTATATTCATTTGTTGTTGATCATTGTGCATGCTGCGAGATTTTATGTGTGACTGTGGTGTTTGAAGGAGAGGCTGTGGGTAGCAGGGTGGCAGGTTGCATATTGTTTCGAGCAACCACCAAATCTTCTTGCTTCTGTGAGTGACACAACCTATCACCCACCTTTCATTGTCTTGTCTTTGACTTGAATCATTTCTGTAGCTCCATTAGGCTATTTCAAATTGTGTAGGTGTGTATGCTGTTTTACTGTGTATAGAGATTGATGTTTGCTCTGAACTTGTGTTGTGAGAGATTTGCCAATCTCTAAACCCT
>JAJJWW010011881.1:0-258059 GCA_023531295.1 Papaver armeniacum
TGGTTTACCAACACGGAAGTAGATATACCACCAATATTGCAAATTACTCCATAATTTTAGTATTTTGACTTAATCTACATTTGTTCGTAAAAATTATTTAAATTTAAAAATAATAATTTTGATATTTACCTCTATGATGCCCCAGAAACTAGTGAAGTTAACTATACTCATGGACGCTTGATCCAGCCTACAGTACATTTCTGTTAAAATTGCAGAGCCCCAGTCATAATCTGGTGCTTTATCAAGATCTTCTAACGCTTGAAGCCAACCAACAAGAGCAACAAAAGTTGAGTTTGGAAAGAACGTCTGACCCAGTACCCATAAGATAAACACTCTTTTGAGTTCAGGATAGTAGTCTACATCTTCTGGGTTTCTGCCTTGGGTAAGGAAAGACTTTAACACTGAACATAATATCCCACCTCCTTTCAATTCTTTATGATCTTCACGTATTTCTGATTCCATAAACGAGGGAAGAAGCGTTTGCCATTTACCATTTGATATCCATTCGTCTTGGTTGTATGGTACCTGTTTTCCCACTCCACCTGGGATCCCACAAATGAAATACAAATCAAGGGGTGTAATTCATATTACAAGAATAATATCAACTATGATTAATTATTTTGATTATTTAATAATTATTTAAAAAATAAAATTTAAACAAGCTTACCAATTTCAAAATCCATAAAATGGAACATGTGCGTCGTCGGCCACCACCTTTCTATCAATGTTGTTGTCATCCTGTTGTTGTGTCTTCTAGCTAGGCTTCACACTATAAAACGCACGCCAGGGATATCTGTCAACCCTTTCTCGGACACGAGGGAGTAAACCTTCATAAACAACCTTTAAGTCTGAAAATCCACCTCTCATTCTATAATAACCCTCAGACCGATCTTGATGCTCCGACACATGACCTTGGACTAATGATGGAGCAACAACGACACTCGGCGAAGAAAACTCCGTTTCCCGCTTTTGAGAAAAATCTACACTGCGGGCAAGTCGCGGTCTTAGGTTCATTCTTCGATCTCTTCTCTTCTTTACGGTATTGACCGCTTTTCTTATTAAGTTGCTCATATTGTATCAATATCTTTTGGTTTAGATGAGTTTTGAAGAAGGAAAATGTAGTGGTGTATTGAAAATGATTTGGGTTGAAGGAATTTATAGTTTTGAAAATTATAACGTTGAGAATATGGACGTTGGATAATTGACCGTTGGCATTTTTTTGATATTCACGCCCGTGTTTGAGTGACCAACACCGGCGTTTGTTGTTACCAACGCCGCGTTGTTGCTACCAACGCGGCGTCGACCTACACACACGGCGTTTGTCCCTAGCCCTTGCGCTTGATGATCAACCGCTCACTTTCTTTGTTCCCATAGTGGAAAAACCCGTTTGGCCATCCACGGCTCCACAAAAATTTAATTTGTACACTACCATAGGAATTGCCCTAAGTGGCATTGCCACTTAGCCAGGCCGGAGTTGAATATCTGCGGGCGATCAAGTCTTGATCGGGGCGAGCAAGACTAGACCGGGCGATCAAGTAAGCATCGCTAGCGATTTTATGTTGATCGTTCAATAATATTTTAGTGTTTTATTTTTTTCTTCTCTCCTACGTTTTAATTATTATAATATATTTTTATACCACCCTCCATAAGTACAGGCCTTAGTAATTATTTCCGCTTTTGCTTATCATGTTTATTAGTTTTCTTTACTATTTCATGTATTTTCTTTGAGGCATGTGGACTTGGTTCATAATAAAGACACATTCCTGTCTAGGGTAATTTCTAATGGCTTAACCCTAATCACATACCCGGTTATCAATATAAGTCGATCCACCGGAATCTTCTTCGTAGCCCTTAACCAACATTCGAATACCAGTCCACGAATACCTCACATAGTCACATTTATATCTTTTGTGGTCTACATAAGTTTATCATCCTCACCTAGTTCCCTACATAACGTCCCCACCATTTTATACTACCTCAAAAAGTTCTACACGTTAGATCAATTACAAAGATTTGCCACGCTCAGCAACGTACAACTTAAACTATAAGAAAAATATCCTCCTCCAATTCAATCGTTTAGTTCTTTCACAGTACCCAAATCACACAGTTGCCATGGCTTCTGTAAACAGTTTCGCAACCCAGAGATTTCTTCCCATCACAAACTCAATAACCAACAGAGAGTCAAAATCGCTGAAATTTTCTGTAAAGGGTCTCTCTGGTTCTTCTTCACTTCAGAAAAATTTCCACAATAAATCAACAAATTTGATAACTCGTTTAAAGCAAAAGAAAATAGATTGCGTGGTTGTTAAATCATCAGTTACAGATGTAAAAAGTAGTGATTCATTAGATCAAAAAGACGGGGTTATTATAGCTCATCAAATTGAAATTGAAGATGAAAATTCATTGAGTGATAATGATTATCAAGTTGGTGAATTATCTAATGAAGGGAGAGTATTATCATTTGATGTTGCTGGGGAATTAAAGGAGATTTCTTCTTCTTCTTCTACTACTACTATTTCTTCTGATTCCGAAGATAGAGTTGAAGGTGGAGAAGAGGATGTTAAGAAATTGATTGATAGAACCATTAATGCTGCCATAGTTCTTACTGCTGGTACTTTTGCAGTTACTAAATTGTTAACCATCGATCAAGATTACTGGCAGGTGAGTAATCTTCTTTCCCGCTTCAGAATAGTAATTTTTCAAAATTGTCTTTAAATTTCGTGATATTGGATATTAGTTGTCGAACTGTAAGAAATCTGATTCATGATAATTTAAACTGGTATTCGTCCGTCTGAATCTCATGTATTCTGTGACTTATCGATTGAAGTATATGAATTGGAGTTCCTTTATCGAATTAGATTTGGTTGTAAGCTGTTGTATGGATGAGGTAGAGGAAGAAGGTTTGTTCGAATTTTCTATCCTAATTTAGAGTGTGAAGCTCAATCACCAAGCAACATATCCTCTCTCTCTTAATTTAAAAGAGAACATTTGTATCCTATCCGAACTGGCCATAATGCTCAGATTCAAGTTTTTCTAATATCCGAGCCATAATGGTACCTGATTTGGTTTTGCATTGCAGAAAAAGAGAAATTGTTGTTCTAGTTGAAATTGAGTTCATTTTCTGTTTTTTTTTTTGTGTTTGCTAGGGATGGACTTTCTATGAGATACTAAGATATGCACCTCAACATAACTGGGTTGCTTACGAGGAAGCTTTAAAAACAAACCCTGTTCTAGCTAAAATGGTGATAAGTGGGGTTGTCTACTCTGTTGGGGATTGGATTGCACAGGTAATTAGTGTTTAACTCTTGTCCAAAGGATTTCTGGTTCCCGTGCATCAAGTTTCTTTGCATATTTTTGAATCCCTATTATTTCTGTAGTGCTTCGAAGGAAAACCTCTCTTTGAGTTCGATCGTACGCGTATGTTCAGATCAGGACTCGTAGGATTCACTCTTCATGGATCACTTTCTCACTATTATTACCAATTCTGCGAGGTGACTATCATCGTTAAAGTTTTGTTTGGTGGTGTTTGCTTTTCTAAACTTTGTAGTGAACTGTCATTGAAACAAGGTTCCTCAAATTTGCAGTCTCTTATTCCCTACAACGATTGGTGGTGGGTCCTAGCCAAAGTTGCTTTTGATCAAACTGCCTGGGCAGCTCTTTGGAACAGCATTTACTTTGTTGTTTTAGGTCTACTGCGTTTCGAATCCCCAGCCAATATTTTAGGTGAACTAAAGGCTACATTTGTGCCCATGCTAACTGTAAGCAACTCTTCTGCTCTTACTCTTCACATTTACAAATACAGAAATTTCCTTGCTTAGAAAACCCGATTATTTCTCTCCTCTTAGGAGTTGAGGTTAGCTCTACAGAACTGACATTAGATCTGAGCTGATGTACTTTTCCTTCAATTATCTATATATTCAGGATTGGATTCAATATTTGAAGTATTTTTCTTTTTGTTCCTTGGCTTAACAGGCAGGGTGGAAGCTCTGGCCTTTTGCTCATCTGATTACCTATGGCGTCGTCCCAGTTGAACAAAGGCTTTTATGGGTGGACTGTGTAGAGCTCATTTGGGTGACCATTCTATCGACGTGAGTGCCTAACATGATACATTCTAGATTTTCAATAATTCTAACAAGAATAAACTATTTTCATCTCTTTATATTTCCCGTCTCCCTCTGTATATGACGACATGAAGTTCGTGTCTAATTGAGATGGTTGTTTTTGTGTTTCTAGATATTCGAATGAGAAATCAGAAGCAAGAATTGATGCATCATTAGAGCAAGACTCCATATCTTCGGGAATCAGTTCTCCCGAGGTAATGTTCTAGACATTTTGTCACCTGGTTGCAGCATGGAATTAACAGTTACTATTGAACTACAAAATATTAACGTGTTGTTGTGCTTTATTTCTTACCAGGAGTAAATGAACACGGAATCGCTATCAGATTTCTGATAGCCTGATAGAAATGGAAGAACACCTCTCCTTTCCATAAGGGTTGAAAGGTGAACTACAAAGAAATTGTTCATGGAAAAATGCAACTGGACTGAATGGTATAGTTTGTCACTCACCATGAGTTCTCACTTAGATGTAGTATGTATATTGTATAACTTGGTCTCCAGTGCTCCACTCTCCACTGTGTATGACCCATGAAAATCATTTTATACTCGTATATAGAATTGTAAGAAGATAAAATGTAACATGATAACATATACTAATGGAAATAAATTTTTGTCAGTGAGATCTTCATTCTTATTCCGTGTTTTGGTAGGTTAATGTTAGAAGAAAAACTTTTGGTAGGTTAATGTTAGAAAATAACAAACTCATAAGAAAATACAATCAGAATCTGTTGGAAATAATATATGCGGTTTCGGTTTCTCGGAAATCCTTTTCATGTGACAAACAAAATACTAACAAGAAAAGGGTTAGAAAGACTTATCGGATTGGTTGATCGAGGCGAGGTAATCCTCTTTCCTTAAAGACAATTCATCCCCGCATACGCTGCTCACGGTTTTACGGATATCGCTTTCGAAGATACAACGAGCACGCCTTAGAGTAAGTAGCACTACAATACTATCTACTTTTCAAAATCTTGTAAACTATCTATACAAAACAAAACTAAGAGATGGGTTTATAGAGTCAATGGTGACTCTACAGGGTGTCTTTTCACCCATAGGTGACTCAACATGGCCAATGATGACTCTCCATAACACCAATTCATGACTAGGTGTCTTATAGTAAAAAGGCTTAACTAGGTGTCTTATAGTAAAAAGGCCTAATTTGATTGGGGGCCAGAAATATTAAATGGGGGCCTTGACATTTTATTTGCACCCCAAATTTTTCAGGGGCGTATTAAACCGACTATGAAAATACTATTTTACCCTTCACTAAAAATAAATCTTAAAAACCTATTAACCCTTAATCCTAAGCCCCAATTCATTTCTAATTCTAAACAAAAAGATCACTCCTCCCTCTCGACTCTTCTCTTCTCCTCCATTAACGACTCCAAGAAAAAAAAAAAAAAAAATTCACCCGAAAAATTTCATTCTGAAAGAAAAGGGTCGTCAATTCGACAAGCCTAAACCCTAACGATTTTTCATATGCATGTAGAGACCATAAAAAATCGTTAGGGTATATGATGATCAAGATAACGACCCTATTTCTTGTTTTCATATTTTTACCCTAGATTAGAGTCGTTAACATAATATAGAAACCTATGACGATCCTCTATGGACGACTCTTTTTTAAACGTCAACGACCCCAGGTGAAAAACAAGCAACCTCTCTGTCCCAATTTTTTTGGAGTCGTCTTAGTATAGACACACAAAATAACGACTCTTTGTGACCCAAGTTAAGAGTCGTCAGGGTATATCCTATTACCCTGACGATTTTTCATAACCTGGAAAAGTTGCAGGTTTGAGTCGTCAGGGTATATCATATTACCCTGACGATTTTTCATAGCCTGGAAAAGTTGCAGGTTTGAGTCGTCAGGGTATACATCCCTTGACGATTTTGTGTCAATACCTTGACGACTTTTATGAGTCGTTGGGGTATACATCCCTCGACATTGACGACTCTTTCTCTGTGTTGTGCAATCCATGGGAGAATTTAAGATAATCTTACCATAAACACAATCATCTTTGTTACTTGAACCTTCTCCAACATCATTTCCCCTACTTGAATTACTCATTTCTAAAAACCTCAAGTTTTCCTCTAAAACCTCCTCTTCTTCTTCTCAAAAAAAAAATAAAAATAAAAAAATCTGATTTTAATCTAACCACACTAATTAAATTAACTTTATTAAGTTTTAATACTAATCATTCAGGGGTAGTTTAGGTATTTAGAAAATATTTTTATAAGGGGTGACCCAAATTAGGTTTGGGTGACCTTTTTTTGTCCTCTAGTGCAAGGGCCCCAATCAAATTAGGTAAAAAGGCTTAACCCAAACACAATCTCTATGTACGTACGAAAATAAAAATTAACGATCACGGTGGGACTCGAACCCACAATCTCCCGCTCCGGAGGCGAGCGCCTTATCCATTAGGCCACGCGACCTTGTTTGGCTTTTGAGTTCCAAAAATCCTTTCTACTCAAAAACAAATGTTCTCCCTTTATCAAAGTTGAGTAAGTTTATAACAAACCAGCAATCATACGTGATGATAGGACTGCATATAAGTGCTCGTATTCGCTGTTTCCACCCAACCCACCATTGTTTACATGCATCAGCAGGGCTCATATATCGGCGGCAACAATCATATATGGTAGGGAAAAGTAGTATACTTTTGTGAATGTCCTTCTCTTTTATAAAAACTCAATTACTTGGATATTATGCATTGGGTGGTTGTGCACATAGACTTGCAATTATGGAGGTTCGTCATTTACACTTGACCCGTTGTGCAATATCTAATAGGGTATTTGTTTTTTTTTGCTGACTTTGCGTCTAGATCCGCCGAATCAGGAGTCAGATCGTTTGTTTTCTAGTTTGAGTCAGATTTGATTTGCGACCTGACTCATGGGACTAAGCCACCAACTCCTATATTTTTCAGTCACATGAGTCAGATCTGACTCAAAAACAAATATATTGAGTCAAATCCAGATGAGTCAGGTGATTTCAGTCAGATCCAGACGAGTTAGATTCATGAAATGTCCGTTGCCTTTAAGACACGTCAAATTTGATAAGGTTTATATTAATGGGGTTGATATGCTAACTTGACCTCTAATGTCTTTGCTTATCTCCTAGCGTGAAAACATTGATAAACAAATTTTTTTGTTGGCCAAATATTTCAGAAAAAGCAACTTTCTTCATGTAATTAATGAGAAACACAATTCTTCGCGGATTTGACATGGAATTGAGCTAGGAAGGTCCATACTTCAAGAAAATTACTCCATGCCCTAGTTAGCAATTCGGCGAATGATTCACGAGTTATTCCGAACTGATAGGGAGCCGTATTATGTGCGTACGATTCAAACTCCGAACATGGTACGCGCCTTTTATGAAAGATCCAAATTATACGCGAATAATTCGGATACGTACATCGTTCGGCCGGGAGATTCGCTGACTCGTTGATTCAACTCGCTGATTCCACGTTTTCAGTTTTCTTAAAGATTTTTTTTAAAAATGAAGCCAAAGGGAGTCGAACCTTAGACGTTTCCACCCCTTTTCCAACTCCAACCACTCTTCCATGAGTTGATTTGTGATAATACTTCCTATAAATTTTATATAATCTGTCTTAATGGTTGAATTCTTCTACCCCAAATTGTCAAATTGTAATTTTCCCTTTATATGACTCAACCATGTATACAAACACTAGTGTTTCAAAATTATAAATACCTTTTATTTTAATATATATAGGCCGAATTTTCCATACCAAATTCATATCTATAAAACGAATTATACACGTACGTATCACGTTCCGAACTACTGCCGGATCAAAAACAGTTGACCGATTTTTTGACCACACTTAAATTTTACAAATCCGAATAATACCCGTACGTTTGCCGTTCCGTACGTATCCCGAACTAAGAATTGCTAACTAGGCTCCATGCTTGTCAATAATGGGAAATGCACTAAAATCTGGGTTGACAAATGGGTGATTGGGGTAAACACGGCTTAACGCCTAAAAATCAAAGTGACCTGCAATTTGTGTATGTCAGCGAGTTAATGGCTCCTAATTCCAATGGCTGGGATACTAACCTTTTATTCTCTTTATTTGATAGCAACATAGTTGAGAAAATCAAGAAAATTTCCATCAATCAGCAGGAGGAAGACTTAATGGTGTGGAAACCAACAAGGGATGGAAACTTCACTGTCAAAAATACTAATAATAAAATTAGTGAAGGAGCGCATAACTATAATTTGTTAAGTGACCATTTCCCTAGAGAAATTTGGAACAAGCTGTGGAAATGTCACATGCCGCACAGAATTAAACTGTTTATATAGAAATCCCTCAAGGTAACTGTAGATACCCGAAAATATAAAGTGCATGAGTGGGGAGAAGCAACCAAGTGTAAAGACATACACTAAGGCCCTACACAAACGTAGAGATGTAATGAACATGGGAAGAAAAGGTGATGGGGATGTAGGGACATACTCAAGGCCCTACACCTTAACAAGATGTAAGAAGCTCACCCAAGACCCTACATAAACATGGAGATATAATGAATATGGGAAGAAGAGGTGATGGGGATGTAGGGACATATTCCAAGACCCTACACCTTAACAAGATGTAAGAGCCTACCCAAGACCCTACATCTTGTGACAAATCGTGGAGATGCGGTGTGCACGGAAGGAAGAAGTGATGAGAGTGTAGGGACTTGCCCCAAGACCCTACACCTCATGGCAAATCGTGGAGACGGTGCGCGTGAGAAGAGAAAGTGATGAGAATGTAGGGACTTACCCCAAGACCCTACACCTTGTGACAAAACATGAAGATGCAACGAGCATGAGAGGAAGAAGCGATGGGAGCGTAGGGACTTACTCCAAGACCCTACGACTTGTGGCGAAACATAGAAATGTAATGAAGAAATGATGGGAGTGTAGGGACTTACTCCAAGACCCTACACGGGTCACAAAGTATGGATAAATATTGGAAGGAAGGGGTGCCCACTAGTCAAGGGAAGAGTGCCAATGGTAAGTGGGCCCCAACAGAAGAGTAGCCCCGATCCAGTAGAGGCGTTCCATAGTGGAAGGGATATCAAGGACACGTGTACGGACTCGAGATGTCGAGTGAGAAAGAAGTCAAGATGGTGTCGTATGCACGATATCCAAGAACTCAAGGGAGATTTAGGAGGGTTATAAATACCCATCTCTTAAGAAGGAGAGATTAAGCCTTTTCTGTGTAAAAATTAGTATTGTACTACTTGTTGGATCAGAGTTATTCCTTCCTCTTTGGTGTAATTCAAGGGTTTACCCATTTAATTTATACCATATTTACATTGGCGACTTCTACTGGGCTCTGATCTCAGTAATAGTACAATGACTACACCAATTGCACATCCACATCCCGCTGCAGATGCCGGTGACATCCCACATCGCATGCAGAGGAGAGCCGCCATCGAACTCCAGCAAGCATTGTTGGATTTCCAAGATATGGAGCGACGACGCATCGAAGCGCGGCGCGTATCGCTACACTTACACCGATAACTCATGATGATGGAGCGATTGGCGAAGGAGGTGAACCGAGAAACGAGGCATGTTACATGACCAAAGAGACACAAACGGAGCATATATCTGTTACCCCCCATGATGTACATACCCTCACACACCCCAGTTCACTCCACGAGAGTTATACTAGACAGAATTTTACGATAGATGAATTAAAGATGGCCAAATACATCGAAGACAAGTATGGATTAAGCATCGTCCAAGTCGTTCACGGTCCAATCACCGCTTACTCATGATGTGGTGGCCCGCCCAATGCCTCTTATGTATAAAACTCCCAAGTTTACTTTATTCGACGGGACGGGCAATGCAATGGAACACTTACACCGCTTTACCATGATGTTAAATGAACACGCTGCGAACAAGCATGTATGCCTAAGGGAGTTCGGAAAGTCTCTCACAGAGATGCATTCACTTGGTTCATCACCCTTCCCCAAAGTAGCATTGAGACATGGGACCAATTACAACAACTTTTTATGCAAAAATTTTACTCCAAGCCGCTGAAGATTTCAATCTCGGACTTATGCAAGATACGATTCCGCGTAGGTGAGAAGAAGACTGTGTTTTTCAAACGCTTCGGATGGAATATTTGAGGTGCAACATCGTCATCCCGAGAGAAGGAGTTGGTCAACATCCGCATTTCTTTGCCTTACCTCTGCAGACACGGCGAGTATTAGAGAACGTCGGCATGGAAAATTTTGCCGACTTAGAAGAATCATGCGCAAGAAACGGACGCTACGAAGAAGAGATGGACGCCGAAAGCAAAGCTTGGCCTCACAGCGTTTCATATGCTCTGGATGAAGGTAACCAACGACGCCGACCATTCAAAGACAATGAAGAACGACGCGGTAAATGACCAAGCAAACTCCAACGACAGAGAGGAACCTCCTGAGTACCCCTGCTCTTTTGACATAGTTCTTGACCTGCTCAAGGAATGGATCCGCAATGATGACATCAAGCTACCAGCACCCCCAAAGGAGCCAACGGAACAAGACAAACGAGAAAAGAATTACTGCTTATTTCATCGCAAAGTGGAACATCCTACAAAGGAATGCCGCACATTACGATGGAGGTTTCACAACCGCATGAAGAAAGGTGAAATCGATCCGGTACTAATAAGATCCAAGATACTCCGTTCCTGACTCACCAAGCAGCAATTTTCGCACACATAGAAGACGCATTACAAGAAGACTTGGACGTACAGATGGGCGAAGTGCAGACGGGTGAACATGAATACTCCGAGGCGCATGATGACGAACATGTATACATCTTGGCAGAAGTTGCAGCCATGGATATAGCAGACAACACCGAGTACATTGCTGCAAAGGTAGTAAAGAAACCACTATTTGCGAAATTCTTCGATTCCCTAGGCTTCACACAAGCTCGATCGTCGATGGCAAATGGAATTCATTACCCGTATTGCAGCTAACTAAAATATGACGCATACCTTGATAGGCGATATCCCTTGCCCACTAATGTAATCACATTTTCAGAGGCCGATCGTCGAGTGGATTGTGATCACACTAGACCACTCTACCTCACCGCATCCCTTCGAAAGAAGTCCTTCAAGCGTGCCTTCATCGACATCGGAGCTTCCTTGAACTTAGTCCCTTACAAAGATTTTACAAACCATGGGTATTAAAGACTCGTAAATAAGGAAGTCTCAAACCGGGATCCAAGGGTTTGGAGGTTTAAGTCAGTATACCATAGGTACCATTAATCTAGAGGTCAAGACGGGACCTCTTCGATCTATAGAACCATTCCACGTCATGAATGTTGAAACAATCTATCACATGTTGTTAGGACGACCATGGCTCCACAAGCATGGAATTGTCCCTTCCACATATCACCAATCGTCAAGTTCATCTTAAAAGGCAAAGAAACGCATCTCCGCGACTTTAAAATCCATTTTCACCGAGGAAGCATACATGGCCGAAGCCGCATTCTACACTCGGCCTTAGTGAACCCAATGAAGTAATCACTCACATCTATTCCACTCCCATCCCTGCATCAGGAGACCACTTATCGAGGAGGGGCAACGTCTACTAATCGGAAAAACACAAGCGAAGCAATAACTCCGAAGCTTCAAGGTTCAAGAAGGAAGTGCGCTCGACGGACGTCATGTTTATCGCTTATAGCAATTACGGGAGGGCACCACACCAATATTGGAGGTCAATATGGCAGAAACCAACACACTGGTCAAAGTGGTGACCCTATCAAATTACGGGAGCGCATCGTCCCGAGCCAGAACCTAAAAGCAACGAGGCTACGAGACAATTAAACATAGGCACGATGATTGCCCTAAGTTGATAGAAGTTGGAACTTCCCTCACCACCGAAGAAGGCAAGGCGTTAGAAGGTTTATTAAGAGAATTTCAAGATATTTTCGCGTGGTCTTATGAAGATATGCGGTCTGAACCTGCACTTTAGTATGTCATGAGCTCAAAGTATCTCCTACTAGCAAGCTTAGGTGAAGCAGCCTCGTAGACGATTTCACCACGACATCGAAAACAAAATTAAAGAAGAGATAACTAAAATGTTAGCTGCTTTGGATACATCAAGCCTATACATCATCCTACATGGTTGGCTAACATTGTACCAATCGAGAAGAAGAATGGAACGTTATGACTGCTGCAGAGATTTGTGAGATCCGAACAAAGCTTGCCCCAAAGATGAATTCCCAATACCCCTCATTGACATGTTGGTTGATTCCACATCGATGATGACTTGCGCTCGTTCATGGATGGTCAAAGTGGGTATAACCAGATCAAAATGAAGGAGTCGGATGCCGAGAAGACAAGCATTCTCTACACCTATTGGTAACTTCTATTATGTTGTCATGCCCTCCGGGTCTAAAGAATGCGAGGGGCTACATACCGCCGAGCAATGACATTTATCTTTCATGATCTTAACCATACCGCAATGGAAATATACATCGATGACATCGTGGTTAATGGTAAACGAAGGAGGATCATATCCCTAATTTGCGCAAAGTATTCACAGGACCGCGCAGCCGAGAATACTTAAAAACTTGAAAATGAATCTTTGCCAAATGTATTTTTGGGGTAACCTACGGAAAATTTTTGGGATACCAAGTAACGAGTAAAGGCATCGAGATGGACAAGGACAAAGCTCAAGCAATACTTACAATGACCGCCCCGACGACTACGACAGAGTTACAACACCTAATTGGGCGAATCTCCTATATTCGAAGGTTCATCCAGGACTTGCCCGACATGCAGCACTTTTACCCATTACTCCGAAAGAATGTCTCGGTTCACATGGGGGCCACTTCAAGCGACAAAGGCTTTTGATTGCATCAAGCGTTGCCTAACAAAACCCGTACGTCCCGAGGCCGCCAATCAAAGGGAAACCACTGCATTTATACCTCGCGAGATACGCAGACACGGCGATTGGCGCTCTCTTAGCACAAGACATGGGTGACACACACCTAATACCTATCTATTATATCGCAAGGCTCTCAAAGGGGCTGAACTCGTGTACTCGCATATAGTGAAAAGGCATGCCTCCCATTGTTATTGGCGACTTCAAAATTGCGACATTACCTCTTGGCGCACCAAACATATGTCATTGCAAAGAGCCAACCCGGTGACTTACCCGACTACCACGCCCATTCAAAATGGTAGAGTAGGCAAATGGGCCCTACGACTCTTGGAATTCTCGTTCATCCCACTTCGACCACATGGGGTAAGAGGACAAGCAATCGCGGACCTATTAGCAGCCTTCCCAGGATCCGACAACACCGACATAGCATTGTTTGAGGAAATAGCCATGGCAACGAGAAGAAGAGCCTTGGCAAATGTTCTTTGATGGTTCGTCGTACGGGACGCATGGGGGCGCAGGAGTTGTGTTCATCAGCCCAAATGGAAAGAGCACCTCACACTCGTTTAAATTAGATTATCCTTGTACCAACAACGCGGCAGAGTATGAAAGCTTCCTCATCGGTTTAACACTAGCCGAATCAATGAATATACGAAACCTTGAAGTAGTAGGGGATTCGCGACTCTTGGTTAATCAGATGGAAGGGGAATTCCATGTCAAGGAGCCAACTCTAGCCATATATAGAGAGAAGGCTCAGAAATTGATTCAACATTTTTCCCATATCTCCATTCGGCAAAAACCTAGAACCTCTAACAAGCATCCGACGCTCTCGCTACATTGGCTTCCACCTCCAATTGATAGATGGAGATGAAGAGACTATCACTTGTTATTCGAAGGAAGGAACCTCAACTTGGGTGGGAGGACCTCATATATGAAGATGAAAATGATTGGCGTCGACCAATCATTCTAGAATTAAAAAGAGCACCGAGAGGCACGTACTTTGCCCCGGGAAGAAACTAAAGACCTATACACTTTTAGGAGGCAGCTTGTAATTCATTGCGTCAGGAGGTACATTATGCAGGTGCTGGGGCCGGTCAAGCCGAAACCAAACTTCAAGAGATTCACCACTCACGTGTGGACATACTCTATCAATTGCCCGCACAAAGCGGATACAGAGAGCGGGATTTTATTGGCCGGATATGGTAAAAGCGGGCAACAAAGCTGCAAGACACCGTGAAGGTTGCCAAGCAGCACCACAATATCAAGAAGTTTGCGTAGGCGACGGGTCCGATGGTGATTGAGAACACCATATTTGGATTATCTTAGTAAACGCATCACGCCCGAAGATAAGAACTTGGCGCTTAAAATTGAAAAGAAATCCAAGCGATTCTTTGTGATCGAAGGGGAATTGTTCCGTCGCAGCTTTAATCAACGAACTCTAAGATGCTTGGGTCCTGTGAGAATCTTTAAGCGCAATGGAAATATCTCATGACGGGTGAGCATCAAGGGAAGGCACGATTGTTTACGCAGTTATATGATGCGGGTATTATTGGCCAACCATGGAGCATGATACGGCGGAATATGTTCGGCGTTGTGAGCAAAGTGCCAGCTATATGGGAACCTCATTCACGCACCACATACAACTCGCACAGCATTGTCACACCATGGCCTTTCCACACTGGGGTTTAGACATCATTGGTCCAATTACGCCTAAGTCATCAAACCAAAGCATGAGTATATCCTTGCAGCCTACGGAGTTGTTTACAAAGTGGGTTGAAGCGATCCCATTGAAGCACACTCCCACAGAGGTGCCGTTGTGGCCTTTATCAAAGAAAACATCATTAGCCGCTTCGGCATACCAATATGCCTCATATCGACAATGGCACTCCTTTCGTCAATAACGAAATACGTGACCTTCTTGCGTCATTTCACATTAAACACAAGACCTCAACGCCATACTACCCCAAAGGAAATGGACAAAGCCGAGGCAACCAACAAGACCTTGCTAAGGATCCTCGATCCGCAGTTTATACGACAACAAACGTCTATGGCATGACGAACTACCCATGGCACTTTGGGCATACCGCATTGCAAAAAGAAGCTCAACCGGCGCGTCACCCTATAGTCTAGTATATGGTGAAGACGTCGTTATACCCATGCAGAAGTGGTAGTGGCCTCGGCTAGAGTATTAATCGCCGCGGTGTAGGCATTGATGAGAATAGGCGCTTTATGGCATTAGGATCGAGATTGACGTCGTGACAAGGCAGAATGCGCATGCAAAGAACATATCGTGATCGCTCGGGCAAGGTCATATAACCAAAAGGTCATCCCACGAAGTTTCGAAGTAGGAGACTTAGTGCTTTCCATCGCGCCCCATGCACAACGTAATGAGAGCGCAGGAAAATTCGCTCCCTAATTGGGAAGGACCTTACCGCATCCGAGAAGCAAATGGAGAGTGGGTATTACAAGCTCGAACGCCTTGATGGAAGCAAGATCAAAGGAAAGGGTAAGGCCCGAGGCTAATGATAAGGTCAACGGAATGTGGCTTAAGACTTTTTATATGTAAAAGTTAATTTCTATCTCATAAATAAAATCTTTTTGGGGCACAAATATTACCTTGTGTTATTTTCTCAACTCATCCATACACACCCGAAAAGGGTGGCAGAATATAATAGCAGTGGCTGCTTTAAACAAAAGAAAGCAAAAGCACCAAAAATACACCAAAATTCGGTGTGGCTCACTTCGTATCAAAAGAAAGAAAGAGCGATCAGATACACCAAGATCCGGTGTGGCTCGCTTTTACAACAAAAGAAAGCAAGAGCAATAGTACGGGAAGATGCCCCAACATAAACTGTCCTTAGAAGGGCAAGTAGTCGATGGGTGACTAGAACCTCGGTTACTTAGTGTGAGGAGAGAATCCTCAGACAACACTTACCTTATGGGGACTCTAACAATTAGCGAGTCGGAAGGAAGATGAGACCATGGTATCGTTACACAAATAACAAAGACCCATGCACAACCGGGCGTCAACGTGTATGCATGCATAATGTCAATCAATGCACAAACAAAACAACGGGTAATTTACAATGAGACGAAATCAACACCTCACATTGGTGTTCTTGCCATCAGACACATCAAGATGAAAAATGCTTTATTAAGATTGAGGTAATATATAAACACGTTAGGCATATAGCATAAAACGATCATTGCACTATGAGTAGTAAGCCCCATGCAAGAGCATGGCGAACTCCTCCTCAAGAAATGACGGGCGAAGTAACCAGTGTAGGCCGATAGCAGGGTATACACTGATTCAATTACCCAGCATAAACATAATCATATTAATGGAACGCCTACAGTCTTCACGCTGCATAAAAAATCGAACCCGTTCCGATTTCATGATAAGTCGTTGTTCTTCCAAAACGATAGGAACAATGCGGTTACATGACAAAAGAGCAGACTCGGGCTTCGACATGAGCTAACTCAACGCCATGTCAGTTGATGCATGTTAGCAAAGTGATCTTCACATATGCGTAAGACCCCTAGCATATGAATGAGCCGCGAAGCCTGCGAAGGCATAATTGCATATGCTATATATTCCGGCCAAGCCAGGTTGTGTGGTAGGAATAAAGATAGAAGATATTTGATTACAGTATGGGTTAGTATACCACAAGACTGGATTTTATACTACCGGCACATTGCCCAAGGAAGTACACGAATTTTAAAAAAAAAAAAAAAAAAGATGAATAACACACAAAAGATTACTTTCACAAACAAACCCGAGGAAACACACAAGGATTCAAACGGATACATGTCTTGGCATAATAACTAACCAAGTACATACCTTTCCGCGGTCCTAAAAGGGAAAGGATAAAGAGATACTAAGAAAAGGGAACATACAGGATCGACCAGTATGACATGCCTACGCACCTAACAAACAACCCGCATGCGCACATGCGAGAGCGATGATATGACATCAACTACAATACAACCATATTAAGGGAGTGACTCAAGCTCTGTTTCCAATTCACGAAGTTGGGAGGTAGCCTCGGCCAAAGCATTATTCTCGGTAGTATATCGATCGAAAGCTTCGCAAGAGATCGAGCCACGAATCTTTGCTCGGTACTAAGGGCAATTGGGACGAGCTTCATGTTCTTGGATACGGAACGAGTCTCCTCAATCATCTGAGAAAGCTCCGCACGACGATTGCTAGTGCCCAACTCGAGTGCAGTTAGCTTATCACTTAACCATTGAACATTAAACCCCAAGCCTGCGGCACTGTCTATTAACGACCTCCAAACGCCCAGGCGATTAGCTGAGTGTGGCATGGCGCCCTCATCCTCCATCCCAGCCACTACATCTAATAAGCCATTGACAAAGCTTACCAAAACATCTCCAAGAGGAACTGCCCCCAAGTAGGTATATGTCCGTGATCCTTCACGATCCGAGCATAACGAGCACCATGGTTACAGAAACCCGTGGAAGCCGTAAACCGAAGACATACCCTCACCGTTGTTCGCATGATCACTCTGCTTAATCTCATGCCCAAACTGGGGTATGTTTGGGTCGGTAATAGGGGTGGGCATAAGAACCTTCCTCTTGGAAGAACTGGACACCGAAGGACGGGGAGCCTCGCCCCCATGGCCCGATGACTTGGTACGCTTAAGGTCATTGGAATCGGAACGGTCTTCCGAAATACGACGACTACCTTTCATTTCCTAAAAAAAAAAAAGAGAGGAAGGGGAGTTAGGGATGACCAAACACTAATGTATATGAAGGTAAGATATATATATATATATATATAAAAAAAAAAAAAAAAAAACAGAGAACGATACCTGAGCAGCAAGCGAGAGATGACTGGAACGTCCTGAACGGCTAGAGCTAGGAGGGGGAGGAGGTTCATAAACTAAGGGAGAAACGAAGAAAGAGAAATGTTTTTAGCAAGTGACAGCAACTTGTATTTATAGAACAAAATAAATGAGAAACGAATAAGCACGTGTAATAAAGAAGCCTACCATAGGGGACAAGAGCATGATCAGGTACTTCTGGGAGTCGGGCAACAGGTGAGGAGGTAATAGGGGCACGACCGGACCTCCTTGACCGGTTAGTCTATAACATACCGACAAAGTATCAGAAAATAATCAGACTAAAACGTATGGCCGGGGTGAAAAAGGAAGGAATTTACCTCTACCGGAACAGCTAGGACCCCGTCCTGAACTTCATCATCGCGCTCTTCCGCCGAACGAATAAGATTACATTTACGACGTCGGGGAACAACTACCCTACCTCGGGTGCTTGAGTGTAAACCTTCCGCAGCAGCAATAGACGATTCCAACTTAATACGACCAGTTGATGAAGAAGCAAGGGTCGGCCCTTCTTTAGTCTCATTGGGAAGACTACAAAATGTGGTCATCCTCAGAACTTGATCCCGCCAGTAACGTTGCCACGAGCTGGTTGCTGACAAGACACGACTTCCGTAAGGCAAATTCTTCTCAAAGGGAAAGCTCTCGACTACCCGACAACGCCCATCCATAAACACAAACCGGTGGAAGCACCTAGCTACGAGTATATCATCATCACTAAATGGAAGAAGTGCAACTTGAGCAAACTCCTTGGTCGAAACGCTCGACGAGCAACGCGATGGATGTTGTAAGATAAAGCACAAAACCTTCCTTCATAAAATCCTGGGATGTGGCCGGGAGTCACCGCAAGAGCGAAATCCCAAGCAAAAGAATCAACCTCAGCTTCAAGTCCTATTACCACCTCATGATCAGGAGAAGTGGAGGAAAAGCGATACGTAGGAAAACCGCAAGCACCATCCAAATATGGCCAAAAGGTGAATTCCTCAAGGCGATCCATAACATCAACAATGCGCACGGCACGATGGGGGTGAAGACCTTTATAGAGAGCAAGACGTGGATAAGACAATGTCTGCGTAGAACGACGAACGCGAGTAGTATTCACAGCACGATGACAAACTTCATGGCGTAGATGTAAGGAGTTCGGGGAAGGACGATAATTCCGGAAGTGTTCCCATAGCCACACTTGAAGGAAGGCCATAGCAGCGTTGCTCTCAACGGTATGATCGGGATGATTTACCCACTGGAGGTCACCGGCTAAGGTGTCAAGATAGCGGTACAACCCCCCCCAAGAACATAGGAGCCAAAGGAAAAGAGACCCTGTTGACCATCAATACTGCCATGATTATGAGTTCGTCTTTGATATTATCCTTTACACCATACTCAAAAAGGTCGTGGGACAACCAAAACACCAGTAACGCCGCAAGCTCATGCTTGGGGGTGATCCTCGACATGATAGGCAAAGACGATGAGTCAGGGGACTTACAGGCAACTCGTGTATACCAAAAAATCCGCCCATGCCTTAAGACCAGCCCGTTTCTTCTTCGTAGGATCACCCGAGGGAGCATCGTCCGAAGAGAACAACTCCTAGCTCATGAGCACTCGCACATTTTTTCCTCTTCGGTATTACGAGATTCCAATACATTTTTATAAGGAGCATTACCATGCATAGGGAGAGCCAAGATAGCCACAACGTCTTCCAGGGTTGGAGTAGCCTCCCCCCAAGCAAACAAGAGTGTATGAACCCCTTTCACCCAGCGAAGAACCACACGACGAAGATCCCATTGATGGCGTAGTATATGCCTAACCTTGGAAGCTTGAAGGGCGTTGTATACCCCAATCTCATCTAAAATCTCGACGTTAGAAGGATCGAGGAGTACACAGTCTACCCATTTCGGCCATACGGGAGGGTATGTGGACGTGCCGAGGAAAGACACATTGGGAAGTGCATGATCACCCCGACGAGCGGTGAGATACGGCACCTCGACATTTGTCAAGGAAGAAGGGCTTCAAGGCTCACGTGCCAAGAGCCGGGACACATCGATAGCGGTGGTAACATGTATAGAGGAACTGGCGGCATGGTCGAAACCATCGATCGAGTAGTATCGCTTTCTCGAGCGGCCTTCACGTCCGGCCTCGCGTTCTCGACGTTCTTGCGTCGACATAACTCGACCCTTACGAGGTTTACGGGAGGAAGTACCTGCACTTTGGGAGACATTTGGGGTGAGCGTATCTTCATCAGAGGCGGCATCCGTGCTATGATTAAATTGGTTATTCTCGCCTGAGGAATCATCGCTGTTGGAATCAGAATCACTCATGGTATACTAAGTTAAGAAATATGAGGGAAAATAAGAATAAGAAAGAGAATGAGATGAGAAAATAAAATGAGTAACAAGGAAGGTCTATATATAGAGGTGGAGAACAGAGAGAGGCGGGAATACTACGAACTTTCGCTAAGAACGAGGTAAAATGTCACATCATATGCGGGGAAGAGTGATACGCAGACATGCGATGCATAAACAGTAGTAATGGCGTAAAGAGTAGGTAGCCTCCTGGCGCAGGAGAGCATGGCGGCTGGGGACTCAAATGAGAAGAACGGATACGAAATTTGTTTTTGAGACATATGATGGGTCGCCTAACCTAGATGGCAGATGAATATGGCAGTCGGGTCATCGTGTCAAAACGGAGGTTGTGCTCATAAGGGTACCCTACGCCGTAGAGATGTGCATGTTGGATCCTCACGAGCGATTTGCGCTGCGCTACCGAGAGTGACCCATGCCAGGAGTAAGGTGAGTAAGCATCATGGGATGTGTGATTGATGTGAAATCGATGATGTCCATGGAGAGGGCGCTGGTAGATGTTTTCGGTTATTGACAAAGAAATAGCAGGTTGATGAGGATAGTACTTGAAGCAAGGAGAAGTGAAGGCATGCGGAAAGATAAGAGAGATGACAGTCATGAGGAGAGGTTGAACAGCCCCTTTGTACGGGTGATTAGTATGGGCAAGGTATGGAAAGTGATAGAGTGAAGATGCATCTCGTATGTCTTACGTATACGGAAGCAAGAGCCACGGGTAAAGCATGGAGTACTACCATAGCTAGAAGATGGAGGTGATGCGTACCTGCATAAATTGATAACGGGTAAAGAAGAATATCATGACTTGTGAAGTATATGACTGCTGCTTACCTTGGACACGTAAACAGTCAGTCAGGGGACTTAATGTAGATACCCGAAAATATAAAGTGCATGAGTGGGGAGAAGCAACCAAGTGTAAAGACATACACTAAGGCCCTACACAAACGTAGAGATGTAATGAACATGGGAAGAAAAGGTGATGGGGGATGTAGGGACATACTCCAAGGCCATACACCTTAACAAGATGTAAGAGCCTACCCCAAGACCCTACATAAACATGGAGATATAATGAATATGGGAAGAAGAGGTGATGGGGATGTAGGGACATATTCCAAGACCCTACACCTTAACAAGATGTAAGAGCCTACCCCAAGACCCTACATCTTGTGACAAATCGTGGAGATGCAGTGTGCACGGAAGGAAGAAGTGATGAGAGTGTAGGGACTTGCCCCAAGACCCTACACCTCATGGCAAATCGTGGAGACGCAGTGCGCGTGAGAAGAGAAAGTGATGAGAATGTAGGGACTTACCCCAAGACCCTACACCTTGTGACAAAACATGAAGATGCAACGAGCATGAGAGGAAGAAGCGATGGGAGCGTAGGGACTTACTCCAAGACCCTACGACTTGTGGCGAAACATAGAAATGTAATGAAGAAATGACGGGAGTGTAGGGACTTACTCCAAGACCCTACACCTGGTCACAAAGTATGGATAAATATTGGAAGGGAAAGGGGCGCCCACTAGCTGAAGGGAAGAGTGCCAATGGTAAGTGGGCCCCAACAGAGAGTAGCCCCCGATCCAGTAGAGGCGTTCCATAGTGGAAGGGATATCAAGGACACGTGTACGGACTCGAGATGTCGAGTGAGAAAGAAGTCAAGATGGTGTACGTGTACGATATCCGGGGAACTCAAGGGAGATTTAGGAGGGTTATAAATACCCATCTCTTAAGAAGGAGAGATTAAGCCTTTTAAGTGTAAAAATTAGTATTGTACTACTTGTTGGATCGAGTTATTCCTTCCTCTTTGGTGTAATTCAAGGGTTTACCCATTTAATTTATACCATATTTACAGTAACTATATCCACAAGAATGCGACTCTCTCAACTCAAGTCATGGAGACTCACTGCAACATCTGTAATCACAATGTAAAATCTTCCTTTCATTTATTAATTATAAGTGTCCGCATGGCAGAGCAGTTTGGGGTGCTATCAATGTCTATCAATGTCAATATAGATGAAGTTAGCAGAACTAGTAATTTTGATAGAACCTGGATTACTTCTTGGTTTCACAATTTGAATAATGTTAACTAGGAGGAGCAGATCAAATTTTGATAGAACCTGGATTACTTCTTGGTTTCACAATTTGAATAATGTTAACTAGGAGGAGCAGATCAAATGGAAAAATACCCTTATGGTAGGTTGCTGGGTAATTTGTTAAACAGGATGTGAGTTCATCTTCCAAGGGAAAACTTTTAACCCTTTAAATACTGCAAATTGAATTAAGTTTCACTTGCTCTTTTAAAGGAGAGGATCCAATGATATGGTTAGAATGATATTTGGTTGATATTTCGACGCCATTTTTATTGTGAAACTCAATGACAATAATTTTGAAGCTAATTGTTTTATATAACTCAATGACAAGGTGAAACTTATAAATAAATACATTTCTACAAAAAATGAGCGCGTTCTGAGATAGGAAACCTTACCATCTATAAATTTTAATTTCAGCCGTTAATCTTCAACGATAGAAATTACTATGTGTTGATCAGCTTGAGGCGTAAAAAAATCGAGGATGAAAAGTGTGAGTGACAGATTCTTATTTCTAACTTTTAATCTCATAGATAGAAGGCTTCCCTTCCTTCCCCACCAATCGCTATTATTAGGAACAAATTGATTGTAAATGGTCCCTTTTTTGGAACCGTTTTTTAGGCACTACTCCATTTTGAAGGGCTACTACTATTTTTTTTTGGGTGGATATTTGAAGTAAATTTGAGTCACCCCTTATCCTAGTTTTTTGTTAATACCAAAAAAAAACCTGGTAATTAAATTAGTTAGTGTAATGATTAATTAGTGTTAGTGTAATGATGTGATTGATTAGTGAGTTATTAATAGGATAGTTTTGTTAGAATCAAAATTATTGAGAGAGAAGAAGAAGAAGAAGAAGAAATGAAGAAAAAGAGGGGTGAACCCAAAAAATCTTATTTTGAGTTCTGTAAATATGATATGAGTGATTCTTATGATGATACCTCCTCCTCAGAATCAGAACCTCCTTCATCTACTAGTGTATTTGTCAATACTTCTAACGATCCGGGTATGAGTTATTTGTTAGATGATGAATATTTTTTTTCCCCAAACCCAAGCTAACGACCCAAATGATGGATTTTATCAGCCACAACCAGAAGATGAAGTTATGGGTACTCAGGTATGGCTCAAATTTAGTTAATGTAGCTTGAATTGTGCAAAATATTGGCCAAACTGAAATTTCAGGAACAAATTTCGGCTAGGTCATAGTAGTTCGGTTACCTATCCTACATAAATCATTGTCGAAATTTTCTGTATGTGCAGTTTGGTTACTTATTTCAGCAGACGCAGGTAACCGAACTCTATTTTAATGGAGGTTTTTGAGAGTTCGGTTATCTTTTTCAAGAAAACGTAGCAAGAACTATTTTTATAGAGTATACGATTAATAGTTCGGTTTAGTCGAGTTTACTATTTTTGTTGCCGAACTTTAAGTTCGGCAAGATACTAAATTAATTTTAGAGAATAGCTAACCGAACTTTAGACTTCGGTTTAGTCGAGTGTACTAATTTTGTTCTTAGAACTTCTAATGAGAAAATCCAAAGAACAAGTTCGGCAAGATCGCAAACTTTTTCTAGAGATTATATAACCGAACTCTCTGTTCGGCAAGGTCGATAAAATTTTTTACATTGCTGAACATGTAAGTGTTTCTTGTTTGTGGTTGGTATTGACGTTGTGCTATTTCTCGTAGGTTGCATGTGATCCAATACCAATGGAAAATCAACCTTCCCCAGTTGATATTTTGTACGATGACACATCCCATCACTACATGAATGACTTGGTATTCAAAGATCCGGTAGAGGCAAATAGTTGGCTATACAACATGCACAAAAAGATATGTGCGTATTAGTTTTGAATGGGAGAGAAAGCCAAACTCGCTTTGAAATGGTTTGTGAGAGAAGCGGTGATCCCGAGAAAAACCACAAGAGGAAGGGTTATGTTTATAAAGGAAAAAAAAAAGGAAGAACAAAACTTTCTCAGAGAAGATTAAATGCCCATTCAAGCTAGCATTTCATTACAACAAAGATTTGGATGGATGGGTTCTCTACAGGGTTATGGAAGGTCGTCATAACCACCCTCGTCCGGAGCATCTTGAAGGACATTTCATGGCGGCAAAGCTAACTCCTCAAGAGATGGACAAGGTATCTAAAATGAGGACAATGGGTATTTCACCGCTTCAAATACTCCAAATACTAAAGGAGGATAACAAGGATAACCACTCATCATTGTCCACCATTTATAATGCAATTGAGACAATTAGAAAGAAGGAATTGAGAGATATACAAGTGATGCAACAATTGTTTTTGTTTTTTTGGCCAAAGAGAAAGACTACGTAGTTCAAAAGGATGTGGATTCGGACGGAGAGATAACACAACTCTTCATTGCGCATCCGAAGAGTGTTAAATTGGCTCAATACTTTCATGAAGTTCTAATAATGGATTGCACTTATAAGACGAACAAGTACGGGATGCCATTATTGAATATTGTTGTGCGTACTTCGACGAAGTCACTGTTTATCGTGGCATTTTGTTTCTTAAGGGACGAGCAAGAACCTAGTTACATTTGGGCACTACAACAAGTTAAGGCAATCTTCCGAGGTAATGATATTCCCGGGATTATAGTGACCGACAATGAAGTCGCATTGATGAATGCAATAGAGGAAGTATTCCCATTAGCCCATAATATGCTTTGTACGTTCCATAATGGTGTAATTTGATGAATAGGTGCAAGCCAATAATTTGTCCACACAAGAAAAAAGGATATGAGAAGCTACCTCAAGATGAACGGGCGGATACAAAAGAGGAAGTTGATAAACAATTAGAACTAAATTACGCTAAATGGGTTGCTTTCAACGGTGAATGAGAGTCATTATATTGGTCTCTTACCAAGGAAGAGTATTATCTAAATCTTGCGGAGTTTATCAACCATTGAGATACTCCCGATTACCCCGATGTTGTATCGGATGTTCTTCGGCAATGGTTGGAACAACACAAAGAGAGGTTTGTTTATGCCTATACTAACCAATATAAACACTCAGGAAATCAAGCAACGAGTTTGGTAGAGTCGGCTCACCACCGGTTGAAGAAGAATCTCTTTGGATGTGTTGATAATTTCGTAACCGTGTGGAATGCTATGGAAAATTACTTCAAGCGCGACTTTGATAGAATTAAAGAGAAGTTCCAAAAAAACTGTATATTCAAAATGACCGAAGAGTATGCCAATCACCAATTGTTCAAGGGAATCCATTACAACGTATCTCGTCAAATGTATGAAGTTGTTGATTATAGAAGTCGAGTTGATTGATAAGTGGGAAACCAAGCGGGATGAGGTGTGTGTTTGTAACATGAAGAAGTCTATGAGACTCCCTTGTTGCCATATGATAATCAACTACGAGCATGGCGTAATCCTTTAAGCGATTTTGGAAGCATCTAAGTTTCATCCCTCCTCCAAAGGTAGAAGAAGCCGGAGAAGAGTTTGGTGATAAAGAAATGGGGAGAACCGTAATAGATATGTATCGAGGCATGAACAAACTCCAAAAACAAATCTTTTGGGAAGACATAAGGACAATCATATATCCACAAACTTCTAAGAATGTTCATAAACCGGCAAAAGGAAAACGCTAAGGTAGGCCAAGCAAAAAAGAAACTAAAAAACAAATAAGAGAATATGCAAAGGTGTCGGGTAAGAAGAAAAGTGAGCAAACCGCAAATACTAGAGATCCTTCGGCCCATGAGTATACCGAGGCAAAGTACTTGAGAAAGACAAGAAACGGTGTAGGAGTATTGAAGAGAAAGGCGAAACAAGTGAGCGAGATTTGAAGAAAAATGTCTGATGTGTCCATCACCACCAAGCCAACCATCTTCCGGAGACGTGAAGCTTAAGGCTCTAATGTGCCCCATCCAACCATCTTTCCTAGACGTGAAGCTTAAGGCTCCAAATAAAGACTATTTGAATGAGCTACCTCAATACGTTAGAGAATACGTTATATCCATCGATGACGTTCCTCCGGATGGTAATTGTGGTTTTCATGTTGTCATACAACAACTAGGGCCTTTCACCGAAACTGCCAAGCGATATAGTGGGTATGCAATCACTCATGTAAGGAAAAGGTTGTTGTCGAATCTAAAGGAGAATCCGACCTTTTACAAGACAATGTTGTGCGATGGGGAGGGTAGTCTCAACGAGCAATTTGTTAGGTATCAACGTCGTCTTCATGGGGGTCATCCGATCACAAGGGATTATTGGATGAGCATGCCAATGTGTGGACACTTAATCGCTGAGGCATTCAATTGTGTGATTCATTATTTATCAAAATATGCTAGTTTCACATTCACCCCAAAAACAACCGTGTGTGTCGAGCAACTCAAATGAAGGAGATGTGTGATTGCATTGATTAACAACAACCATTTTATAGGCCTCCGGTTAGAACCCGATTGTCCATTGCCTCCCATATCCAGAACCTCTTATTGGCTTGCATTTAACCTCGACATAATGTTGGGTTGGTGTATTATGTATGAGCATAACATGGAGATGTGGAAAGCTTTGAAGAAGTCGGACGAAATTGTACATGAAGGTCAAATTGTTCTTGAGGAGGATTAAATGACAAATACTATGTTTTTTGAAGGTCAAATTGTTCTTAATGGTACTAAGTATGCTTATGAATCAAATACTATGTTTTTTGAAGTGTGTTATTATTTATTGGGTTAATTTTAAGATATTTTTGAGTTCACATGTATAAGTTAGGTTACAAAGTAGGTTCACAGAGATTGCCGAACACAAAGTTCGGCTACCTGCGAATTCTACGACGTAACCGAACCTAGTATTCGAAAACCTGGAAAACCTTGTCAGATTTCACAGAGTGCCGAACTAAAGTTTTATTATGACAAACTAAAGCTTAAGGTTATACAAAGATTCGGTGAAAAAAATACCGTGCAAACCGAACTTAATGTTCGGTTGCCTTTTTAAAATTTGATAGGTTGCCGAACTTTTTATTCAAAGCCCTAACATCATTAACTGATAATTTTGACATTGACCCAACGGCTAATTTGATTTCTACCCCGTTATTACTCACTCAACGTTTTTTTTTTTTTTTAAAAGTAGCCGTTGGGTCTTTATCATCTCACTCACCTATATTTATATAAAAGGAAACATGTCCCTTTCAAAATCTATATCTCACTCACTTATCCCTTTCAAGTTATTCTCTCATCTTTTTTATTCTCATTCACCATATCTTTATTCTCCTTCATCCATCTCTTTCAAACACCAAAATGGATCCTCCGTTCAATAATGATGAAGATGTCGTTATTTTTAGATCGTGGATTACGGTTACGAAGCACGATTACGATAGGGAGTGCTATAACTTTCTTGACCACGACAATAGCCAAGATATGTACCTTAACATGGATCAAACATCCGATGCTTGGTGGAACCGTATATATAGTATTTTTAAGGCGTTGGGCGGAAATATCCATAAGAGGACACAACAAATCGTGAAGAGTAGATTCGAGGAGGTATTTAAGGAATGTGTGGCTGTGAAAGATGAGATTAAAGCCATAGTTGACCGTTATCCCGGTGCAGGGGTACCGAAAGAGTACGTATATGAAACCAAGTATCCATAGGAGCAATATTTATTTTTATTTATTTATTTTTTTTTTTGAATGATGCTAACTTATAATTGATTCATTTGTTGCAGTGGTGTGTGGCTCTCTGCGGATATGAAACCAAGTATGACAAAGAGTTTTTGCATTCCTATCCCTATTGCATTTTGGAAGAAAACACATTTCCATTTAAATTATATGAATAAGTGTTTCTAAGGAAATTTGAATGTAGTAAGCTTTTTTATTTTAGTTCTTTCAATTATACTCTATATTAGATGTACGTTTCTTTTGGATTTAATGAAATGAAATTTTTAGATATTTTTCAACTTCTAAATTGGAGTTTACAGGTAGAAGTTCGGTTACGAACTTAAATTACAGGACGTTGCCGAACTATGTAGAAGCAAACGAAACCTTCTACATACGCCTTACAAAGTTACTAAAACTCAATTAAGAGATTTAAAAACATGGCTTACATAACATTTAATATCCGAAACGCGCTACAAAAAGTCTTCAAGGATGCGGAAATGATCTTCATATTTGAAATTCTTTCTTTTCCATTTTCTCCATTCATTTTTTTATGTTGAAATGATGTCCTCGAATGTTTCACCCTAAGTCGATATCGCCTTACAATCCGAAATAAAGCCATAAATTCCACAACTCTATCTCCAATCTTTCCAAATCGAATGAACAAAGCCACATGGTAACGGTTATGAGGGTTTGTTGTGTCGGACCAGAATTTCTCATGAATTTTCCCCAATAACTTTGACTCATAATACCATTCATTCTTCGTTCTTGTCCCCTCTTTGGATAGTACAGTATGTAGTTTCTGCAAAGAGAAAGATCTTCCTCTAGAGTAAATTTAGGACTAGCAACTGCCATTTCTAGGAGATTTTGAAACAAAATGTTAACTATGAGATAGATATATATACCATGGAGGTGTATAACGGCTATATTTTCAAAAATAAATAGTCGTTACTCGATATTTGTGTCAGATAAAGAGCATTGTAATTTAAAATTTAATAGTTCGGTTACCAAAAAAATTTTTGCGACCAAACCGAACTCCAACGTTCGGTTACCAGTTGAAATTATGAGGTAACCGAACTTTGCCTTGAAGCCTCAAACCCAAACTAAATATATAAATGATACACAAACCACTCTAAAACAAACTTAAGAGTACAGTTTTGTGATTTCTGCATCAAGAGAATGAGTTTTTCAACTTGTGGACAAAACAAAATTTGAGTCTACAGAGAGTAGTTCGTCAACCTCTTAAAATGTTGCGAGCAAAAAGTTCGGTTCTTCGGTGATTTGAGGAGGTAACCGAACTAATCTCTTTAGCCTCAAATTGAAGAAGGCCTTGGACTTCAATTACAGAGCAAAGTTCGGCAACCTACGAAAATGTTGCGAGGTAACCGAAATCCTTGTTTGGTAACCTTTCAAATTTTACATGTAACTGAAACCGAACTTCGGCTACCTGTATTTTGTCACAGGTTGCCGAACTTTAAGTTCGGTTCTCTGACAAAAAAAAATTAGCTAGCCGAAATACACCGTGTAGCCTGTTGATTGAAGAGTTGTTGGACTCTACTTGTAAAACAAACATAAAATTCAAACAAAAACCTAATTAAAACAAATATAAAAGTGGTATACATACCAAACTACGAAACTCCTTAACTAATTGTTTAAAACACACAAACATACAAAATTAAACCATACGAAATCCATAACTAAGATGTTTTTTGAAACTACAACCATACGAAATCACCCACGAACACTAAGACGAACCCTTTTACTTCCTTGTTTACCACGAGTGTTAGGTTGAACTTCTTCATCAGTTGGGGTTTCATCTTCTCCACCGGTTTCCTCCACCGTGGTACGAACGGCGCGACTTGAACCTTCTCCTTGTTGTCGACCCCTCTTCAATTGCTTAGACCGACTTGGCTCCACCATTCTTTTAGTTATAAGACCCTCCCACTGGCCGTAGAGGTCGGTTTGTTCCTTAGTAGACATCGACTCTCCACTACGGATTTTAGTCATCCATTTCTTCAACAATTTCGTACCCTTCTTTAAATGATTCCAATTTTAAGCACAAGTAAATATATTTTCAATACTTTGCAACAACCCAAAAGTATAAAGAGAAGACATTTTCTTACCACATTATCCCATAACTTTATTGCTTCTTCTCCACTCCTTCTGAGATCTCTTAGCTTCCCTCTCCTTTGCCTTTGCCTTCGCCTTCGCCTTATCAGCACGAGCTTGTTGTTGTCTATTTATCACAATTGGATGACTAATACCTTCATACCGCTGCATATAATATTCATCACATGCATTTACATCTTCACCTAAAGGCACACAATCACCTAAAGGTAAGTAGTGCTTGTTAAGTTCATTCCAATATCCTACCGTAGGAGTTGGATCATGTTTTGGGACAAAATAGTTTTCGGTGTTCTTTGTTCCTTGAACCATCAAATTGAAATTTTCATTCTCCACGTCGGGTACCATTTGGACACAAGAAAGTTGTCGTAGTATTCTCCGTGGACTATACATTGAGTATCCATTAGTATACCAAATTGGTCCATAGTATCCCGAGGCCAAAGAGAAATCCCGCACCTCAAGTTCATTTACATCTATATCATCGGGTACGATGTATGAGTGAAATACAACATCTTCCACCGTCAGATTATCCAATTTATCCCTCAACGAAGTCAACTACTCTTCTTTAGACTTCTTCCGTGAGTCCAAGAACACCCACTTTCCGTCGTAGGCGCGCCATAGGGATAAGGTGTCTTCTCCTTATCCAATCCCAAAGAAGGGAAGTGGTCGTAGATCCAAACCTATGCTAAAAAAAAACGAAAATATTAACCACGTAGATGAAAATTGAATTGGAAGCACAAAATCTTACGGAATAATTTGCTAATTAATAATGTAGAGGGTCACTTGAAAAAGAGTTAAGTAGCCTCCAATTTGAGTTGTCTTAATCCTCGACCCTTTGTTCAGCTCTGATTGAAGAAATGCAACCACCCCAGTGGCCCAAGAGTATTCGTTGACCTCATTGAGGTCCTCCAAAAGCTGTAGATAATTTGCATCCACCCTATTTCCAGAAGTGTCGGGAAAAATAACAGTTCCTAGTTGATATAACCAATAAGCAGTGACATGGTGCTTAAGCGTCTCCTCGTCCATCACCAACTTTCCATTCTTTACCTTCCTTTTTGTCCCTTCAAATGCTTCCTTCAACTTTACCAACTTGAATTTCTTCACCATCTTCTTCAAGGCTCCATTTTCTTCGTGGGGATTATACTCATCTCCAATTTCAGGCTCCTTCACATAACTTCTAAACTCACATCGGGTCTTTCTTGCATCCCATCCTAGATACTTTAGAGCCAATGCATCAAGAGCTTCATAACACATCGAGGGGTTGTAGCCTTCTCGAAAAAATTTACCTTCCACTGGTAGGCCAGTGATTCTCATGCAATCATCGGGAGCAATTCCCATCTCGCCAAATGGAAGATGCATGGTAGCTGTCTCCGGGTAATGTCTCTCAAGAAATGCAGATAGCCAACAACGTCAAATTTCTCATGTGCGTAATTAATGGCATTCCATAACACACATTCTTTCACCTTCGCAACAAACTCATCACACTCATATTTAAGATATTATGTGGACGCCTTTTGACGACGAATAAGATGAATTGCATCATTATGGTTCTACAAAAAGAACATCACACTATTAATACTTAACGAAACACATGTCCAAAAAAAAAAACTTGTTTAATCAGTTTGTTAAGAATACCTTTGTCGCATAGATCTTCGCAGCCCATGAGTGTTTGTAGCCAAACAATGTTTCCCCTCCGTCCTTTGGAGTACCATAAGTTGGGCTCTTGGGTGACAAACACAAATCATCAGGAGGAATGTGTGAATATCTAGGACCAGACGTCCTCGACTTCTTCTTCTCTTTAACAGGAAGAATTTCTCGATTTTCTTGTTCTTCAGCCTCATCCTCTTCTTCAGGGTCATTATCTTCATCCTCTTCTTCCTCTTGCCCTTCTTCTTCTTCATACTCTTCCGACTCTTTCTCTTCTGACTCTTTCTCTTCCGCCTCTTTCTCGTCTTCTCCTTCCTCTTGGCCTGGTTCTTTTTCCTCTACATCTTCAATCTCTTCTCCTTGTTCTTCATCCTGTGCATCTTCGTCCTCTTGATTTCCTTGCTCTCCATTTCCTTGCTATTCTTCATCATCTTTTTCTTCTTCAACATCATGATCAATTGTATTATCCATCACCTCTTCATTTACATCATGGATTACATTACGAACATTCTCTTGGTTGACTTCCGGTAACGACCCCCTCCATGTTTAACATTTTTGGCACCACAGTTTCGGAAATCTAAATGTATTCTACCACGAGGGGTGGGAGTTTTCAAATCCTCATCTAGGTGTGGATTAAATC
Organism: Papaver armeniacum; assembly: GCA_023531295.1. Lineage (NCBI taxonomy): Eukaryota > Viridiplantae > Streptophyta > Magnoliopsida > Ranunculales > Papaveraceae > Papaver > Papaver armeniacum. Next base: position 32,319 of record JAJJWW010011881.1, read on the forward strand.
TTTTTCCTTTGTTCCTAATGAACGAAAACCAAAGTATTAGCTAAACGGAATAGAATATTGTGTTGTCAAATAAAATAGATTTAAAGAATGGAGTTAACACAACATTTGGAGTCAATGAGACAAAAGTTTGGTTACTCAGTATAAATTGCGAGGTAACCGAACCAAATATTTAGTTATCAGTTACCTAATAAAAATTGCGAGGTAACCGAACTACATATTACCAAGTTCGGTTACCAAAAGAATTTATCGACAAAACCGAACTCAGTTTTTCCTTTGAAACAATGAGTTCGGTTACGAAAGTTTTTTTTGCGAGCTCACCGAACTATGTAGTTCGGTTACCAGAAATGAGTTTTTTTGCGAGCTCACCGAAGTGTTCTTATTTCTAAAAGTTCGGTTACCAAATCTAGGTTTGGACCAAAATCTCCTAGCCGAAATTGTTACTGTAACTACCATTTTCAGTGGATTTCGATGATTTCTAATCAATTTCTTCAACAACAAATGAATTAAAAGGAATGGGTATGAAGGAAATTACCCGCGGATTTGCATTTCACTCGAATCTGGCTTCTTTTTTTCATGTTGGATGCTTGATTTGGACTTGATCTAGTTGTTGAAGTTGTTTATCAATTTGAAATTAATTTGGGAGATTCGCTATATACGCGAGTCCCGGACTCGATCCTGGAAGTCTTGGAGTTTGCTTGGTACGCATTGTTTATAAACGATTGATTAATCGACGATGAATTTTTTTCGAATCGACGATGTCTACGAAGAAGAAGAAAAGAAGTAGAAGAAGAAGAGGAAAAGAAGAGGAAGGGTTTTTGAAACTGAAATTAATCAGTTAGGTTATTTAGGTTTTAATTTAGTGGGTTAGATTAGTGGGTAGTTGTTAGATTAGTGGGTTATTAGGATTAGTTATAATCTTAATTAGGGTGAAGGCAGATTAGTCTTCTCTAATCTTTAGGACGCCCCTTAAAAATGTAGGGTAGATGTTCCTGTCACTTAATAGTCCCCCTCCAAAATGGAGTGGTGCCCAAAAAAACGGTTCCTTTTTTTTGCTTTAATGCTGTAACTCGCTGAAACCCCTCAATTTCACGAGTACTCGAACTCCAAGTCCAAACAAGCAAAGCAAAATATGGGATACGGTAAATAGCACAACCAGAAAGGCTTTAAAAATTCATCAAATTAAGGATTCGGTTCGGATAGTTTCGTCATTCAAAATGAAATTCTAGATTACTAAAAGGAAAAGAGTCATGTATATATTGTTGTACCTTGAAAACAAACAATTAATTACACGGAAGAGAGTAATTTAGTTACACCTAAATTAAGATCAATTACTTAAAAATAATTGATACAGAGTGCTGAATCAACATTCTAATTGTACTTCTCGTAGATCTAACTGATACTGTGTAAAGTCCAGAATTAAGAAACATTTTATGTAGCTATTGACATAGTAGAGAGACGACTTGGAGTGGGCCTAAAATCCCAGCACCGCCTAGCAGAACGACGAACTGGTGGCATTAATGCCCTCTTCAAAAGCTCTCTATCAGCAGAACGAACTCTAGCATTTCTAGACTGCTCACCACTGTTTGTATTTCTCAAAACGACGACGACACTGGTCTGTGGATGATGATGGCTACACCTAAAAGCACCAGGATGATTTGATGGTGAACACGAACACGTTCTTCGACGAGGTTTATTTGAAGAAGAAATAACAGTTGATGCCATTGAATTTGTGATTGATTCTTTAGATATGATCTAATTTGCTTCTGTAGTCTGCAGTATCGAAGATGATATTAAAAACTGTGGGTAGTGGTTGATTACTTGGTGATGTGGTTTAAGTTCACTTTTTTTTCTTTGCTTCCTACTTTTCTTGTTTCTCTTCTTCTCTTCTCTTGTGAAACTTATATAGAGGGTTTTGAGAATTATGACTCAACTTAATTTAGTTGAGTTTCAGTTTGTTATGACGAATTTGTGTGGACTAAGGAAGGATCCGGGTGGTTGCGTAGTAAATAGTATAAGATTCTTGAATAAAGTACGACTCTTTCTAAACCTTACTTATCAGTCAGTACCTTAGGTGTTGGGATTCTATACAACTTGGACTTTAGTTGTAAACATACTACTTCAGTTAGATACCATAAGATAGGAATATTTTCATGCGGCATTCATGCCATGGAATGGAAAAGGAATGTATTTCAACAAAGTAAGTGTGCGAGAGAAGTGTAGAATCATTCGGCTACAAGTTGCTACTCATTCAGAAAGGTCGGCTTTGCAACAAACTTTTTTCGAAGTCACACAAACTAACAATGGCAAGTTGAAGAAACGAAGTTATGACCTCATTTGTTGACCTAAAACTCTTCCAACTTCTAATATTCTGTTCAAGACTAAAACCGCTGTATGAAGTATTAATTAAGGAGGTCGACCTTAAGTTATGTATTTCATTAATTAAAACATCAAAAGGAGTTTAGCATTTTATAAACCGTTGATGCTTCTTATAGCATGTTTTTTAAGGTCAATGTTCACAATGGATTTCATTGGAAAAATTGCCTAAAATTTGTTGGAAATGCAACAATGAAATACTCAAAAATGATGTTAAGATTAAATTTCTAAAAATGAAATAAAACACTCAAATATTTAATTGCACATTGAGGACAGAGTCACTTGATCATCAAGCTGTCCTTAACACGATAGTTCACCGGTACGCCTCAAAAATGAGTGATGCTTATACCCTGTGGTGAAGTCGTATCCAGGATAAAACTGCCCGTTACAAGTACTATAAGCACTATAGCACTTGCCCACTTACGAACTCAACATCAAGGATTAGGAGGAGAAATAAACGCACAAGCGCACAACAAAGTGACAAGAGGGGAAAATAGCTATGGATAATAGCTTTCTCTGGTACACATTGAAATGAAGAAATTATTTTTCTTTTATAGGCAGTGAAAATGAATTTGACATAAATGTATTTGATAACTTCCCTCATTGAATATAAAAACATTTAAGGAATTAAAACCTTGTTTTAATTTTAACAAACACAGTAGGACTTAAAATCTTGTTTTAGTTATTCCGTTTAGGAATTAAAACTTCTTTAAATAATCCCTTTAGAAATTTAAAACTTGTTTTGCTTTTAATCCGTTTAGGAATTAAAACTTGTTTTTAATTTTAATCTTGGTTCACTTATGCATGACAAGTGTTTCATGCCCACCCGAGTAAGCATCCTTAGACCTTTAGGTCATTAGATCAATTCTAACCAAGACCAAAAAATTAAAACATATTAAAAAGACTCATTTTCTCCAACAATCCCCCACATGAATGAAATACCGATACAAAAATCATAAAACGGAAAGCGAGAAATACCACTTAGGCAAGAGGTGTCCATGAGGTCTCGAACCTTTGCTTAGTGAGAAATTGCCGGGACTACTTGATGGACAGTGAACGCGATGTCTTGAACTACCATCGTTTGGTGTAATCTGCGATAATAACCACGCGTGATATCTCTCTAGGTCTTTGTCAAGTTCGTGCCGTTGTGTCCTTTGGCCCTGGACAAATCCCGTTTCTCGAGAATGCTCTAGAGAATCGGCTCTATTCTCATAGGAAGCGACCCACTTCCACATTCGGATAGGTGAGTTCCATCAAGAGTGTTTCTTGCTACACCCCACTTCAATCTTAAATTGAAACTATAGAACTCATTAAGACTTAGTTAAAAGTCATCCTTCACATGCAGTCACACTATCACGTCTACACCATAGGAAAGGGCAAGAGAATGAAATTTCTCGATAGTGTTTACCTTGACCCGCCACAAATTAGTTGTCTCATTCAAAACCTTGATCTTGGGATCTCCAGTCAGCAAGGTTGAGTATCCTTCATGGCAAGTTTATTTAATGAGCCTAAGCCCCATCCCCCTCGATGCATTATTAACTATCTCCTTGGACAAACCTTTCGTCAAAGGGTCTGTGATATTCTCCTTGGACTTTACCCAATCAATTGAAATATCGCCTTTTGAGATTAGTTTTTTCAGGGTATTATGTCTTCTTTTAATGTGTATAGACTTCCCATTATAGTAGCTGTTTTTAGCCTTAACTATAGAAGCTTGATTATCACAATGTATAGATATAGCTGGCACAGGCCTATGCCAGAGAGGAATGTCTTCTAAAAGCATCTTAGCCAAGCGGCTTCCTCTCCTGCTTTATCTAACACAATAAACTCGGATTCCATAGTGGATCGAGCTATGGTGTCTGTTTGGAACTCTTCCAAGAAATGACCCCACCGCTAGAGTGAAAACATATCCATTCGTAGACTTAGTCTCCTCCGAGTCCGATATCCGGTTGCATCACAAAATCCCTCAAGGACGGCAGGTACCCTTCATAATTTAAACAAAAGGTCAAAGTGTATTTCAAATACCTCAACACTAAAAAGTGCATCCCGGTGTTCCCGCCTCGGATTACAAGTATACCTACTTAACCTACTCACATCATAAGCAATGTCTGGCCTAGTACAGTTCATCAAATACATCAGACTTCCTATCACTCGTGAGTATTCAAGTTGTGAAACTCCATTACCCTTATTCTTCTTGAGTCTACAACAAGGATCATACAGAGTATAAGCAGGTTTACAATCAAAATGATTGAATTTTCTAAGCACAGATTCAACATAATGAGATTGACTAAGACTATAACCGTTAAAATTTCTTCTAATTTTCATCCCTAAGATTACATCTGCGGGGCCTAAGTCTTTCATATCAAAGTTCTCATTTAGCATGCTCTTAGTGGAATTAATTACATCCATGTTTGTACCAAGTATAAGCATATCATCAACATACAAGCATACAATCACACATGCATCATTCACAAGTTTAGTATAGACACACTTGTCGATTCATTGATTTTAAAACCACTATATAAACATTACATGATCAAATTTTTCATGCCATTGTTTAGGTGCTTGTTTCAATCCATACAAAGATTTTTTAGTTTACAAACTTTGTTTTCACAACCTTTCACTACAAAGCCTTCAAAGTTGTTCCATGTAAATTTCTTCATCTAATTCACCATTTAGAAAGGTTTGTCTTTACATCCATTTGATGTATCTCTAGGTTATGAACCGCAGCTATAGCAATTAACATCCTAATGGAAGTAATTCTCGTAACGGGTGAGTAAGTATCGAAGAAATCTACACCTTCCTGTTGTTTATAGCCTTTAGATACTAACCTAGCCTTGTATTTTTGAACAGTTCCATCTATGTTACGTTTCCTCCTGAAGATCCATCTACATCCTATGGCCTTACACCCTGGAGGTAAATCTACCAGCTCCCACGTATCATTTTATTTGATGGATTCCATCTCACTAATAGATGACTCTTTCCACCATGGAGCTTCAGAAGAAGTCATGGCTTCTCTATAAGTCTGAGGATCAGACTCTGCTAGTGTTACGAAGTCAGGTCCAAAGGAGGTTTTGGTTCTAGCCCTTTTACTTCTCCTAGGCTCAATTTCTACTTCGTCTTGCTCTGAAGGTAAAGTCTAACTGGTTGAAGGGACATCCAGGGGATCAACATCTCTCTTACGAGAGTCCGATTTTAAAGGAAAACATTTTCAAAAAACACAGCATCCCTAGACTCCATAATAGTATTCACACCAATTTCAGAAATTTCAGAACTCACAACCATAAATCTACATGCAGGAGTATGCTCAGGATACCCTATGAAGACACGATCAACAGTTTTGGGTCTTATATTGGTTGTTTTAGGCTTAGGGATCTGAACCTTAGCCAAACACCCCCACAATTTGAAGTATGCAAAAGAAGGTTTTCTACCTTTCCACAATTCATATGGAGTTTTATCTGATCCTTTAAAGGGTACTCTATTCAGGATAAAGCAAGCTGAGAGGACAGCTTCCCCCCACAAGTTCGAAGGTAATCCTGAACTAATTAACATGGCATTCATCATCTCCTTAAGGGTATGGTTCTTACGTTCAACTACATCATTGGACTGAGGTGAATAAGGAGGGGTAACTTCGTGTATTATGCCAAAAATTCTCTTTAAGAATTTCATACTTGCTATCACGTCCAGACCTAACCTTTTTAATGGTAACACCTGATTGGTTTTCAACTTCAACTTTATACAACTTATGGCTTCTAAGGCATCATCCTTATCCCTAAGCAAGTATATATGACAATGCCACGTATGGTCATCTACATAAGTTACAAACCAATTTTTACCACCTTAGAAAAGATTAAAATCAAGTCAATTAGGTCTAACGGGATTGAATTTGCTAAAAGTTTTTAAGCAAATTAGGATACTTCACAAGTTTCATTTTTGTGTTCAAAAACCAAACTAAATTTGGGTCTGTCACTTAGCATGCTAGCTGATTAATGCATTGACTTATAAACTAACAGTTCTAAGTCTACCATGCAAACAACCAAAACACACAAAAGAAAGCATAAGAACCAACTATGTTTACTTTATCAGATTTTTATGTTAAGATTATATAGACCCTAAGTCTTATAACCCTTGCCTAAAAATCAGTGCCCTTGGTTTCAACAATTTCTCTGATTTAATTAATATCTTAAATCTTAAAAGAACAAGAAACAAGATTCTTACATATGCCCGGAATATGGAAACTCCATTCAATGTGAGAGTCTTTACATATATGATCTTCTGCTCGACCTTTCCCTTTATGCAACCTTTGTTGCGGATGAGTTACTCATATAGAGTCACTCGACATCCCCTATTCTCTGATAGGAGGTGAACAGGTCTCTGTTTCAACAAACATGCTTAGTGGCTCGAGAGTCCACCCCAGTTTCTCACATTGGTTATTATAATAACTTCCGACATCATGCCACTGAACTCGTTCTAGTTTGTTTCAACTGAATTAGCATTAACTTTCTACTTATTAAGGTTTTTATGTTGTCTACAAACACTGCCAAAAGGCCAGGAATTTTACAAACATAACAATCACCCTTAATTAAAGTAATGCTAGATTTAGGTCCGCGAAACATACCTTTCTTACGAGAGCTATGCATAGTGTTGCATTTGACGTTCTCACCTTTGCCATCTTTGGAAGATTTATTTTCAGCCACATGCGCCTATTAGCCATGTCCCTTGTAGATGGCACCTTTATTCACAAACCACAATTCCGAATCAGAAAATAAAATATGAGTTTTGAAGATAACATCTAGATATACAAACTTCGTTTGAATCGCCATTTCAAAAAACTCATGGTTACCCTATAAAACCCAATTTAGTCAACAACAAAATTCTTCTCGTCAGAACTTTTCAAGAACGTTTCTCTGTTTTGTAAAATATCAAAAAAATACTTTTACACTTCCAAAAATTCTGAAATTTTGTGAGGGTTACTATCAATAAGTCTACTATAGTAGGTTAAAAGGGTTCATCGAAATTCTTTCTAGGTTGAGAGATAAATTCGAAACTCTACAGCTGACCCAAAAAATCGTTTTTTTTTTTTGTTTTTCACTCCACAAATAACATCCAAGATTGTTGGGCGCAATAATTAAAACAAGGAACAATCAAATAAACAAAAGTTATTGATACTTATCTCCTTTATAATGGAAGTGATCAGTTTGACAAAACGGATACGTTCCCCAGAAAATTTTGTAGACCCATCAACATCGTTCTTACCCATTGTTACTGAGACATAAATGAAACTATCGTGTTAAGATTGTTGAACTGCAACAATGAAATACTCGAAAAATGATGTTAAGATTAAATTTCTGAAAATGAAATAAAACACTCAAATATTAATTGCACATTGAGGACAAAGAGTCACTTGATCATCAAGTTTGTCCTTAACACGATAGTTCACCAAAGACGCCTCAAAAATGAGTGATGCTTATACCCTGTGGTGAAGTCGTATCCAGGATAAAACTGCCCGTTACAAGTACTATAAGCACTATAGCACTTGCCCACTTACGAACTCAACATCAAGGATTAGGAGGAGAAATAAACGCACAAGCGCACAACAAAGTGACAAGAGGGGAAAATAGCTATGGATAATAGCTTTCTCTCAGTACACATTGAAATGAAGAAATTATTTTTCTTTTATAGGCAAGTGAAAATGAATTTGACATAAATTGTATTTGATAACTTCCCTCATTGAATATAAAAACATTTAAGGAATTAAAACCTTGTTTTAATTTTAACAAAAACAAAGAGGGGACTTAAAATCTTGTTTTAGTTATTCCGTTTAGGAATTAAAACTTCTTTAAATAATCCCTTTAGAAATTTAAAACTTGTTTTGCTTTTAATCCGTTTAGGAATTAAAACTTGTTTTTTAAAATTTTAATTTTAATTGGTTCACTTATGCATGTGCATACATGCATTAGGCATGACAAGTGTTTCATGCCCACCCATATTTGTATTCATTCACTCATAGAAAATGAGTAAGCATCCTTAGACATTTAGGTCATTAGATCAATTCTAACCAAGACCAAAAAATTAAAACATATTAAAAAGACTCATTTTCTCCAACAAAATTTAGGCCAAATTTTCAAAAATTCCCCTAGCTTCTTCTTATGCCGTCTTTATGTAATTACTGGGGGAAAAGAACAGCCGTTTTTTAATGTCTTTATAAAGTTACCACAATCATTATATATGTTTTGTGGAACTCCTTGGTGTAAAATTTTCATGCCGGTGTCGAAACCCATCTTTCCATCTAGAGGTGTAAGTTGGGACGGGCCGGCACGTTTATGGCACGGCACATCACATCACATCACGTTAAAATTTCAGCCCAGCACGAGCACAACACGTTTGTTTAATGTGATGTGTTGTGCCAGACAAATATGCACAGCGGCACAGCACATCATGCGGCATAGCACAACACGGCACGCGAAGAAAGCACGCCACGTCATGCGTAAAATACTACACAATACATCACATTTGATGCATATTTCACAAAAGAGTCATTGTTTTAGCCAATTTCTAACATTTTATTTTCGTTATGCTAATTTATTTCTGTAATAATACATGTACTAACTTTTCCAAAATAAGTGTGCTAGCACAGCACAGCACACCACATCACGTTTATTTTTCTGGCACAACACGGCATGCCATTAAGCACAGCACAGCACAACACATCTGAATCTCTGGCACAACCCAGCACAGCACGCTAAGCACGTGACTTCGTGGGCTGGGCTGTGCCGGGCCGTCAAGTTTTACACCTCCATTTCCATCCTTGGTTTGATCACACTGGAAAAGAAAACGTCTATCGACATTAGATAATTGAAAACTTGCCAAGAATTCTAACTTTTTAAACTTTTTAGGATATGGCTATTTATTGTTGGGCCAAATGTTATAAACATTATCAATCTTTTGCAACCGTTTAATAATGACCGTGCGTGCCATGGAATGCTCATGCATCCAAATTCTTGGAGATATCTTCAGACTTCAGGTATCGTGTCACATATCCCTTCTACACATTCCACGGGTGCTCACATCCAGATATTTTCCTACCAATTTTTTCCCCCTCTCTCTCTCTCTGGCAATTGATGTCGACTTACTAATTTTAATATCTCCACCCGTTCTGTTTTCTTAACTTATATATATAGTTACTTAAAATCTCGAGTTTGATATTTAATGTTTATACAAACAAAAAACAGAAAATATCTCCGTCGATTTGTTTTATATCTTTTAGTTCTTCTTTAGAAGTCTCTTTCCAGACTGAAATATCCCCCTTGATTTTTGTTTTTGTTTACGTGTATATAACCCATTTCACATTGGATTTATTGTGGATTTTTTATGTTTTCATCCCTGAAAAATTTTCAATCAAAAAAAGAAAAAAAAAATCTTCAAAAAATTTGGAAAAATTTGGAAGAATAACGGTTGAGTAAGTGGTCTTAAATCAGTGTGGTCTACTATTTAAAGATATTTATTTGGTCCGTTTTTATTATTAGAGACTAAAATAACTCTTTTTTCTCTTATGATATAGGGAAGGAGACAGAAAATAGGGAGAAGAAGAGAGAATTTTCATTAATGTGTGTATATTAGACTAACATTGGAGCCTCTATTTATAGGGCTAGACACAAGGACATCCCAGTAACAAACGGGATTTGCCCTAGATATTCTTAACATAATTACATGTTTATAACACTCCCCCTGATGACATTGTGTCTAAGCTAATTGCCTCGTTAAAACCTTGTCAGGAAATTCCATAAGGACAAAACCTGATCGAAGGGAAAAGAGTACAATTAAGAAAACTTAGAAAAATTTGGACACGCAAATGTTGCCTCGTTAAAACCTTGACAAGGAAAACCCATTGGGAAAAACCTTGATGAAGGGAAAAGAGTACAACTCGATAAGTCCAGTAAATGCACCTTTGATGATGGCGCCGCTCCCACTGATGAGTACTTCAGTTAAATCTTAGCTTGCAAATCTCTGAGTCGTGACTTCCCAATTTGATGAACAGATTTCTTGAATGCAGAAGATTCTTCTTCTTTCATCAACAAAATTGCTACTTGATGAAGTCTTCTTTTGTGTTAGTCTTCTAGTAGTAGTTTTCTCGAGTCTCTGTGCTTCTTTAAAAACATTGACGACTGGTGTCTTGGGTTGCTAGATTCTCGGAGATGATTTGCAGAAATAGTTGATGTAGTTTCTTCAATAAAGTGCCAAGATACCTTATCATACGGGAACAAAAATTGTATTTGTGAGAAGGAAATCCAAATTCTTAGGAGATGATTAAGTTGATTTGGTTTAATCAAATGTGGGCATCCACTAAACAACCAAAATTGATACGACTCCCCCTTGGATGACCATCATGTTGAATTAAATTGCCTCACTAAAACCTTGCCAATAAAACCCAATAGGGAAAATTTTGGACGAAGGAAAAAGAGCACAATATCAACATTTTAAATGAAAATCAAATGTCAACAAGAAGTTGCCTCGTTAAAACCTTGTCAAGAAAACCACATGGGACAAAACTTGAACGAAGGAAAAAGAGTACAACTTTTGACGTAAATATTGATGCTAACCCAACTATATGAGTTTTACAGAAGACAAGCATCAAAATAATAACTCTAGTCTATTTCAAAGACGAGTTTAAGCTAGCATAATTCCAGCTGCAGTTTGAGAAAGAAAAATAAATAAATATAGAATTCATCTTTGCTAAAGCGTGGATTTTTGTGTTTTTAAGGACTCCTCAAGAGACCCATAAAGTTGATAGCATCAACTAATTAATCCGGTTTTTGGTTTTCTACCAAATTTCTAAAAACACATGAAGGATTGTTAACTTGACATAATCAAGTTTAAGTGGCTACCAAAATATAATTTGAATCCTACAAAGATTACAAATTTGAATATGTTCTCCGACCACATATGAGTCCTTCAAGGACTACCACGCCAAATGTGTCTTATAAGAAGAACAATTTTTGAACCAATCCTAGGGTATGATCAAAAAGAAAAACCCTCAAATCGTTTTCACAACGAACGTATTTCTTGTATAACGCATTACGACGACACCAACCCGTAAGTAATAATAGGCTTGGCAATTTTGAGGTGTTAATTAAGTCTTGGATCCAAAATTGCGTTATTCGAGAAATTATAATAATCCAATCTTATATGGATTACATGCCAACCAATCACATATGTCGATATTACTGCAGAGGGTTCCACAACCACCATTATTTATTTCGGTAGAGGCTTTGTAAAGGAATATTCGACAATCATTAGTTTATTATGACACAACACAATTCTCTAGTTTATACACAAAAAAAAATAATCAAATTTCGGTGGTACCAGTTCCCGCGGGCATTATAATCTCCTCCTCGTCAAATGAGGAGATATTAATTTTGAGAATGTGAATCATATTATGATAGACTCTATTGGAGCACTATCTGTAGCATGTAACAGAATGCCACATTTTTGCTAGAAGTGATTGGATTTGTCTTTTCAAACGACATTAGCTTATGAAAAAGCTAAATGAGATAATTTCACGCCTATTACTTAATGGTAGCATTTATCGATTTGATTTAATGGAAGAGAAATTGATATAACTTTAGTTAATTAACACCATCTTTTGATATTGTATGTAGTCTCCCCCTGATTATGGCGGAAATAATTGTATCTCATATACGAAATCAATTTTGGTAAAGTATTATCCGATCAATTCGAGGACATATACGTAGAATAATTTACTGGATTTTAACAATACCAGGTTGGACAAGAGATCTTGAATCCAAGAATCATTAAAAATTATCCGAAAAATATAATCCACTTGATATACAAATTGAACAAAGCATGGATTTTATTGGTTACAACCAAAAAGATATAAAATATGCAAATAAATCTCCAAATAATTCCATGACCTCAACGACATGAGATTGTGGACACTTTATTTTTCAAAAGAAATTAAATTCAAGATCAATATAGTCACTACAAGGACTAATAATAATGGCTAACAAGCCGGGTGCGCACCCATTGACCTTTTGTGTCCTAGAATATTCCATATACAAGTGGAATAAACCCGAATTTTTGAGATTATTACCAAGGAAAAATAAAATAAAAATTGCTCGATATCCCTCAGGAATGCGGCAATTCCTTGTTTCATCAGTGTTTGCAATTCTGAATACCAGAATAACGATTTTTTGTCCCTTTAGGATCGATAGGAAAAACCAAATCTAGTTGGTTTATACGTTTCTTTTTTTTAAAAAATAAAGAAACTATCATCGCTATTCTTTGTAGAGAAATATCCATTCAGTGGTTGATTAATGATGGTTTCTTATAGGGAATAATAGAAACCAATCAATGTTCCTTGCAAGGAATGGAACCATACTGGCCTAAAAACAATTTAGACTGCCAATTTATTTATATCTCATCTCCTAGTATTGAAAGAGGAGAGAAAATCAATAATAATTAGTCTAGACGATATACCATAATCGTTTAAATGACAATGGGAAAAAAATGCCGTTTTAGTCATCGCATATGGAATAATCCATTTTATGGTTACGGATAGTTTCTTGTAAACGAATAGAAACAATATATAAAAATCACATGATCTTCCTCCGATGGAAGAAGATACCAAACTTAATTGGCCGTAGGTTTTTCAACCATGCACATGATTAATAACCGTATAGGTATTTCAACTGCGACAACACCAATTTTGGTGATTATAGTTTCTTTTAGAAGGATAGAAACTATAAACCATCTATTGATGGATTTTCTTTTTCTTTTATTCTTTCTCAATGAAAAAATAGAGAAGAAAGGAAATCAAATATATCTGGGAAAATTGATTACCCATATATTACGATGTACCATAATATCAATTACGTACTGCAGCTATAATACTAATTATTAAATAACTCTGAAAAATATTAAAGAGTGGAAAAAATAATAATCTCAACAGTATAAACAAAACTAAATACCATAGTTTCGTGTCCGTAGAAAGATACCGGCGGCTTGATCAGAAAATGGTTACACGTTGCATCTGTTTTGTGCGACCTTTCTTCTTTTTTAAGACCGAAGGCTATCTTTTCTTTGATGATGACTAGTTAAACAAGGTATTGATCCAACCAGTTGAGTACTTGCAAAAAGACAAATAAGTGTTATTAAAATAAAACAAAATTAAATCAATATTAAAAGCATTAGACGGAAAGAATAAAACAGTAGAAATTGTTCCAAAGTTCCACCGTATTACAACCCCGAAAAACTAAACCACGTATGATATATGTGACGAACAGACAAACACACAAAATAGAATAGGGTTCTCTTCTGCCGCCGCTCAGTGATAAAGCAACGACGCTGATAACGTCTTATGATATAGGGAAGGAGACAGAAAATAGGGAGAAGAAGAGAGAGAATTTTCATTAATGTGTGTATATTAGACTAACATTGGATTCGGCTCGGGTTCATTTAAAGAAAAAACAACAACTCCCGTTAGGGCTGTTTATGGTCGGTTTCGGCTCGGTTTCCAGCCAAACCAAAACCGAAACCATTAGTGTCAGTTTCTGATTTTCCAAACCACAACTGTGCCATTAATCAACGGTTTCGGTTTTAGTTTTACCATCCGATTTCGATTTTGTCCACACGGTTCCGGGTAACCGATTATTATGTCAGTTTTTGGTAGCTGATAGTTCAATTTTTTTTAAAATCATTCCATTAAAATACCACAACATCACTTTATTCGATTAAAAACACATACATCATTCCAGATCGATCAAAATTTACACAACAGGCGGTGGATTGAACACAAAAAAGCTACAACAACACAACACAAATGCAGATCTATACTACTCCACAGTAAACTTTGTGTAAATACTAAGGTCTATTCATGAGAAAACATAGTATGTACATATGCATCTATGTCTCAGATGATACCAATTCACTTCCAGTCTCCAAAGATAACTCACCAGCCCAAATCAACGATGATGCTTGCTCCTTGTGTTCATTAGTGTAAATCCCAGTAACAACAATTAACTCGAGTTGACCAAACCCAAGATCTACAACTCCGAGTGGATTATGTCCAATCATATGACTACAACATAGATCTGCACATGCGTATGTTAGGTAGATGAGGAATACAAGAGTGTACTTACGATCCTTGAGTCTTGAGCTTAAAATCACGACTGAAGAAAGAAGAAAGACGGAGTTGAAGGTGGAGAGTATCCGCAGTAGAGGGGAGGAGGAGAAAGATAAATGAGTTTGGTTTTTTCTTAAACTTTTATAGTTAAAATCTACCGTGAAGATTAAATTTGATTATCTAAGACAGATCTAGTGGTAGATAATCATTATACTAAAATCAATCGGTTTTCCACTGGTAGTCGGTTCGGTTTTGAACTGAAACCAAAACCGAACAAGTACTCTCGGTTATTAACATTTCTAACCAAATCTGTTCCACTACTAAACGGTTCGGTTCGATTTCTTCATAATCGGCGTGGTTTGGTAGGCCTTTAAATGTGTTTATATTTCTACGCCTACATGTAATAACCGCAAGTGCACGGCGTCTATCGGAGACGTGGCAAGTACGGGTCGATCCCACAAGGACTTGTGGTGCTTAAGATGATCTATGGCTTTACTACAACTGACTTCAAGTAATATTGTAATAACGAGAGGGTGTTTAGTGTGTCGAAGCGACCGAGATTGGAATGTGTAGTGACTCTAAACTAAAGTCAGAAAAATAAAAGATGACAATTTGGAGAATGCTAGGCAGTTGCTTCCACCACTTGACCCTATGCTAAGGTAATTCAATTCATGTTATGTTCTTATACCTTCCTAAGGAAGATTCTAAAGAATAATGTGTCACTAATCTTACTAATTCCCCCTAGTATAGAGTGTCTTATTACAGTACACTCTATCACAGGTTTCTTAGTCAATTACTAAGCATCACTCATACCTTGTTAAGCACATAACACCTTCCTTGGCAGTTAATGGAGAGTTGATTAACCTTTCACTCTAATTCTCTCCTAGTATTGGCTGTCTTCTTACAGTCTGACCAATCACAAGAGAATTGGATTAATTAGCTAACTATACTCCTACTTCTATTAAGCACAATAAGAACAGCAACATCAATCTGATTTACTCAACATAAAATCTAGGGTTTCAACAACACCCTAGCAATTGAACTTAGAACATGATTCAAAGCAATTAAAACATAAATTACACTAAAGTTGTGCTCTGGCTAGCCCAGGCATCCCCCTTTTAACACACAATTCTCAGACCCCTTTATACATGCAGACCAAACCCTAATTCAATTCAAAAATTGCAATTTAATCATACCCAAACGCCCATCTTTGTCCGAATCGCCTCTCCTCTTGTCAATTCATCTCGAGAACACTCCATGCGTGGGGTGTTGTACAAACCCTAACCCTAATTATCTCTCGACCTAGCTTCTAGGTTGAAGAAGCTATGAGAGAGATGATTCGAGATAGAGAGGAAGTGTAAAGCAAAGACTGATGGAGTTGTTGTGGTGGTGGTGGCAGGAGAAGGAGATGGTGGTGATGATGAAACTCTGCAGTCGGTATGGGAGGAGAGGAAGAAGGATGGGTTTTGCAGAGTCGTGGGAAAGAGAGAAGAGAAGAGAAGAAAGAGAAGATGGAAGAAGAAATGAGTTTTCTCGATAGGGTATAGGGGTGTAGGGAACTTCGTTGTGAGGCGGCACAAGAAGGTTTGATGAGAACGTAGGAGCGAGCGTTAGATTTGGTCGGGGGACGATCTGAACTAGTGAGGGAGACTTAGAGTGATCTGGTGTTGCACGGGAGCAGCGAACTTCGATGCGAGCGGAGGCAGCGACCGTTGGATGCGGAAGATAGAAATCTCAACGGCTTGGAGTGGACGGGCTCGGATCCGGGTCGCGGGTCGGGTCTAGCTCAAGCCCATGTTGTAGATGAGTTGCTACTTGTTGGGTTGCAACTGTTGCGCGCACGGGCTTTGGCTTTTTGCTCCATAGACGCTAGTCTCCAATTTTCTGCTCTTTCGGCTCCTCAGATTCTCCGAGCTTTATTTACTACCTAAAAATACAAAATTAATTAGTACAAATATTTATTCTTGAAAACAAAGAAAACACAGAATCTGGGATAATATCTGATTCTTGGGCACAAAAGATGAGTTAAATGCCAATAAATAGATGTAGAAATATGCAATATTTGGCACTCATAAAATACCCCCAAACCTGAATTTTACTTGTCCTCAAGTGAAACGAGAAATGAAGAAATCCTAACTATACTGTCGCCGGTCTCTCGAATGCATTTAGCGTATGCACTAAGCCTTTAAACCCCTAGGTGTCCCTAGTGGACGAGTTGTAGTCTCGTGAGGGTTTACCGTGAGGTGTACCCACAAAACCTTCTCCAACTTCGAGTGTAAAAGAGTCTCAAGCATCCAAAGAGCTATGAGGACATAGAGTTTCGCATGCTAGTAAATGTGGTTAGAACTACCAAAGAACGCATTCTCATCCTTAAGTCTTTGAGCGAGAAGTAACCATACCATATGAAAGAATTCGGATTCGATTGTGATCATAAGCCTCGACTTCGCCTCACCATTAGGGTTTTATGATAATTGCACTCAAAAAGATCGCTTTTTAGTCTCTCATGTGTGCAGCGAGGAATAAAGAGAGAAATCCTGCACACGTTGTAGGTAAGAAGGATAACCTTCCGAAATAATTTACGGAGACTCCACGAAGTGTGGACAAAAAGAATCTTTTTCTGATGATCTCTAAGAAGGGAAATCAACCATTAGCAAGGATGGGAGTACTCACTTACCTTTTCACCCGATCGGCAATTAATATCACTCTCTCATAAGAAACCATAGAAACGTCTTCAATCTTCGGTCTTCGGTCTTCTAATGTTGATGACGAACTTCTGAACTTTACAAAAACTTTAATTTTTTTTTTTTTTTTTTTTTTTTTAAGAACATGAAATGAAAAATAATACAACTCAATTTTTTTTTTTTTTTTTTTTAAAGTATCACAACAATAAAATAATAAAACTCAATTTTTCACAAACTTTATTAATTCTCATCTTCTTTTCTTTTCTTTTCTTTTGTTGCACGTAAACCTTGGACTATATCAACTTTTCTTCCAATATTCTGATGATGCTCCGTTTGCTGACGATGATGTGTTTCTATGGGTCTGTTGATTGAGAGAGAGTGATGCTAACCGCAAATCGATATTTAGAAGGAGTTTTCATCTTTAGACGTCACCCTCATGATTGACAAAAACTAGCACTCAAGAGATCAAAAGTAGTCTTTGAAATTGGTGCGAAGTTGGGTAGCTCACCATTCCTACCCGGAATTGACGTACGGTGACACACACTCTAATGACTTTTCTAGAAAGTTGCAAAAATTTGAAGGTTGGTGCCTCACTTGATGTAAAATGGGTAGTCTCCACTATGGGTGATCACAATTCTACTACCGAATATCTAAACATCACCTAATTCGCTCTCCGGTATGGTTAAATCCAACTTTAACGCTCTAATCAACTAAGAAACCCGATTGTGTTCTCCAAGATTTCTAACTTCGTTATTTCGGTCAGATTCTCTATGTAAACATATCTAGAAGCATGCTAGTGACTCTAAAATCTCTAAAAGTTGGAGGTTTTTACAAAAAGAGTTTTTTTTTTTTTTTTTTTTTTTTTTTTTTTTTTAAAATACAAGATAAACTAAAAGACTAAAGACTCTAAATGCAAATGCACCCCCAAACCTAAATCAAACATTGTCCTCAATGTGTCAACATATAATACAAATTTAAATATCACATACCACGAGAACTATCTTGATAAGAGAAAAGGGAAGAGATTACTGGGATGTCGCGGGAGCAAGGTTGAGCTTCATTAGTCAAGGCTAGAATCCAACATTCTCAATGGAGATTATATCGGATTAGCACAAAATATGTACAAGAAGACTCAACCGATTAAAGAAAAGAAAATTTAACAAGTCCTACTGGATTATATACAATGAAAATTCACCATATACTAACAATCTAAAGAGTTGAGGATCAACCCAATAGAAAATATGTACAAACATCAACAGTCTTACACAAATATAATATGAGAGTGCAAGTAAGACTGTGTATGTGAATGAGTTTCCCCCAAACCTAAACTTGTGAACGGGTGTGTTTGGGAGCACAAAATCTTGCAATTTTAACGGTACATCATGCAAAAGGTCTAACTCAAAATGAGTTTTGCTAATAACAGGCAGACATACACATTCCAACTATGGCTCCTTAAAAGTGTTATACTTTGATGCAAAATAGTCCAAGAGGACTTGGGAGGCACAAAGTTCTAGGCCTAGATTAGGCATTCTTAGAAAAGTTGGTTTTGCAATTTTGTTACAAACTACACCTAGGTTTGGTGGAGGAGTTTCAATCTGTGCCTTAGGAGAGAGGTTAGGTACATCTAAGTTGTTTTCATGCATAAGATCATTTGCACCATCATGCACTTTCCTAAGGTCAGAAGAAGGTAAATCATGCTCACCAGCATAGAACAATTCATCACTTTCCATGTCATACTCATCAGAGGAGGCAACATATTGTGACATGGTTGTGGGGAATCGAGACACAAAATAATATCATGGTCCATAAGAATATTAGTGTCTACGTAAGATTCATCCTTTCCTAAGTCACAAACAAGTTGTGCAAAGCATGCTCACATTCACCGAAGAATTTCACAAACCCAAGCTCAGAATCAACATCGCATATATTAATGTTAGAAGACGTATCATTCGTAGGGTTCACGGAAGAGACGCTTAACGTCTCGAACCCAAAGATTCCATCATATTATCTCGCATACACATGCTCTTCTAACATATCATATTCATCATCATCATCATCACAAAAATGCATTTCCTTATTAGCATTTCTAGTGTACTCATTTACCTCTAGATTAGGTTCATATTCAAAGTGTTAGTTGCATGAGTAGGAATAGAAACACTATTTTCAAGATTTACTTTATTAGGGACAATAATCATCCTATCATGAACCGCCTTCCATTCTTCCTTTTCTAAATGAATAAGGTTCATCTTTAAGAACATGTGACATTGTTCAATGGAGGGAGAGTCTTCAATAGTGGGTATGCATGTTTCATATGAATAATCATTAAATGGTTGTGCACATGGTTCACTAGAGAAGGGATGATCATGCATGTTGCTATATGGATGGTCATGTATTGCATTCAGTTCAAGCCTAGCATTTTGCTCCATGAGAGTTTCCATTAGTGATTGTAAACAAAGAGTCGGGGGAGTATAAAATTGTTCATCTCCCCATTTGTGGTGACCGATACATGTGCTCATGATGGTTAGGGTATGAGTATCCAAGGTCAGGGCCCTGAGAAGGCCTCATAATATTCCCTAAAATCACTATGGTATGTGGGGAGTTCATATTGTGAAGCATGCCCGTAAGCAAGCTCTCTAATGGATTTGTTTCCATCCCCAGATGCAGACCAAAATCCTGACATGATTTAGCACTCAAATTGAACTCAAAGCCCAGTTGTAGTGGGCTCAGTTTGGTTTATTGGGTTTCATTTGGTTTAAGTGGGATTTGGTTTGTTTGGGCTTTGGTTTGTTTGAATGTACAGTTTGGTTTATTGGGAATGTTTGTTTGCAGCCAGTGTTTTATGAAACCGCACAGCCAGTTGCATGACCAGTATTTGGGCTTCGGGTTTGGTTTTGTAAAAGTGTATGGCCCAAGGTTGAGTAGAGCCCGGTGGTTGGGCTTGGTATTTAGGTGCGGCCCAGTTTAGGTGAGCTTTTTTGGTTTAATTGGGCTGGTTTGTTTTGCAGAGCCCGGTTGTTGTGGAAAGTTTTGGTTGTGTAAAACCCCGGTTGTTGCAGCTGCATTAGTTTGGTCGTGCTTGTGCACACAAAGAAGGCAAACTCACGAGATCAAAAGGCACAAAGACAAAGTGGCACTCAATTTTTAGCACACAGGAGTGCTGGATGATGTTGCTTGAAAGAGACAAAGCATTGAGACACACAATCACTCAAAAATGACACAGCACTGGCAGTTCATGCTCAGCAAAAGTCACAACACAGCGCAGGGTAGTTCATGCAAGTCACAAGACAAATACAGTGCACAAGAATCATCCGGGAAAATTGTTATGAGGTGCTAAAGGTGCGAAAGTGCGAGGTCTTGTGCGTGGCATACAACAAGTGAGGTGCTAAAGCACTTAGACACTCAACATTCTTTCCAATGCTACATGCTCACTCACGAGATAATTGCATAGTAGTTCGAGCATCACAAGTTCATAGTTCAACATAATAGATATGCAACCTTACAAATGTAGCAGATTACCCATCAAATGAACAATACCTAAAGTTTCCACATGCTCGGGGTGTGTCAACTCGGCTTGGTCGATTTCAAGTGGGAATGCGGCCAACTTGGCTAACCGGTTGCGGCTCGGTCTCTACAAATTGCGGGGCCGGACCCAGTACACGGGGAGAATGTAGACTAAGGGCTTCAAAGACAAAGACACCCTATGGAAGTTTAAGCTCAACTCACAGCTTCGGGGTTGGAGTTGAGCACAACAGGTCTCACACAAGGCACGGGCGAGCTCGGGGGTTTACGAGTAAGGCTTGCTCAATTACAAAACTACCAAACTAACCAATGCAAGGTGAGGCACATAAATATTAATACATTAAAAGACAAACCGGGGTTTGGTTGATGTCAACTATCTCAGTTGACTTGGAGTGGGCTTGTAGCTAAGGCTCGGAGCGGATGGAAGCTCGGGTCACAGAACCTACCGGTGTAAAGATGTCGTGGTGTGAGCACTACCTAGCACAGTTTTGTCATGCAATCAATGCTCGGTATTCACACAAGTTGACCACATACAAAGTTGGGCATACAATCGGGCAATAATAGTTCACAGCAATGAGATGTTCAAGACTACTTTTCGGTCATGCATAGATTATGGCTTTCTCGGCTAGCAAAAGGTCGGGGTTTTGGGAGGGCTCAAGCATGCAATCGTGGTTGTACTCGCTTGCACACAGATCATGCGGGTATAGAGTATAACAAAATTTGAGAACGACCAACCGGTTTAGCCACAATGGCTGTGTTGTTTCGCTCCCGCCTTTCTCTGGGTTGGTTCGGCTACTTCACAAGAGTTATGGGGTACCGCTATCTCAACAAAGAGTGTTTCGGTTCCCGGGAGTAAGTATGTTACAGCCAGAAGATCAAAATGGATACCAAAGACAAGCCCGAGAGTCAATTGGACTGACACTGGGAAAAAGAATTGCAGTTGACACTAAGTTACAAGGCAATGGTGCTTATAACTCGATCAAAAAGTTAAAATGCAAATGAGATGCTAGACATTACACTAACTATAGTTAACAAATGTAAGTTACAAGGTGCAATACAAGCTACACTAAGCTATAACACAAGGAAGCTAAGTTACAAAAACTGAAGTAAAATAAAGAATAATGGAAGCTAAGTTACACTATGACAAGACTAAAAGAAATAATGCAGAGAGAATATATACAAGGTGGAATGGACATCAGTTAAGCAAGGCCAATAATCAGCAGGGCACACGCCAAGTCCCCGGCAGCGGCGCCAAAAACTTGGTAGGTCTTTAAATGTGTTTATATTTCTACGCCTACATGTAATAACCGCAAGTGCACGGCGTCTATCGGAGACGTGGCAAGTACGGGTCGATCCCACAAGGACTTGTGGTGCTTAAGATGATCTATGGCTTTACTACAACTGACTTCAAGTAATATTGTAATAACAGGGGGTGTTTAGTGTGTCGAAGCGATCGAGATTGGAATGTGTAGTGACTCTAAACTAAAGTCAGTAAATAATAGGTGACAATTTGGAGAATGCTAAGGCGTTGCTTCCACCACTTGACCCTATGCTAAGGTAATTCAATTCATGTTATGTTCTTATACCTTCCTAAGGAAGATTCTAAAGAATAATGTGTCACTAATCTTACTAATTCCCCCTAGTATAGAGTGTCTTATTACAAGACACTCTATCACAGTTCCTTAGTCAATTACTAAGCATCACTCATACCTTGTTAAGCACATAACACCTTCCTTGGCAGTTAATGGAGAGTTGATTAACCTTTCACTCTAATTCTCTCCTAGTATTGGCTGTCTTCTTACAGTACAGCCAATCACAAGAGAATTGGATTAATTAGCTAACTATACTCCTAGTTCTATTAAGCACAATAAGAACAGCAACATCAATCTGATTTACTCAACATAAAATCTAGGGTTTCAACAACACCCTAGCAATTGAACTTAGAATTATTCAAAGCAATTAAAACATAAATTACACTAAAGTTGTGCTTTGGCTAGCCTGCATCCCCCTTTAACACACAATTCTCGGACCCCTTTATACATGCGGACCAAACCCTAATTCAATTCAAAAATTGCAATTTAATCATACCCAAATGCCCATACTCGTCTCGAATCGCCTCCTCTTGTCAATTCATCTCGAACACTCCATGCGTGGGTGTTGTACAAACCCTAACCCTAATTATCTCTGACCTAGCTTCTAGGTTGAAGAAGCTATGAGAGAGATGATTCGAGATAGAGAGGAAGTGTAAGCAGGAGACTGATGGAGTTGTTGTGGTGGTGGTGTCGGAGAAGGAGATGGTGGTGATGATGAAACTCTGCAGTCGGTATGGGAGGAGAGGAAGAAGGATGGGTTTTGCAGAGTCGTGGGAAAGAGAGAAGAGAAGAAAGAGAAGATGGAAGAAGAAATGAGTTTTCTCGATAGGGTATAGGGGTGTAGGGAACTTCGTTGTGAGGCAGGCACAGCAAGGTTTGATGAGAACGTAGGAGCGAGCGTTGGATTTGGCTGGGGACGATCTGAACGGCTGAGGGAGACTTAGAGTGATCTGGTGTTGCACGGGAGCAGCGAACTTCGATGCGAGTGGAGGCAGCGACCGTTGGATGCGGAAGATAGAAATCTCAACGGCTTGGAGTGGACGGGCTCGGATCCGGGTCGCGGGTCGGGTCTAGCTCAAGCCCATGTTGTAGATGAGTTGCTACTTGTTGGGTTGCAACTGTTGCGTGCACGGGCTTTGGCTTTTTGCTCCATAGACGCTAGTCTCCAATTTTCTGCTCTTTCGGCTCCTCAGATTCTCCGAGCTTTATTTACTACCTAAAAATACAAAATTAATTAGTACAAATATTTATTCTTGAAAACAAAGAAAACACAGAATCTGGGATAATATCTGATTCTTGGGCACAAAAGATGAGTTAAATGCCAATAAATAGATGTAGAAATATGCAATATTTGGCACTCATCAGTTTGGTCCAGTTCTAGCGAAAAAACGTAACCATGTTCAGCCCTAGTTATTAACATTTCTAACTAAATCCCTTCCACTACTAAGCGGTTCGGTTCGGTTTCTTCATAATTGACTCAGTTCGGTCCGGTTATAGCGGACAACCGTAACCATGTTCAGCCCTAACTCTCGTATTTTCTTTCTTTACTTTTCTAGATTTACCTTTGTTTACATCTACATTTTTCATTTTATTTTTCCAATTAATAATCTATAATTAATTAATTAATCTTTTTATTTGTATTTGTTAGAGCATTGCTCGGTTGAACCCGCCAAGCGTTGGTATGCCGAGTTTGGTTATCATATTTTAGTTTCAAAACTCAAGGCCGCTTGATCAGATTACTAGAGTTAACTTCGTTAGGTTAGGCTAGGAAGTCTAGAAATGTTGAGACAAACTCGTGTTACACTGAAGAATCTGAAGACGTATTGACATCATCAAACACATCATTCTTCTGTTCGAGGTTAGTAATACAAGACTTAACTTTTTTCCATTTATACATATGTTACTTTCAAGGCGTTCAGATCAGAAAAATAACATGCGAAGTTATAATTATGAAACTCTAATATTAGAGACTTAATCATTTTATTATGATCAAAGTGTCAAGGAAGAATATACAAGTTGTATCACAACTTTGGTATATTGAATCACGAAGTATAACATTTATCTTTTAAACTTCGTAATCGCGACATAGACACTAGATTGTGTAATGAATTTAGGATTGATTCCATGCATAGAAAACTATGTTTAATAATATGAGTTTAAGGAAGTAGACTTGCGAAATTTATCTCGTAGTCGAAAGAATTAATGAGATTGGTGGTTCAATTCCTATCGGGGATCTCTAGCAAGACCGATCCCTATTAGGGACCTCTAGCAGTACCGATCCCAATAGCAATTTTGTATTTACGGTTTTACATATACTTTACGGATTTTGTGAACACGGAAATATGAGTTGCTATTAAGGAAAGTTCAAGATGTCGACATATTTGGTAATTTGAACACATGCTAAAATCTTATCTTTCATTATTCAAAGATATTCCTTGATACTTAAGGTGAGATCCCAAAACCGAAATATTTGAGAATCTTTTAATTAGGATTTTCAAATTTATATGTTTTACTTTCCTAGTAAGTAAAACATATCTCTGGAAGATATATTAGTAAAGTATACGTGTATGCTAACTAATATTGAGTTCTCATCCATAAGGCATTTTGGTTTATTAGTTGGAATTAAACAAACCGAAAACTGGTATTTATTGCATATCTTTAGATATTTCCGGTTATGGAAATTCTTTGGTGTCCGATCTACATTGGTCTATAAATATTGAAGTTTGTTCTTCTTACAAACCTATCCCGACATAGGAACTTCATTTTTTAGTCATCGTGGTATCCGACTAATAGTATTACTTGTAATACTATCTTGAAGAGGAAAGTAACTTAATTAGGCGAAATTTCATACGTCCGCTAGTCTAAAGATTTCTCGTGGGGATCAAGAAGCGTCTAGATAGTACCGTTGGTTGGAAACTAGAATCGTATTGTTATTTTAGTTTTCGATTATTGATTTGATTGAATAACGAAGGTTAAACCTTGATTGCATCTAGTTTGATTATTCTTGAGAGCCTTCTCTTCTAACGTAAGGTCACTCAAACTAGATCAATAATTGGCGGTAGTTCAGATATGACGATATACTTGTAATCATCTATTGTTAACAGACTCCGTTCTGTGCGTGATTGATTTTATCACAAGAGAATCAAGTTTGTTTGTGCATGTACACTGAAGACGTTGGAGATTTGTAGACCAGAAGATTTCATATTGGTTTTGATCTTTGTGACTTACTTCGTGCACATACTTTATCGTCTGGGATCCGACTTAGCTTTGTTTATCTTTTGATAGACATCTTATTGCCAGTCGTATAGATCGACAATCTATCATTTGGTGGTCTTATTCAGGACCTAAATCTGATATATTGTAAACCTAGATCAGATTGTATTGATAATCTATATCTTGGTTGACCTATACTGAACAAAAGAGTTTATATTATTTAAACAGAAGAACCTTTGTTTAACTCAACAAAAATCTCGGATTTACTTCTTGAGATTGATAAAGCGGTTACCGAATACGGAATAGTAATTTTGTGAACATGATTCAAAGGAGTTGAGTGCAAGAAGTCTTTACGGATGGTGAAGCAACTTAAGATAGTGGACTCTATCTAAGGATTCACGTACATTGACCAGATTGGTTGTAGGCGCATGGATATTGAAGGAAATAGGTAACTAGGGTTAGTTTACTTGGTCTCAACTATATAAAGTTAATAGTAATCTTTTTATAGCGGCTTAATTATGAAAGTATCTAAAACTGGACTAGATCCCAGGGTTTTTCATCATTTGCGGTTTCCTCGTTAACAAAATCTTGTGTCGTGTTATTTACTATTTCTTTTCGCAATTATAATAATTATTTTAGTTATAATTAAAAGTAAATACATTTTGTATGTTAATACAAAATACTTGGGTTTGATCCCTATAGTTAGGTTCGGTTTCGCTACCTATTCTATATACCAAGTGTATACCTTGTGGTTGTTATCTTCTTGATAGTCTCTGTCTATATTAGATCATGCAAGGTATCCGTCATATAGGTTGGTATCGAAAAGATCGTGGTGTACTTGGTACCCTCGTCATTTCAATATCTCCATCTCTGTTTTTTTTCTCTTTTCAAGAACTATAGGTAGTAAAGAGTGTTGTAAACTACAATTTCTTTGTGAATCATTTTTTTTAACGAGATTCCCTTAAATCTAACAAATATGACCAAATAAGAATTTATCATCCATAAAAAAAATACTTCGCCCCTAAAAACTATCATAAAAGAAAGTTCATTCCAAAATGAAGTGAGAAAAAGAAGAAAAAATTTATTCTTGAAACTGCATTGCAACAAAAAATAGTTTTTTTTTTTTTTTTCCAGAAAGTGAACTGCAACCGAAGAAATTTCATTCAAAAAAAAAAAAAGGTTCATTCTTGAAAATGAAATACCATTCAAAGCAAGTCTTATGGTGGAAGAATTTCATCTTCCAAGTTCCTTGCTACCTCCATCATTTGAAATTGATCATGAAAGTATAAGTCTGACGGGGGAAGTATTTTATCTTGCAAGTTTGGTGTAAAACACCAATCATATTGCCATAAAACGCTAAACAGATTTCCACAAAACGCTAATCCGATTGCCACTCACTCTAAGCCTTTGGATCCGTCTTGAATTTTTTTACATCAATGGTTAATATTGAGTGCTAATCCGAATAAATTTTTGTGGTAATCTGATTAGCATTTTTTGACAGATTGAGCGGTATC
Source organism: Papaver armeniacum (assembly GCA_023531295.1). Lineage (NCBI taxonomy): Eukaryota > Viridiplantae > Streptophyta > Magnoliopsida > Ranunculales > Papaveraceae > Papaver > Papaver armeniacum. Next base: position 59,350 of record JAJJWW010011881.1, read on the forward strand.
TTGATTTGAGCTGAGCGTCAACCGGATTGCCTCTTCCGTTTGGATGCCAAGCTATCTTCAATGAAATATTGGAACACGTCTTGCAAAAATATGGATCACCCAACATAAAAGCCATAAGACTTGACATTTCATACTTTTTCCAAGCTTGGAATAGCTAAACGGGGTGTCTAATTGGTCATTGAAATTAGTAGTTACTAAGTAGTGGGTGTATAGTTATAACTACTTATTGGATTGTTTGTAGAGTATTTTTAACCAATCAGGATGTCAAATTGGCCACATCATCTACTGTATTGTCGGCCATTAATAAAACCAAGAAGAGGATGCGCTTGCTACGTAATTGTTTTATACTGAAAGAAAATACCTTTCAAAGTTGGGATGCATAGCCTTATCTTATGACAATCTAAAATTAGTTATCGCTACGTGGTTAGTCCATTTATGATATCAATAGATATGAGAATTGGTCTAGTCTTTTGGAACAATCGCCGAATTTGATGACTAACCAGATTCAGTAGTTGCATTTGCACCATGAAGCATAAACATGAAGTCATCGAGGTGCTTCAAAATTGGAAAACCATAATAGAGAACAAATTGGTCACGTGTTTAAGATGATACATTGTGATAACGTCTGTGAATATACCAAAAACCCATTAAAGAAGTTGCACGAGGGACAAGGTATCGTTAGGTACTTCATAATATAAGATACATGTACTACAACAAAATGGAGCAGAAGAGCGAATGAAACTCATATTACTTGAGAGAGCATGCTGCTGTTGACGGTGGTTTTTAGCTTAGGGGTAAAATCGTAAAACTCTAGTCAGACAGTGACGTCACAGAATTTGAGTAATAATGTCCAAACCAAGCACATTTATTGAACCCTTTAATTTGTCTGCAAGAAAATTACCAGGGTACCTTTTTTTTAATGCTAATTAGGGTTTCGACAGGCCAAAACCCTAATTCTCACACGCATGTGCCAATGACAAAATGAGAGCCACACCCGCGCCAAGGCATGCCGACCATGCTATGCCAATGGCAAACCATGCCGACCACACCTACCGCGCCAAGGCATGCCAACCATGCTAGCCGCACCCTCGTGCTAACGACAAACCATGCCACCACACCTACCGCGCCAAGGCATGCCAACCATGCTAGCCGCACCCCGTCCAATGGAAAACCATGCCGCCCACACATACCGCGCCAAGGCATGCCAACCATGCTAGCCGCACCCCGTGCTAATGGCAAACCATGCCGCCCACACCTACCGCGCCCAAGCATGCCAACCATGCTAGTCGCACCTCGTGCCAATGGCAAACCATGCCAGCCCACACCTACCGCGCCATGCCAAACGCACCTTGCCATGGCCCCATGCCGACCTAGCCGCGCCACCTTGCTGGCCTTCCCTATGCGGCTACCAAAACGAAGGCGTGCGACAATCAACGGTCTCCCTTCAATCCCAAGAGCAAATCCTAGCCGTCTGAGGTTACCAAACGACCTTTGGCCCAAAGCCCTAGCTTGGTCACGCCAAACCTTGGCCCCACATGCCAAGCCAAACCGTACCTAGACAAGCTAGTCACGACATGCGCCCATGGCAAACCCTTGGCCCCACATGCCAAGCCAAACCGCACCTATCCAAGCTAGCCACGCCATGCGCCCATGGCAAACCCTTGGCCCCATATGCCAAGACAAACCGCACCTAGCCATGCTAGCCGCACCATGTGCCAACGGCTTGCCAAACCCTTGGCCCCACATGCCAAGCCAAGCCACACCTTTCCTTGGCCCTAGCCATGCTAGCCACACCATGTGCCAACGACTTGCCAAACCCTTGGCCCCACATGCCAAGCCGAACCGCACCTAGCCATGATAGCCGCACCATGTGCCAACGGCTTGCCAAACCCTTGGCCCCACATGCCAAGCCAAGCCACACCTTGCCTTGGCCCTTGCCATGCTAGCTGCACCATGTGCCAATGACTTGCCAAACCCTTGGCCCCACATGCCAAGCCAAACCGCACCTAGCCATGCTAGCCGGACCATGTGCCAACGGCTTGCCAAACCCTTGGCCCCACATGACAAACACGCCTAGCCGCGCCACCATGCTGGCCTTCCCTACGCGGCTACCAAATGGAAGGCGTGCGACAATCGACGGCCCCCTTCAATCCCAGGAGCAAATCCCAGCCCTCCAAGGTTACCAGACGACGCATGGTAACCTTTAGCCCGAAAACTAAGTTTGGCCACGCCAAACCATGCCATGCCAACGGCATGCCAACCTAGCCGCGCCTCCATGCCACACCAATGGCATGCCAACCTAGCCCCGCCATCATGCCATGCCAATGGCATGCTAACCTAGCCGCGCCACCATGATGGCCTTCCCTATGCGGCCACCAACGAACGAAAGCGTGCAAAGATCAACGGCTACCTTTCCTCTTAAGATACAAAATCTCGACCGTCGAAGGTCACCAAGCTACCAAGTCTCCCGAGCTCGACTTTCTAGGCAACAACCCTATGCTACATGTTTTCCACAAAAACATTTGAGACATCAACACATATCACAAACTGGGGGATCCTGTTTGGGTATTGGTTTGGCGGTTTACAACGTGCGGCGTACACTACGCCCGTCATAAGGAAGTGTCATAAGGGTGAGGCGGTTAGTAAATATAGGGAGTTAAAAATGTAACGTTCATGGGACATCAATTCCATACGTTAATGTTTTTATGGAACATCAATTCCATGCGTTAACGATTTTATGGAACATCAAATCCCATGCATACGGTTACCACCTCCTCCCATTTACTTACCCATTTTTCCATTCCTTAATGAGACAGGGTACGTTTCACTTCGACTTGTATAAATAGGTCTTACCTATTTCCACAGAACAACGAGTTCATTCGGGGATACACAACACTCAGAAAATGTTTGCTAGCTTACCATTTGTTAGCCTTCCTACTTTTCTGATACAAGTCGTAGTAACACAACTACTCTTCCAGAATCAACTATTCTGGTCTCATCGCTTTCCTTGCTTCCCTCCCCAAAACCAACCCATTCTCCTTCAATTTGTGACCGAAGCAAGTCTGGAACGACCATTTCTTGGTTTAGGCCGGACTTGTACAGATTGATCTCTCGAATCTAAAGTACTCCCTTGCAGTACATTGTTTAGGGTTTAAATTGTTTCTCACCCGTACACCCAAAATTACTGAAATCAGCAGAAACCATTTTCACCTACAAACAATTGGCGACCACAGTGGGAGATTGATCTTTCGGTTACAATGTCAATCTTCGGCCATCGATCTCATGTTTGGACCCAGGCATTAAGATGGTAGAAGCAGGCGATCCGCTCAAGGATCGATGACTCAGTTACCAGACGGCTCGGTTATCGGTCATGACACGACAAGGGATGACTGGGGACTTCCCAGAAAATTGAAGCAAACGATCCGCCCGAAAATCAGCAAGGCAACTCAGTAACGACTGGGGACTTTCTACGATCACGGCGGCGTTTCCCATAAAACTCAGTATTACACCCAAAAGGTCCCCTTTTCATCAGGAGACCTGAGAAACCAAGTAAGTCTTACCTAGATAAGATACGTGGTTTGATATTTCAAGTTTCCATGAGAATGAAAAAACCGATAGTCATGTTATGTTTCATCCCATGTCATCTACCAAATGCACGGTTCCATGGTTTCCCTGGGATGCTTGCAACACTTTCAATCATAACCAAGACAACATTCATTCCTAAACAATTCATTCCAAAAGAATAATCCAAAACCATCAAGGTAACATTTATCTGTCAACCACAAAAATCCAGAAAATCAAAACCATAAACCAGGCGCTTCCATTTCCTTTCCAAAAAAAAAAAAAAAAAAAAAGGGAAAAGAAGAAGGAAGGAAGAAGAAGAACATGGAGAAGACTCACTGATTCGCTTTCAGACCGACTAGAAGAAGATTCAGCACTGCTATCGGAAGAACTACTCTCGCCATCTCTGGACTCTGAGCTTTCATCCTTCTCTGATTCCCCTTCTCCATGGGTAGGCTCAACATCGCTGCTTTCCGTCTCAAGAGGTACAATTTTCTGACTACGTGCAAGTTTAGTGAAGGCGTTCACGCTGCTAAGACCCTAGGCAAGGCACAAGAACAGACACTCAGAAATGAGACAAAGATATACGCAATCCGACTGAATCAGGAAAAAAATTATACATACTCGCATATTGGAAGAGCTAAAAGTCGGGAGAACCATCGGATCCGACTAAAATCCACCAGCACGACTTTTAGATCTTCGCTCCTTTACTTGGGGACTATCTGCATTCGGGCTAACGGATTTTCTCTTGGGATCCCTCGGCAATGGATGTTCCGCTAAAATCGCAGGAGAAGGCTTACCGCGATGATTTTCTACCACATCATTCACGAATCCATGGATAGCAAGAAACTCATCCCCGCCAAAATATGTTATATTTGGAGGTTGTTGACGGATTTCGTTCCGCAAGCAGAAAAGGGAGACTTTGACCCGGCGCAAGAACACTAGCATTGAGAACAATTGACAACTGGATTTCTGGAACAACCGGCTGACGAACGAGTGGGACCCCTTGGTCAAAACCCAGATGCCGAGCCGCCCTATCAATGTTGTAAGAGATCGCTTTGCAAGATCCTCGAAAGAAAGACGGTACATGACCGGGCGTGCAGCTTCGCATGAACACCATCTCTCCAACACTCAGATCCTCTTTATCATAAGACAAAGACATGTTCAATGTGATAAAAGGTACTGATCTGAGTTATAGACGCATGCACCGGAGCCCATGGACGAAAATTAATCGTGTACGAGTTGTCAAGAAATCCAACCAGGGTCGAGCCAATCTTTGGACGCCTATTCGACCAGCGCAGTATCCGGCAGCCACCCCAAGACTCGGGAAGTATAGCCAACGGTTTTGGGGCGTACTTCTCGAAGTGCTCCCACAGCCATGCCTGAAGAAAGGCGGCATGAATGTACGAATCCACTTTCATATAGCCGTTTGAAGCACACATATCCGAGACCAGCTGATCCAAGTGTGCGTACAGAGAACCAAGAAACAAACCGCCAATAGGGAGAACGACGCCTTTTTCCAATTTTATAGCAAACTTGATAAGTTCCTTCCTTATCTCCTTCTTACCGGAGCCGTCATCAAAAATATCTCTGGATAACCAAAGAGCCAAGAACGCCGCGGCATAAAGCGTACTATTCTTCTGATTCGACTCCAACTCATCAGGAAACCACCGAGACACCCACCAGCCATAAAAGCACTTCTGCCTCGTTTCCTTTCCGAACGAATCCCTTTGATTTCGCAAACTGTGGCGGCATGCATTTCTTCTTCATCCACATACAACCTAACATCAAGGTTTCCAATTACAGGAAGGTTCAACAATACAGCCATGCTCTCTAAGGAGATGGTCATTTCACCCCACCTGCATATAGCCGTATGAGTGTCCGGACACCATCTGGAAATAAAAGTAACCAAGCCCGGAATATCTTTCCTAATTTGAAGAATCAGTGGGAAGCCGCGACAAAGATCAATAATCTGTTCCTTGATCAAGCTGGCCTTTACACATTCCTGGCTCAACATGAATCGCATTCATTTCTCAAAGGGACGCAACGGGCTTACACTGGTCTTAAAGTCAATGGGAGAAGCATGGTACTCTTTTCTGTGAATACAAAACCTTATTACACTACCCGAACAAACCGACCGGGCCTCTCCTTTACTTTCCGAACCAGTCAGGAGGATCGACACATACTTGGGATGACTTTTTCTAATTGTAGCGGATGTTGTGAAGAACTCATAATCTATGCTTGGCTTGGAATTACCCACATCCTTCGGTACGACAGAAATTGTTGACATCCTAATGAAAATTCTCTTACGCTGTTTTCACCGCCGAGATAACTACAATGGAACAATACGAAGAGAAATTACTACGAAAAGTGCATGGAAATTATTTTTCCACCCAAGACGCAAGCCAGTTTGTTTCAAGGCCGTACCATGCAGCATAAAGTTCTTGTCCGACCGAAGAGGTGCGCCTCACCATAGGAACCATGCACACGGCCACACCAAAACAAGGAGTAAACCCTAAAACTAGGTTTTCGTGGGAAAGGGATGGCAATTACTATCGCGAGCTTACTTCGCACAATGGAGTTGAGGCGGCCAACATTACTATGGTATTCATGCCTAAGTACTACTACAAGCTCATGCAAAACATACCTACGGCTAGGATTCACACCAACATTTTCTATAAGGTCATGAAAAGGTACGCCTACAACTAAGGTTTACACCAAAACAAAAGAAAAGAGAAAACAAGTTAAAGAAGAAGTATTGGAAGGCATACCTGGGATTTGCTTGTCCGCTTTGCTTTAATGCTACCACACGGCTGGATAAAAATTAAATAATATATAGGCGTGAAATGAAAGAGAAGCCGGCCCTCCTTTTATATATACATGGTACGTGGGAGTTTGAACAAGGAAAGGATTTCCTATTTTGAGCCAAGAAAGGAAAAGAGGAAACCGGTCCCGCAAAGACCAATTTCCACGCCAAAGACCGCTCACGCCATGCCTTGTCCCCACACGCTAAGCCGTCCGCTCCATTTGCCGCGGCCCCACCACGCCTAGCCGTCCGTGTACACCTAGCCTTTCCAGGGCCGCACCATGCCAAGTCATCCACGCGCGCTTTGCCTCTCCAAGCTGTCCGAGCCGTGAACCTGCCAATACCAACAAATTTTCCTAAGACCACGCCACCTCTTGGCCCCACGTGCCAAGCCATCGGCTATGCTTTGCCTTCCAAAACTGCGCCCGCTTTGCCTCGGTAATGTACGGCCAGACCAAGCCATCAACTTTCGTCTCACCAACCACGGCCTCGCATCCCCAAAAGACAACTTATGCAGTGGCCGCCAACTCAAAGAAGCAAAACACTCTTCACCTCTCAAAAAGGTTAGTCGGATTTTCCCGACCATCTTTGCAATGATTTACGTCTAGATTCCGTCATTGTCTGTCACCATCATATGCTTACCTCGCAACAAGGCACTGCTCCGAGCCAAGCAGGGACTTAATGTTGATGGTGGTTTTTAGCTTAGGGGTAAAATCGTGAAACCCTAGTCGAGATAGTGACGTCACGTAACTTGAGTAATAATGTCCAAACCAAGCACATTTATTGAACCCTTTAATTTGTCCGCAAAAAAATTACCAGGGTACCTTTTTTAATGCTAATTAGGGTTTCGACAGGCCAAAACCCTAATTCTCACACCGCATGTGCCAATGGCAAACCATGCCAGCCACACCTACCGCGCCAATGGCAAACCATGTGAGCCACGCCATGCGCCCATGGAAAACCCTTGGCCCCACATGCCAAGCCAAACCGCACATAGCCAAGCTAGCCACGCCATGCGCCCATGGCAAACCATTGGCCCCACATGCCAAGACAAACCGCACCTAGCCATGCTAGCCGCACCATGTGCCAACAGCTTGCCAAACCCTTGGCCCCACATGCCAAGCAAAGCCACACCTTGCCTTGGCCCTAGCCATGCTAGCCGCACCATGTGCCAATGACTTGCCAAAACCTTGGCCCCACATGCCAAGCCAAACCGCACCTAGCCATGCTAGCCGCACCATGTGCCAATGGCTTGCCAAACCCTTGGCCCCACATGCCGAGCCAAGCCACACCTTGCCTTGGCCCTAGCCATGCTAGCCGCACCATGTGTCGACGACTTGCCAAACCCTTGGCCCCACATGCCAAGCCAAACCGCACCTAGCCATGCTAACCGCACCATATGCCAACGGCTTGCCAAACCCTTGGCCCCACATGCCAAGCCAAACCGCACCTAGCCATGCTAGCCGCACCATGTGCCAACGGCTTGCCAAACCCTTGGCCCCACATGCAGAGCCAAGCCATACCTTGCCTTGGCCCTAGCCATGCTAGCCGCACCATATGCCAACGACTTGCCAAACCCTTGGCCCCACATGCCAAGCCAAACCGCACCTAGCCATGCTAGCCGCCCCATGTGCCAATGGCTTACCAAACCCTTGGCCCCACATGCCAAACGCACTTAGCCGTGCCACCATGTTGGCCTTCCCTACGCGGCTACCAAAACGAAGGCGTGCGACAATCGACGGACCCCCTTCAATCCCAGGAGCAAATCCTAGCCCTCCAAGGTTACCAGACGACGCATGGTAACCTTTAGCCCGAAAACCTAAGTTTGGCCACGCCAAACCACGCCATGCCAACGGCAGGCCAACCTATCCGCGCCTCCATGCCACGCCAATGTCATGCCAACCTAGCCGCGCCACCATGCCATGCCAATGGCATGCTAACCTAGCCGCGCCACCATGCTGGCCTTCCCTATGCGACCACCAACGAACGAAAGCGTGCAAAGATCAACGGCTACCTTTCCTCTTAAGATACAAAATCTCGACCGTCGAAGGTCACCAAGCTACCAAGTCTCCCGAGCTCGACTTGCCAGAAACAACCCTATGCTACATGTTTTCCACAAAAACATTTGAGACATCAACACATATCACAAACTGGGGGATCCTCTTTGGGTATTGGTTTGGCGGTTTATAGCGTGCGTCGTGCACTACGCCCGTCATAAGGAAGTGTCATAAGGGTAAGGCGGTTAGTGATAGGGTGTAGAATACATCCTATTTACTATCTATTGTTTATGCTTTCTTTGCTATTTTTCTTGTAAATTATGTATTTTACGTTTGTTTTGAGTTTTGTAGCTACTTTGGAGTCACACGGAGGAAAAGAAGAAGAAATCACCCAATTTGAGAAAAAAGGGCAAAATTGTCATTTCATAGGCAGACATTAAAAGGAGCTAAGCCAAGGTTAAGGGGAAACTCTCTTTTGGAGGAGTACTAAAGCCAGGCCCGCAGAGGTTAAGGGGTTGCCAGTAGATAGCCCTTATCTAATAAGAAGGGTGGTCCTTATCACTGGGGTGCAAATATCCACCCAAATCATTACAACCCTAAATTGTTCTCTCTTAATCATTTTTTACCTGAACTAAAATTGAGAGGAAACGCAGACAACGGCTGCGTCTGAAATAGAGAAATTGGGTCAGATATCGAGAGCCAGAGAATTGATTGTTTCGATGGTGCTTATTCAAAGAAGATTAAACTCGTGCTGCAGCTGGTGGATTTGGGAGATGGCGCTGTCATGAAAGAGATCTGGGAGATGAGTTAAAAGGGTTTTGATGAATTTCTGGTGAAGAGATCGAAGTGAACTCAGTGGATAGTAGAAGTTGGAGGTCGAATTGAAATAATGGGTTTGAGTGGAAGAAGGAATCGAGAATCGATGCTGCAATTGATTCAGGTAGAGAGGAAGATGATGAATCATAATCGAACAGAGCTGTGTCTGCAGTCATGAGACAAAGAAGAATTTAGGGTTCTGTTAGTCGATTGAAGAAATTGGTAGAGTGGGTTTGGTGGTGTTGCCGACTGAAGCTGTGAGATTGTTGAATCGAGAAATTGAAGCTGAAATCGGTGATTGTTTCTATCGATTGGAATGAATTTCTGCTGCTATAGATATAGTAGACATAAGATGGGTTTGCTTTTGAATACAGGGATGATACGGAGAAAGGGTTTGATCTGAGATTGAAGAAATTGGCAGAGTTGAGGTTTGGTGCTGTTTGAAGCTACAAACAGATGGAAGTCAAGACGAGTTTGATTGAGTACAGGTCTTGCATTGCAGCTGAGAAGATGGAAGTGGTGGTGCTGCTGTTGAGCTCAATAGATGTATGTATAGGTTCTTAACAGGAGAAGACCCAAGGAAACGGCCTGAATTGGCCTGAGAAATGCTAAAGAAATAGTTAGTAAATACAGGGAGTTAAAAATGAAACGTTCATGGGACATCAATTCCATACGTTAATGTTTTTATGGAACATCAATTCCATGCGTTAACGATTTTATGGAACATCAAATCCCATGCATACGGTTACCACCTCCTCCCATTTACTTACCCATGTTTCCATTCCTTAATGAGACCAGGGTACATTTCACTTCGACTTGTATAAATAGGTCTTACCTATTTCCACAGAACAACAAGTTCATTCGGGGAATACACAACACTCAGAAAATGCTTGCTAGCTTACCATTTGTTAGCCTTCCCACTTTTCCGATACAAGTCGTAGTAACACAACTACTCTTCCGTAATCAACTATTCTCGGTCTCATCGCTTTCCTTGCTTCCCTCCCCAAAACCAACCCATTCTCCTTCACTTTGTGATGAAGCAAGTCCGGAACGACCATTTCTTGGTTTAGGCCGGACTTGCAGATTGATCTCTCGAATCTAAAGTACTCCCTTGCAGTACATTGTTTAGGGTTTAAATTGTTTCTCACCCGTACACCCAAAATTACTGAAATCAGCAGAAACCATTTTCACCTACAAACAATTGGCGAGCACAGTGGGAGGTTTTATCTTTCGGTTACAATGTCAATTTTCGACCGTCGATATCGTCCTTCGACCCAGACATCAAGATGGTAGAGGAAGACGATCCACTCCGACTCGGTACCGACGACTCGATTATCAGTCATGGCACGACAAGGGATGACTGGGACTTCCTGCAGGATAGAAGCAAACGATCCGCCCAAGGATCAACGGCTCGGTTATCATACAACCAAGAACGACTGGGACTTTCCACGGAGGTGTTTCCCATAAAAATCGGTCTTACACCGGAAGGTTCACTTTTCATCAGGTGACCTAAAACCGAGTAAGTCTTACCTAGGAAAGATACATGGTTTACTATTTCAAGTTTTCACGGGAATGATAAAATCGCTAGCCATGTTACGCTTTACCCCATGTCATCTACCAACACACGGTTCTAAGGTTTTCCTAGAATGTTTGCATCACTTGCAATTATAATCAAAAAAATCCCTTCCTAAACATTTCGTTCCAAAAAGAATAATCCAAAACCGTCACGGTAACATTTATCTATCAACCCAAGAAAACCAGAAAATCAAAAACCATAAACTAGGCGTTCCATTTGCTTTTCAAAAAAAAAATAAAAAATAAAGAAGTTCAGGAGACAGAAATGTATTCAAGGAAAGTCTTCCAACAGCGGCTTGCTCCTCTTAGCAAAGGCCTCCCTCGTGCTCTGGAGAGCCACCCTTTTCAACTTCATCTTCCTGCACAATCTTTTGAATTCCGCTTCCTGCTTCTTCACCATGTCTGCGGAAGGACCTTCGCCTATTTGGGCCAGCAACTTTTTGACCTCGGAGAAACCGTCGAAGAACCAAGGAGCATTGAACTCGAACTTTATGCACATGTCACGGTCGAACCTCCAGCTCGAGATTACGTCCTCAGAAACCGTACAACCAGTCACGTTGCACATGTCGTCAATCGAAGACAAGGCTTCCTCCACACGCTTGACCAACGCGTATCGGCTAGTAATTTTCTTGGTCGTGGCAATATGACCGTAGCTTTCCCATATCTTGGTATATAACGCCTCATGTTTAGCTGGCACGCTAAATCCCCCAATCAACACGTGATCCGGATAAGGAACCTGTATGGAGGAATAAAGGTGGCGCCGCGATCGCATCGAATCGCGAAGGATTCCTAACAACAATTGCGCCAACATTCACGTGAGCAATCTCCGTTGTCTGAGTCACAACAACGCTTCCATCTTGATCGGCCTCTGTTTCAAAGCCACCAGGCTTGGCTGACACGGATGGAGACAAAGCCATGTCACCACCAGTTTCCATCTCAAGTTCGTCTTCAGAACCGGCTTCGCTCTGTGATATCATGGCTTAGACGCTCTTTTTAAAAAAAAAAAGGAGAGGAAGAAGGAAGGAAGAAGAAGAACATGGAGAAGACTCACTGATTCGCTTTCAGACCGACTAGAAGAAGATTCAGCACTGCTATCGTAAGAACTACTCTCGCCATCTCTGGACTCTGAGATTTTATCCTTCTCGGATTCCCCTTCTCCATGGGTAGGCTCAACATCGCTGCTTTCCGTCTCAAGAGGTGCAGTTTTCTGACTACGTGCAAGTTTAGTGAAGGCATTCACGCTGCTAAGACCCTAGGCAAGGCAGAAGAACAGACACTCAGAAATGAGACAAAGATATATGCAATCCAACTGAATCAGGAAGAAAATTATACGTACTCGCATATTGGAAGAGCTAAAAGTCGGGAGAACCATCGTATCCGACTGAAAACCACCAGCACGACTTTTAGATCTTCGCTCCTTCACTTGGGGACTATCTCGCATTCGGGCTAACGGATTTTCGCTTGGGATCCTCAAAGAATGGATGTTCCGCTAAAATCGCCGGAGAAGGCTTACCGCGACGATTTTCTACCACATCATTCACGAATCCATGGATAGCAAGAAACTCATCCTGCCAAAATATGTTATATTTGGAGGTTGTTGACGGATTTCGTTCCGCAAGCAGAAAAGGGAGACTTTGACCCGGCGCAAGAACACTAGCATCGAGAACAGTGGTGATCGCTGTCGTAGGCGTCAAAAATAAATTACACTTTCTTACTACTCAAAATATATAATGAAGCAAGGGCAAGAAAGGATCGTTCCCACAGAGAGGTCTTGGTTGTCAAATTGTTTCGGTTCCCTATAAATAACACCGGGGGTTTTGTGACTTTTATATAATAAACTAAATAAAAGCAAACAATAAAAAGTAAACACGCAAATCAAGGATGAGAAAGTATTGGTCATGGATTTTGTCTTCAATCACAAACATGTTTTCAACACAATAACTAGAATTGATATTTTAATCTCAACTTTTATCAAAGGCCCTAGAATACCTTGATCGCAAGAATATCCCGTTAATCTCCTCTTGTCATCAACAAACACATTAAAAGATGCGAATATGAATTCTATCTAAAAGAACAACCTAACGTGTAAAAGCACTAATCAAGTTTAATTCCCTAGATGCATTAGGTTCTATGAAATCAGGCCAATCAAAGCAATCGAACGTGTAAAAGCACTAATCCGATTTAACAAAGTTTATGGTTCACATATGATCATAAGAATATATCACTACAAACTATAATCATAATTATGCTACTTCAAATCAGGAATTATCACTTTTGTGTATAATAACCCTAATCTAGCAAAAGACATTCATGTGAGTTCTACCAATTTGCAACTTGACAAAACAAACATTCAATCATATGACATTATTAATGGTGAATCATAAACGATAATATGAGAGAAAACTAATTTATTGAACAAAAACTCATGTTTGGAAATCCAACTAATCCATAACCAAAAGAAAACTCTAGCTCATATTCATGGAGTTCATAACAAGAAGAAAGAGAAAAGACTTCATTGTTTCTAAACCCTAGAAAACAAAGTAGAGGCAAAAAGATATTAAAAGAGATCTTAGGTTTAGAGAAAGAGTTTTCTATTTATATGCTTCTCCCATTCCAAAAGGATACTCTTTCCAAATTTAGGTCTTCTCAAAACCCATCTCCAAGTGGTCCACCAAGCCCATGTGTGAAAATAAGTCTCTCGAAATTCTGGGTCCAAAATTGTCCGCCAGAATTGATGACGTCATCGCCGAACTGGTCGCGGCTTGGTGCCGGAATTTGTCACTGTAAATTTGTCTCTCGCCACCCGAGATATCTGAAACCGTCAGCATGCAAATATGTACTCCCAGCAATTCATCTCTCCTTCTCTGCATTTCAAACATTCACAAGAATCATCCAAATCAATTCTTTATCTCTTGCGAAAACGTGCCCAAAAGCGTGACCCGTAGCTCATATATGCGGCCGTCGACTCTTGGGTCTGACTCATACCCCCTTCACGATTCAGTGAAACTTTATGATTCCCACTTTAACTTCCGAAATCCGCCACCGGAACTAGTACCATCGCCGCACCACCCCCGCTCGCCAGACAATCCGCAGTCCGGTTCAAACACTCGTCTCTCCCCCGTAATGAGCAAGCACTTTTCATTGTCTTCAGCTCTATCTCTGCCAGAACTACTTGCACCTACAATAATTCACTCCTACAGCTGCATCGCCTTCAGCAGCATCACTCAGCCACAACAAACAGCTCCACTGTTCCCTGCTGCATTCAGCTTCACCAGTTTCATCTTATTCTTCCCTTCCCTCGCTGCTTCAACTAACAACCATTGCAACACAACCTCGCACTTCGTTCATACACCAAGAAATCGCACCACCCCAAGTGCTCCTTGTTCAATTCATATGGCCTTCAACAACAACATCTCTTACTCCTCAGACCACAACACACCAAAGAACACCACCATCTTCACCGCATTAATCTTAATCACCACCCGACTCGGCTTGCTTATCAAACCACTCGCACAACCGAGCTTGAACTCTAAGCACCAAACACTGCAAACCCATGTTCTACGGCACTGCCATGTATTGCTACAATATCACTGCACCTGAACTACGGCTCACCTATGCAGCTCATTCTCATAATTTCCATCACTAGTTCAAGCCAGCTGCATCTCTACAAAATCAAATACAACTCTAATTTACCTTTTGCCATAGTTACAACCAAAGAAACCATCTCAAGCCTGCACCATTCATCTATCCATCCAAATTCAGTTCCTCCACAGATCCATTTTTCCATTCTTCTCAGGCCATCATCAGCAATAAAAAGACTCTGCACCTGCAGCTATGATTCCATTTGCAATTTCAAACCGCTATTCAATCTCAGTACAACCATCACTTCCATGTCAGCTTCATTGCAGAATCCACCAGGTACCCGCAATCTCACATCCTCCAGCTTGCACACTTCAAATTTCGGCTTCCACTAGTTCAATCAAGCACCCATCTTGCAATGCCATCACCTGCAATAACATCTTCTCTTCCTCGGCTCATTGCCACAATCAAACCCATTAGCTTCACAACCAACGTCACAGCTGCCATCATCAGCAACAACACTCGTATTCACCAACCACCGCTCTTACTTGAGCTTAACAGCTCCATTTTCTCCATTCTCGGCCTCATCAATCAGCAACTCGAGCTCCTTACAGCCAAATACTCATTCTCCTTCCTTCGAACATCAACCATACCCAACGACCATTACTGCCAGTTCTGTAAGCCACAAAAATATTCGCTTCAACCCTCTCGACTTCACCACCGCCTTCTCCATTGATTACTTGAACACCCGATGTGCACCGACTCACCACTCCATGGCAAAGCTTGTGGTTGAGAATTTCTCATTCGGCGTTTTTATCAGCACTCAGTGTGCGTTTCACGAACTGTTGAGGGATGTGCAATGGCTGCACCTTGGAGAATACCAGAATTCCTTCCCTGCAACAATCGAGTTTAATACACACTCAACACAAACCCACAACCATTCATACACTAAAAATAGCTCTGAATTCTCTTCGCATCATCAAATGTCAATGGCAAACATGAGTTTTCCAACGAGCTTTAGGCCAAGATTATGTTTGTTCGCTTGCCGATTCTTCGAGTCCAACAAAGAACCCAACTTTCCTTGTTAGCTCAAGAACAAACCCATCTCGGGAATCGACCAATTTCACTACCACCGCAACTCAACTCATCTCTCCAGGTTCATAGCACCACAAGAACTAACAGCCTTCAACCACCATGAGCACAATCATCTCGATTAAAATCAAAACCCCATTGCAGCGGCTCGAGCTCAGAAACCCATAATTCAAACTCAAACCCTGATTTCATTTCTGCATCACTAATCCCTTGAATCTCTCGAATTTTACAAAGAAATGACGGAGTTCAGTGAAGAGAGGAAAGTAAAGGAGGAAGAAGAGAAGAAAATATCTTCTCTCGATTGGTATAAGTAATGGGACGTGTTAAAACACCCATCGTCTGGATAAGGGCTACCAAAGTGAAATAGCAACCCTTTAATAATTTCATTTCCATTGTCAGTCTTGTGTGACTGACAGTTCAGCTCAATTCAGTTAACAAATTCCGAAACTCTGTTACGCTTCAAAAGCCCGCAGCTTCTTCATATGAAGTCGGAATGGCCTCATTCTTTCACCGTTGGCTTCGTCTTTTCGTCCTCTTCAAATTGATAAGAGAAAATCCAGGATTTGAGCAAGTTCCACTTCTTTTTTCTCCAATGACTCCAAAGTACCTATAATACTCAAAAGCAATCATAAGATGCATAATTCACAAGGATAATAGCAAAGAAAGCATAAATACTAGATATAAAATTAGGTGTTTTAGACACCTATCAAATTCCCCCACACTTAGACTCTGCTAGTCCTCAAGAAAATCAAATAAAACAATTCTAAAACATACATACAACTCCGTGTCGTCGAGGCTACGGTCACTTTTAGCATAAATAACAAGCCTTTAAACCCCTAGGTGTCCCTAGTGGACGAGTTATAGTCTCGTGAGGGTTTACTAAAGATATACCCACAAAACCTATTTTTTCCAACTTACTAGTTCTCCGTAATGATAGTATCCAATGCGCTAAGAAGACATAGAGACTCTGCACACTAGTTATAAGAAGTTAGACACATAAATGAACACAATCTCATCCTTAAAAGTTGAGAGAGAAATAACCATCCCTTATCGAAAGAAATTCGGGTTCGGAGTGATCGAAAGTCTCGACTCTGCCTCACAAGAAAGGGTTTTATGATATTGCTCTCAATAATAAATAGCTTTTTTATGGGTCACACATGTGTCCAGGTAGGAATGAAGAGAGAATCCTGAGACACGTTGAATAGTAGGAAGGTAAAACCCTCCGAAGTGTTTTGAAAACCCACATCTTTTATAATTTTTGAAAACCCATTTTTCTGACGATCTCTACGAAAGGAAATCAACCACTTAACGAAGGTGGGAATATGCTTACTTACCTCATTATTCGTTCGACGTGCAGTTAGCACCACTCTCACAACATCCATAGAAACGTCTTCGGTCTTCAATCGGTGTCTTCATCTTCGTCTTCGGTCTTCAACTCTTGATGATAACTCTTGAACTTCGTAGAATCTTGAAAATGTGACTCTTTCCTCTTATTCCTTATTGCTTGAAACTTCATTATAAATATTCCTTCTTTCCATTGGCTTTATTGAAAGAATACAAAACTAAAAACGAACTATACAAACCCAAAATATGATACAATGAATTTTTCTTGTCTTTTTTTTTCTTTTTTTTAACTTCTTTTTTTTTTCTTTTAATTATTATTATTATTTTTTTTATGAGACAAGAAAAATAAAACAAATACAAAATAATAAAACTAATAACGCACCTAAAAAAATTCTGTTGTTTTTTTTTTTTTTTTTTTTTTTTTTTTTTTTTTTTTTTTTTTTTGAACAAGAGAAATAAACACAAACTGAACAGTAAATATAAAATAAGTACAAATGGCCATGGTGTAAGTATTTTACGGCATGATTCTTCACAACTTGTATGTCTCGATATCATAAACTTCTCGAACTCTCATTTTGATAATCTTCGCTCTTGTACATAAAGTCTTCAACTTGTAAAATTCTGCTCCTCGTCTTGTTGCTTTACTTGAATATGAAATCTGCTCATTTCTGTGATGTTGCCTGTAAACCTTGAACGTCTTCAACTTTCCTTCGAATTTGTGATACTCCTCTTGTTGATGATGATGGTGTTTCTATGGACATGTTGGTGTGGAGAGAGATAAGGTGGATGGTGCTAACTGCGAACAAGATTACAAGTGGTATGTAAGTTAGAAATTCGATGTCACCATCATGATTGACAAAATAGCACTCAAGAGATCAAAATAGTGCTTCTATGGTGGGAGGTTGGGTAGCTCACCATTCTACCCGGAGTTTACGTACGGTGACACACACTCTAAAAGCACATATTTAGACAGGTACAAAGAATTGAAGGTCGGTGCCTCACATTATGTAACATGGGTAGTCTCCACTATAAGGGATCACTATTCTAACACCGAATTCAGTCTGCACCTTATTTTCCACTGGCATGGTTAAATCCAACTTTAACTCTCATAAAATTAAGAAACCCGATCATGTTCTCTGTCATCTCTAAGTTCGCCACTCTTATGAGATTCTCGATGTAATCTTAGCGACATGTATACTATGTGACTCTAAACTAACTACAAGTTGGAGTTTTTATTCACTATCTTACACAAAAGTTGAAAAATTTGAAAATTTACAACGCAAATGCTTAACCACTCCCCACACTTAAACTTTACATTGTCCTCAATGTAAATTGAATCGTCCAAAGAAAGTCAAGGTGGGAAATCTTATAACAATATGCGACAAGAAAAAAACTAAAAACAAGAAAAGAAAAATTAAAAGATAAGAGATACAAAACCTATGGGTTGCCTCCCATGTAGCGCTTGGTTTAAAGTCGTCAGCCCGACTATATCCTTGCAAGATTCATTCCCCATATACCAATAATCCGAAAAGTTGAGGATCCTTCCATAGAACCTCGTTTTGCAAACACTAGCTTCACACAAATATTAGTAATATAAAATGAAAACGAAGCTATGAACCGATAAAAGCTTCCCCACACTTATTCTTGTCCACACTTGGAAGTGTATAAAGAATATAGAAGTCGGGTACTTCCACGGTTTCTTGTTTCAAAACCTGCATAGTATGAGAATCAAGCATCTCTAATGGAGGATATTGAGAAACAAAGTCATTCAACAATATTCTCGACGCACATACATTCAAACCAATAAGAGGTAAAGGAGAAGAAACAATAGGCAAAGGGTTAGACAAACCTTGCACAATCTCTTGTATCACGGAATCCTCTTCATCCTTGAAAAACTCAAGTGAATTATTCACCTCTTTTATATCATGGTCCTCTATCAAACCTTGCAACCATTCTTCGTCCGTTTCTGCCTTAACCAAAGTTTCGACATAAACATCATCATTACAATCATATGCAAGCTCAATTGGGTCGTCCACAATAGTGGTCATAACGGTTTCATTCTCAACATATTCCTCCTTGTTGTAAGGCACATACTCTTTTGCGGATCCAAATTTTATTATAAGAAACTTTTTTAGAACACTCGAAAATGCTTCATCCTCAAGCTCCACCCTTTGAATAGGCTCTTGATCATTATTAAGATCAATGCTTGAGTAATCTACATAAGTGTCGACATATTCCTCTTCGTCTTCACCGTGATCGCAAAAAGACTCCATTGTACACTCCTCGGGGATGTCACCATGAGTTGGTTCAAGCAATTTATCATAATCACCGTCACTATCATAGTCAACATAAGATTGGTCCTCGCTGAATTTAGTGTTGCTAATCTCGAACTCATCCTTTTGAATAGGTGAACGATCATTATTACGATCAAGAGTTGAGTTAACTACACAAATATCAACGAAAGTCCCCAAAGGTTCGCCTTTTTCAACATAATTATTCATTTCCTCTATGTATTCATCAATGCCCTTTCTTACGTTGGAAACACCTCTTTGAAGCTCTTGGAGTGATCCATCCAAATTCTGAATATAGTGTTCCATTTGTTTGTAAATCTCATTCGACAAAGAAAAAGTAGAATTACTTACTTCAGTATTGCTAGGCCAATTATATTCCCTTTGAATGGGTGGATGATCATAACTACGATCAGAAATTGGGCCAAACATACTATGAGCACATTTGGTCGATGAAACTGGTTCCATGCTTGGTTGTCTACGAATTGACTCCATGCTGACCATAAATTGTTGCATTTCATCTACCAAACTAGAAAAAATATTAATAGGAGCACAAGTACCATCCCCTCTTTGTGGTTGCTCACTTACATACCCACCGTAAGAAGGTTGGCATGTATGAGAACAACTAAAAGGGTACGTGGAGTATTGACCATAACCAAAGGATTGGTTTTGATTGTACTCCCCGTAAGGGTGATAGTTGTCATATTGTTGAGGTTGTTGAAAACCGTATCCATCCATGTAGTATGCTCCTTCCATGAGAAACAAGTACCTGAAATAAGATTCTCAAACCAAGGTTAAAACCTAGAAAATAAGAAAAAAAACAAAAACTAAAAAAAAAAAAACAAAACAAAAAAAAAAAAAAAAAAAAAAACCAAAAACAAGTGGCAACCGCTGCCTCCCCGGCAACGGCGCCAAAATTTGATCGCTGTCGTAGGCGTCAAAAATAAATTACACTTTCTTACTACTCAAAATATATAACGAAGCAAGGGCAAGAAAGGATCGTTCCCATAGAAAGGTCTTGGTTGTCAAATTGTTTCGGTTCCCTATAAATAACACCGGGGGTTTTGTGACTTTTATATAATAAACTAAATACAAGCAAACAATAAAAAGTAAACACACAAATCAAGGATGAGAAAGTATTGGTCATGGATTTCGTCTTCAATCACAAACATGTTTTCAACACAATAACTAGAATTGATATTTTAATCTCAACTTTTATCAAAGGCCCTAGAATACCTTGATCGCAAGAATATCCCGCTAATCTCCTCTTGTCATCAACAAACACATTAAAAGATGCGAATATGAATTCTATCTAAAAGAACAACCGAACGTGTAAAAGCACTAATCAAGTTTAATTCCCTAGATGCATTAGGTTCTATGAAATCAGGCCAATCAAAGCAATCGAACGTGTAAAAGCACTAATCCGATTTAACAAAGGTTATGGTTCACATATGATCATAAGAATATATCACTACAAACTATAATCATAATTATGCTACTTCAAATCAGGAATTATCACTTTTGCGTATAATAACCCTAATCTAGCAAAAGACATTCATGTGCCAATTTGCAACTTCACAAAACAAACATTCAATCATATGACATTATTAATGGTGAATCATAAACGATAATATGAGAGAAAACTAATTTATTGAACAAAAACTCATGTTTGGAAATCCAACTAATCCATAACCAAAAGAAAACTCTAGCTCATATTCATGGAGTTCATAACAAGAAGAAAGAGAAAAGACTTCATGGTTTCTAAACCCTAGAAAACAAAGTAGAGGCAAAAAGATATTAAAAGAGATCTTAGGTTTAGAGAAAGAGTTTTCTATTTATATGCTTCTCCCATTCCAAAAGGATACTCTTTCCAAATTTAGGTCTTCTCAAAACCCATCTCCAAGTGGTCCACCAAGCCCATGTGTGAAAATAAGTCTCTCGAAATTCTGGGTCCAAAATTGTCCGCCAGAATTGATGACGTCATCGCCGGAACTGTCACGGTGCGGTGTTTGGTTCAGAATTTGTCACGAGTAAATTTGTCTCTCGGCCACCCGAGATATCCGAAACCGTCAAAGATGCAAATATGTACTCCCAGCAATTCATCTCTCCTTCTCTGCATTTCAAACATTCACAAGAATCATCCAAATCAATTCTTTATCTCTTGCGAAAACGTGCCCAAAAGCGTGACCCGTAGCTCATATATCCGGCCATCGACTCTTGGGTCTGACTCATACCCCCTTCACGATTCAGTGAAACTTTATGATTCCCACTTTAACTTCCGAAATCCGGCCATTGGAACTAGTACCATCGCCGCACCAATTCTGCTTCGCCAGACATCTCTCGCAGATCCGGTTCAAGCACTCTGTCTCTCCCTGTAATGAGCAGCACTTTTCATTGTCTTCAGCTCTATCTCTGCCAGAACTACTTGCACCTACAATAATTCACTCCTACAGTTGCATTGCCTTCAGCAGCATCACTCAGCCACAACAAACAGCTCCACTGTTCCCTGTTGCATTCAGCTTCACCAGTTCATCTTATTCTTCCCTTCCCTTCCATCTTATTCTTCCCTTCCCTGCTGCTGCTTCAACTAACAACCATTGCAACACAACCTGCACTTTAGTTCATACACCAAGAAACTTCACCAGTCCCAGTGCTCCTTGTTCAATTCATATGGCCTTCAACAACAACATCTCTTACTCCTCGACCACAACACACCAAAGAATACCACCATCTTCATCCGCATTAATCTTAATCACCACCTGACTCAGTTGCTTATCAAACCACTCGCACAACCGAGCTTGAACTCTAAGCACCAAACACTGCAAACCCATGTTCTACGACACTGCCATGTATTGCTACAATATCACTGCACCTGAACTACGGCTCACATATGCAGCTCATTCTCATAATTTTCACCACCAGTTCAAGCCAGCTGCATCTCTACAAAATCAAATACAACTCTAATTTACCTTTTTCCACAGTTACAACCAAAGCAACCATCTCAATCCTGCACCATTCATCTATCCATCCAAATTCATTTCCTCCATTGCACTCCATTTTTCCATTCTTCCTGTGCCATCACCGCAATAACAACACTCGCACTGCAGCTGCGATTCCATTTATGACTCATTTGCTATTCAATCTCGCACCACAATCACTTCCATGTCATCTTTATTGCAGAATCCACTGTGTACCCGCAATCTCACATCCTCCAGCTTGCACACTTCACTTCTGGCTTCCACTAGTTCAATCAAGCTCCCATCTTGCAATGCCATCACCGCAATAACATCTTCTCTTCCTCGGCTCATTGCCACAATCAAACCCATTAGCTTCACAACCAACGTCACAGCTGCCATCATCAGCAACAACACTCGTATTCACCAACCACCGCTCTTACTTGAGCTTAACAGCTCCATTTTCTCCATTCTCGGCCTCAGCAATCAGCAACTCGAGCTCCTTACAGCCAAATACTCATTCTCCTTCCTTCGAACATCAACCATACCCAACGACCATTACTGCCAGTTCTGTAAGCCACAAAAATATTCGCTTCAACCCCTCTCGACTTCACCACTGCCTTCTCCATTGATTACTTGAACACCTGATGTGCACTGACTCACCACTCCATGGCAAAGCTTGTGGTTCAGAATTTCTCATTCGGGCGTTTTATCAAGCACTCAGTGTGCGTTTCACGAACTGCTGAGGGATGTGCAATGGCTGCACCTTGGAGAATACCAGAATTCCTTCCCTGCAACAATCGAGTTTAATACACACTCAACACAAACCCACAACCATTCAAACACTAAAAACAGCTCTGAATTCTCTTCGCATCATCAAATGTCAATGGCAAACATGATTTTTCCAAATGAGCTTTAGGCCAAGATTATGTCTTGATTCTTGCCGATTCTTCGAGTCCAACAAAGAACCCAACTTTCCTTGTTAGCTCAAGAACAAACCCATCTCTTTAATCGACCAATTTCACTACCACCGCAACTCAACTCATCTCTCCAAGTTCATAGCACCACAAGAACCAACAGCTTCAACCACCATGAGCACAATCATCTCGATTAAAATCAAAACCCCATTGCAAGCGGCCGAGCTCAGAAACCCATAATTCAAACTCAAACCCTGATTTCATTTCTGCATCACTAATCCCTTGAATCTCTCGAATTTTACAAAGAACATGACTGTGTTCAGTGAAGAGAGGAAAGTAAAGGAGGAAGAAAAGAAGAAAATATCTTCTCTCGATTGGTATAAGTAATGGGACGTGTTAAAACACCCATCGTCTGGATAAGGGCCACCAAAGTGAAATAGCAACCCTTTAATAATTTCATTTCCATTGTCACTCTTGTGTGACTGACAGTTCAGCTCAATTCAGTTAACAAATTCCGAAACTCTGTTACGCTTCAAAAGCCCGCAGCTTCTTCATATGAAGTCGGAATGGCCTCATTCTTTCACCGTTGGCTTCGTCTTTTCGTCCTCTTCAAATTGATAAGAGAAAATCCAGGATTTGAGCAAGTTCCACTTCTTTTTGCTCCAATGACTCCAAAGTACCTATAATACTCAAAAGCAATCATAAGATGCATAATTCACAAGGATAATAGCAAAGAAAGCATAAATACTAGATATAAAATTAGGTGTTTTAGACACCTATCAAGTGGACAACGAGATTTTTGGAACAACCGGCTGACGAACGAGTGGGACCCCTTGGTCAAGACCCATATGCCGAGCCGCCCTATCAATGTTGTAAGAGATCGCTTTGCAAGATCCTCGAAAGAAAGACGGTACATGACCGGGCGTGCAGCTTCGCATGAACACCATCTCTCCAACACTCGCATCCTCTTTATCGAAGACAAAGACATGTTGTAACAGTGAGCAAAGGTACTGATCTGAGTTATAGACGCATGCACCGGAGCCCATGGACAAAAATTAACCGTGTACGAGTTGTCAAGAAATCCAACCAGGGTCGAGCCAATCTTTGGACGCCTATTCGACCAGCGCAGTATCCGGGAGCCACCCCAAGACTCGGGAAGTACAACCAACGGTTTTGGGGCGTACTTCTCGAAGTGCTCCCACAACCACGCCTGAAGAAAGGCGGCATGAATGTACGAATCTACTTTCATATAGCCGTTTGAAGTACACATATCCGAGACCAGCTGATCCAAGTGTGCATACAGAGAACCAAGAAACAAACCGCCAATAGGGAGAACGACGCCTTTTGCCAATTTTATAGCAAACTTGATAAGTTCCTGCCTTATCTCCTTCTTACCGGAGCCGTCATCAAAAATATCTCTAGATAACCAAAGAGCCAAGAACGTCGCGACATAAAGCGTATTATTCTTCTGATTCGACTCCAACTCATCAGGAAACCACTGAGACACCCACCAGTCATAAAAGCACTTCGTCTCGTTTCCTTTCCGAACGAATCCCTTTGATTTCGCAACCATGGTGGCATGTATTTATTCTTCATCCACAGACAACCTAACATCAAGGTTTCCAATTACGGGAAGGTTCAGCAATATAGCCACGCTCTCTAAGGAGATGGTCATTTCACCCCACCTGCATATAGCCGTATGAGTGTCCGGACACCATATGGAAATAAAAGTAACCAAACCTGGAATATCTTTCCTAATTTTAAGAACTGCGGAAGCCGCGACATCATCAACAATCTGTGCCTTGATCAAGCTGGCCTTTACACATTCCTGGCTCAACATGAATAGCATTCATTTCTCAAAGGGACGCAACGGGCTTACACTGGTCTTAAAGTCAATGGGAGAAGCATGGTACTCTTTTTTCTGAATACAAACCTTATTACACTACCCGGACGAACCGACCGGGCCTCTCCTTCACTTTCCGAACCAGTCAGGAGGATCGACACATACTTGGGATGATTTTTTCTAATTGTAGCGGATGTTGTGATGAACTCATCATCTATGCTTGGCTTGGAATTACCCACATCCTTCGGTACGACAGAAATTATTGACATCCTAATGAAAATTCTCTTACGCTGTTTTCACCGTCGAGATACCTACAATGGAACAATATGAAGAGAAATTATTACGGAAAGTGCACGGAAATTATTTTTCCACCCAAGACGCAAGCCAGTTTGTTTCAAGGCCGTACCATGCAGCATAAAATTCTTGTCCGACCGAAGAGGTGCGCCTCACCATAGGAACCATGCACACGGCCACACCAAAACAAGGAGTAAACCCTAAAACTAGGTTTTCGTGGGAAAGGGATGGCAATTACTATCGCGAGCTTACTTCGCACAGTGAGTTGAGGCGGTCAACATTACTATGGTATTCATGCCTAAGTACTACTACAAGCTCGTGCAAAACATACCTACGGCTAGGATTCACACCAACATTTTCTATAAGGTCATGAAAAGGTACGCCTACAACTAAGGTTTACACCAAAACAAAAGAAAAGAGAAAACAAGTTAAAGAAGAAGTATTGGAAGGCATACCTGGGATTTGCTTGTCCGCTTTGCTTTAATGCTACCACACGGCTGGATAAAAATTAAATAATATATAGGCGTGAAATGAAAGAGAAGCCGGCCGTCCTTTTATATATACATGGTACGTGGGAGTTTGAACAAGGAAAGGATTTCCTATTTTGATCCAAGAAAGGAAAAGAGGAAACCGGTCCCGCAAAGACCAATTTCCACGCCCAAGACCGCTCACGCCATGCCTTGTCCCCACACGCTAAGCCGTCCGCTCCATTTGCCGCGGCCCCACCACGCCTAGCCGTCCGTGTACACATATCCTTTCCATGGCCGCATCATGCCAGGCCGCTCGCTCCATTATCACGGCCCTATCATGCCAAGTCATCCACGCGCGCTTTGCCTCTCCAAGCTGTCCGAGCCGTGAACCTGCCAATACCAACAAATTTTCCTAAGACCACGCCACCTCTTGGCCCCACGTGCCAAGCCATCGGCTACGCTTTGCCTTCCAAGACTGCGCCCGCTTTTCCTAGGTAATGTATGGCCATACCAAGCCAGCAACTTTCGTCTCACCACTCCACGGTCTGCATCCCCTGTACAACTTATGCATGGCAGCCAACACGGGAAGCAAAAACTCTCTTCACCTCTCAAAAAGGTTAGTCGGATTTTCCTGACCATCTTTGCAATGATTTACGTCTCGATTCCGTCATTGTCTGTCACCATCATATGCTTACCTCGCAACAAGGCACCTGTTCCGAGCTAAGCAGGGGACTTAATGTTGATGGTGGTTTTTAGTTTAGGGGTAAAATCGTAAAGCCCTAGTCGATTAAAGTGATGTCACGTAACTTGAGTAATAATGTCCAAACCAAGCACATCTATTGAACCCTTTAATTTGTCGGCAAGAAAATTACCAGTGGTACTTTTTTAATGTTAATTAGGGTTTCGACAGGCCAAAACCCTAATTCTCACACCGCATGTGCCAATGGAAAACCATGCCAGCCACACCTACCGCGCCAAGGCATGCCAACCATGCTAGCCGCACCCCTGTGCCAATGGAAAACCATGCCAGCCACACCTACCGCACCAATGCATGCCAACCATGCTAGCCGCACCCCTGTGCTATTGGAAAACCATGCCAGCCACATCTACCGCGCCAAGGCATGCCAACCATGCTAGCCGCACCCCTGTTCCAATGGCAAACCATGCCAGCCACACCTACCGCGCCAAGGCATGCCAACCATGCTAGACGCACCCCTGTGCTAATGGCAAACCATGACAGCCACACCTACCGCGCCCAGGCATGCCAACCATGCTAGCCGCACCCCAGTGCCAATGGCAAACCATGCCAGCCACTCCTACCGCGTCATGCCAAACGCACCTTTCCATGGCCCCATGCCGACCTAGTCGCGCCACCTTGCTGGCCTTCCCTACGCGGCTACCAAAACGAAGGCGTGCGACAATCAACGGTCGCCCTTCAATCCCAAGAGAAAATCCTAGCCGTCTGAGGTTACCAAACGACCTTTGGCCCAAAGCCCTAGCTTGGTCACGCCAAACCTAGCTTGGTCACGCCAAACCTTTGGCCCACATGCCAAGCCAAACCGTACCTAGCCAAGCTAGTCACGCCATGCGCCCATGGCAAACCCTTGGCCCCAAATGCCAAGCCAAACCGCACCTAGCCAAGTTAGCCACGCCATGCGCCCATGGCAAACCCTTGGCCCCATATGCCAAGACAAACCGCACCTAGCCATGCTAGCCGCACCATGTGCCAACGGCTTGCCAAACCCTTGGCCCCACATGCCAAGCCAAGCCACACCTTTCCTTGGCCCTAGCCATGCTAGCCACACCATGTGCCAACGACTTGCCAAACCCTTGGCCCCACATTCCAAGCCAAACCACACCTAGCCATGCTAGCCACACCATGTGCCAACGGCTTTCCAAACCCTTGGCCACACATGCCAAGCCAAGCCACACCTTGCCTTGGCCCTAGCCATGCTAGACGCACCATATGCCAACGACTTGCCAAAGCCTTGGCCCCACATGCCAAGCCAAACCGCACCTAGCCATGCTAGCCGGACCATGTGCCAACGGCTTGCCAAACCCTTGGCCCCACATGCCAAACGCGCCTAGCCGCGCCACCATGTTGGCCTTCCCTACGCGGCTACTAAAACGAAGGCGTGCGACAATCGACGGTCCCCCTTCAATCTCAGGAGCAAATCCTAGCCCTCCAAGGTTACCATACGACGCATGGTAACCTTTAGCCCGAAAACCTAAGTTTGGCCACGCCAAACCATGCCATGCCAACCTAGCCGCGCCTCCATGCCACGCCAATGGCATGCCAACCTAGCCCCGCCATCATGCCATGCCAATGGCATGCTAACCTAGTCGCGCCACCATGATGGCCTTCCCTATGCGGCCACCAACGAACGAAAGCGTGCAAAGATCAACGACTACCTTTCCTCTTAAGATACAAAATCTCGACCGTCGAAGGTCACCAAGCTACCAAGTCTCCCGAGCTCGACTTTCCAGGCAACAACCCTATGCTACATGTTTTCCACAAAAACATTCGAGACATCAACACATATCACAAACTGGGGGATCCTTTTTGGGTATTGGTTTGGCGGTTTACAACGTGCGGTGTACACTTCGCCCGTCATAAGGAAGTGTCATAAGGGTGAGGCGGTTAGTAAATATAGGGAGTTAAAAATGTAACGTTCATGGGACATCAATTCCATATGTTAATGTTTTTATGGAACATCAATTCCATGCGTTAACAATTTTATGGAACATCAAATCCCATGCATATGGTTACCACCTCCTCCCATTTACTTACCCATTTTTCCATTCCTTAATGAGACAGGGTATGTTTCACTTCGACTTGTATAAATAGGTCTTACCTATTTCCACAGAACAACGAGTTCATTCGGGGATACACAACACTCAGAAAATACTTGCTAGCTTACCATTTGTTATCCTTCCTACTTTTCTGATACAAGTCGTAGTAACACAACTACT
Organism: Papaver armeniacum; assembly: GCA_023531295.1. Taxonomy (NCBI): domain Eukaryota; kingdom Viridiplantae; phylum Streptophyta; class Magnoliopsida; order Ranunculales; family Papaveraceae; genus Papaver; species Papaver armeniacum. The sequence continues at coordinate 87,859 of JAJJWW010011881.1, forward strand.
CTTCCAGAATCAACTATTCTGGTCTCATCGCTTTCCTTGCTTCCCTCATCAAAACCAACCCATTCTCCTTCACTTTGTGACCGAAGCAAGTCTGGAACGACCATTTCTTGGTTTAGGCCGGACTTGTACAAATTGATATCTCGAATCTAAAGTACTCCCTTGCAGTACATTGTTTAGGGTTTAAATTATTTCTCACCCGTACACCCAAAATTACTAAAATCAGCAGAAACCATTTTCACCTACAAACAATTGGCGACCACAGTGGGAGATTGATCTTTCGGTTACAATGTTAATCTTCGGCCATCGATCTCATGCTTCGACCCAAACATCAAGATGGTAGAAGCAGACGATCCGCTCAAGGATCGACGACTCAGTTACTGTGACGGCTCGGTTATCGGTCATGACGCGCGACAAGGGATGACTGGGACTTTCAAAAAATTGAAGCAAACGATCCGCCCGAAAATCGCAAGGCAACTCAGTAACGACTGGGGACTTTCTACGATCACGGCGGCGTTTCCCATAAAACTCAGTATTACACCCAGAAGGTCCCCTTTTCATCAGGAGACCTGAGAAACCAAGTAAGTCTTACCTAGACAAGATACGTGGTTTGCTATTTCAAGTTTCCATGAGAATGAAAAAACCGATAGTCATGTTATGTTTCATCCCATGTCATCTACCAAACGCACGGTTCCATGGTTTCCCTGGGATGCTTGCAACACTTTCAATCATAACCAAGACAACATTCATTCCTAAACAATTCATTCCAAAAGAATAATCCAAAACCATCAAGGTAACATTTATCTGTCAACCACAAAAATCCAGAAAATCAAAACCATAAACCAGGCGCTTCCATTTCCTTTTCAAAAAAAAAAAAAAAAAAAAAAAGGGAGAAGAAGAAGGTAGGAAGAAGAAGAACATGGAGAAGACTCACTGATTCGCTTTCAGACCGACTAGAAGAAGATTCAGCACTGCTATCGGAAGAACTACTCTCGCCATCTCTGGACTCTGAGCTTTCATCCTTCTCTGATTCCCCTTCTCCATGGGTAGGCTCAACATCGCTGCTTTCCGTCTCAAGAGGTACAATTTTCTGACTACGTGCAAGTTTAGTGAAGGCGTTCACGCTGCTAAGACCCTAGGCAAGGCACAAGAACAGACACTCAGAAATGAGACAAAGATATACGCAATCCGACTGAATCAGGAAAAAAATTATACGTACTCGCATATTGGAAGAGCTAAAAGTCGGGAGAAACCATCGGATCCGACTGAAAACCACCAAAGACGGCTTTTAGATCTTCGCTCCTTCACTTGGGGACTATCTGCATTCGGGCTAACGGATTTTCTCTTGGGATCCCTCAGCAATGGATGTTCCTCTAAAATCGCAGGAGAAGGCTTACCGCGACGATTTTCTACCACATCATTCACGAATCCATGGATAGCAAGAAACTCATCCTGCCAAAATATGTTATATTTGGAGGTTGTTGACGGATTTCGTTCCGCAAGCAGAAAAGGGAGACTTTGACCCGGCGCAAGAATACTAGCATCGAGAACAATGGACAACGGGATTTCTGGAACAACCGGATGACGAACGAGTGGGACCCCTTGGTCAAAACCCAGATGCCGAGCCGCCCTATGAATGTTGTAAGAGATCGCTTTGCAAGATCCTCGAAAGAAAGACGGTACATGATCGGGAGGCGTGCACTTTTCGCATGAACACCATCTCTCCAACACTCGGATCCTCTTTATCGAAGACAAAGACATGTTGTAATGGGATCAAAGGTACTGATCTGAGTTATAGACGCATGCACCGGAGCCCATGGACGAAAATTAATCGTGTACGAGTTGTCAAGAAATCCAACCAGGGTCGAGCCAATCTTTGGACGCCTATTCGACCAGCGCACTATCCGGCAGCCACCCCAAGACTCGGGAAGTACATCCAACGATTTTGGGGCGTACTTCTCGAAGTGCTCCCATAGCCATGCCTGAACAAAGGCGGCATGAATGTACGAATCCACTTTCATATAGCCGTTTGAAGCACACATATCCGAGACCAGCTGATCCAAGTGTGCGTACAGAGAACCAAGAAACAAACCGCCAATAGGGAGAACAACGCTTTTTTCCAATTTTATAGCAAACTTGATAAGTTCCTGCCTTATCTCCTTCTTACCGGAGCCGTCATCAAAAATATCTCTGGATAACCAAAGAGCCAAGAACGCCGCGGCATAAAGCGTACTATTATTCTGATTCGACTCCAACTCATCAGGAAACCACTGAGACACCCACCAGTCATAAAAGCACTTCGTCTCGTTTCCTTTCCGAACGAATCCCTTTGATTTCGCAACCAGGGCGACATGCATTTCTTCTTCATCCATAGACAACCTAACATCAAGGTTTCCAATTACGGAAGGTTCAAAGAATACTGACCATGCTCTCTAAGGAGATGGTCATTTCACCCCACCCGCATATAGCCGTATGAGTGTCCTGGACACCATCCGGAAATAAAAGTAACCAAGCCTCGGAATATCTTTCCTAATTTGAAGAATCATGAAGCCGCGATAGCATCAATAATGCTGCCTTGATCAAGCTGGCCTTTACACATTCCTGGCTCAACATGAATCGCATCCATTTCTCAAAGGGACGCAACGGGCTTACACTGGTCTTAAAGTCAATGGGAGAAGCATGGTACTCTTTTCTCTGAATACAAAACCTTATTACACTACCCGAACCAACCGACCGGGCCTCTCCTTCACTTTCCGAACCAGTCAGGAGGATCGACACATACTTGGGATGACTTTTTCTAATTATAGCGGATGTTGTGAAGAACTCATCATCTATGCTTGGCTTGGAATTACCCACATCGTTCGGTACGACAGAAATTATTGACATCCTAATGAAAATTCTCTTACGCTGTTTTCACCGCCGAGATAACTACAATGGAACAATACGAAGAGAAATTACTACGAAAAGTGCACGGAAATTATTTTTCCACCCAAGACGCAAGCCAGTTTGTTTCAAGGCCGTACCATGCAGCATAAAGTTCTTGTCCGACCGAAGAGGTGCGCCTCACCATAGGAACCATGCACACGGCCACACCAAAACAAGGAGTAAACCCTAAAACTAGGTTTTCGTGGGAAAGGGATGGCAATTACTATCGCGAGCTTACTTCGCACAGTGAGTTGAGGCGGTCAACATTACTATGGTATTCATGCCTAAGTACTACTACAAGCTCGTGCAAAACATACCTACGGCTAGGATTCACACCAACATTTTCTACAAGGTCATGAAAAGGTACGCCTACAACTAAGGTTTACACCAACACAAAAGAAAAGAGAAAACAAGTTAAAGAAGAAGTATTGGAAGGCATACCTGGGATTTGCTTGTCCGCTTTGCTTTACTGCTACCACACGGCTGGATAAAAATTAAATAATATATAGGCGTGAAATGAAAGAGAAGCCGGCCCTCCTTTTATATATACATGGTACGTGGGAGTTTGAACAAGGAAATTCCCATTTTGAGCCAAGAAAGGAAAAGAGGAAATCGGTCCCGCAAAGACCAATTTCCACGCCCAAGACCGCTCACGCCATGCCTTGGCCCCACACGCTAAGTCGTCCGCTCCATTTGCCGCGGCCCACCACGCCTAGCCGTCCGTGTACACCTAGCCTTGCCATGGCCGCATCATGCCAGGACGCTCGCTCCATTATCACGGCCCTATCATGCCAAGTCATCCACGCGCGCTTTGCCTCTCCAAGCTGTCCCAGCCGTGAACCTGCCAATACCAACAAATTTTCCTAAGACCACGCCACCTCTTGGACCCACGTGTAAAGCCATCGGCTACGCTTTGCCTTCCAAGACTGCGCCCGCTTTGCCTCGGTAATGTACGGCCAGACCAAGCAAAGAACTTTCGTCTCACCACTCCACTGACCGCATCCCCGCACAACTTATGCGGGGCCGCCAACACAGAAGCAAGAACACTCTTCACCTCTCAAAAAGGTTAGTCGGATTTTCCTGACCATCTTTGCAATGATTTACGTCTAGATTCCGTCTCTGTCATCATCATATGCTTACCTCGCAACAAGGCACCTGTTCCAAGCTAAGCAGGGGACTTAATGTTGATGGTGGTTTTTAGCTTAGGGGTAAAATCGTAAAACCCTAGTCGACAAAGCTGACGTCACGTAACTTGAGTAATAATGTCCAAACCAAGCACATTTATTGAACCCTTTAATTTGTCCGCAAAAAATTACTGTGGTACCTTTTTTAATGCTAATTAGGGTTTCGACAGGCCAAAACCCTAATTCTCACACCGCATGTGCCAATGGAAAACCATGCCAGCCACACCTACCGCGCCAATGGCAAACCATGCTAGCCACGCCATGCGCCCATGGAAAACATTTGGCCCCACATGCCAAGCCAAACCGCACATAGCCAAGCTAGCCACGCCATGCGCCCATGGCAAACCATTTTCCCCACATGCCAAGACAAACCGCACCTAGCCATGCTAGCCGCACCATGTGCCAACGGCTTGCCAAACCCTTGGCCCCACATGCCAAGCCAAGCCACACCTTGCCTTGGCCCTAGCCATGCTAGCCGCACCATGTGCCAATGACTTGCCAAAACCTTGGCCCCACATGCCAAGCCAAACCGCACCTAGCCATGCTAGCCGCACCATGTGCCAATGGCTTGCCAAACCCTTGGCCCCACATGCCGAGCCAAGCCACACCTTGCCTTGGCCCTAGCCATGCTAGCCGCACCATGTGTCGACGAATTGCCAAACCCTTGGCCCCACATGCCAAGCCAAACCGCACCATGTGCCAACGGCTTGCCAAACCCTTGGCCCCACATGCCAAGCCAAACCGCACATAGCCATGCTAGCCGAACCATGTGCCAACGGCTTGCCAAACCCTTGGCCCCACATGCAGAGCCAAGCCACACCTTGCCTTGGCCCTAGCCATGATAGCCGCACCATGTGCCAACGACTTGCCACACCCTTGGCTCCACATGCCAAGCCAAACCACACCTAGACATGCTAGCCGCCCCATGTGCCAAAGGCTTACCAAACCCTTGGTCCCACATGCCAAACGCGCCTAGCCGTGCCACCATGCTGGCTTTCCCTACGCGGCTACCAAAACGAAGACGCGTGCGACAATCGACGGTCCCCCTTCAATCCCGTGAGCAAATCCTAGCCCTCCAAGGTTACCAGGACAACGCATGGTAACCTTTAGCCCAAAACCTAAGTTTGGCCACGCCAAACCACGCCATGCCAACGGCAGCCAACCTATCCGCCTCCATGCCACGCCAATGGCATGCCAACCTAGCCGCGCCACCATGCCATGCCAATGGCATGCTAACCTAGCCGCGTCACCATGCTGGCCTTCCTTATGCGACCACCAACGAACGAAAGCGTGCAAAGATCAACGACTACCTTTCCTCTTAAGATACAAAATCTCGACCGTCGAAGGTCACCAAGCTACCAAGTCTCCCGAGCTCGACTTGCTGTGCAACAACCCTATGCTACATGTTTTCCACAAAAGTATTTGAGACATCAACACATATCACAAACTGGGGGATCCTCTTTGGGTATTGGTTTGGCGGTTTATAGCGTGCGTCGTACACTACGCCCGTCATAAGGAAGTGTCATAAGGGTAAGGCGGTTAGTAAATACAGGGAGTTAAAAATGAAACGTTCATGGGACATCAATTCCATACGTTAATGTTTTTATGGAACATCAATTCCATGCGTTAACGATTTTATGGAATATCAAATCCCATGCATACGGTTACCACCTCCTCCCATTTTATGTTTCCGTTCCTTAATGAGACCAGGGTACGTTTCACTTCGACTTGTATAAATAGGTCTTACCTATTTCCACAGAACAACAAGTTCATTAGGGGAATACACAACACTCAGAAAATGCTTGCTAGCTTACCATTTGTTAGCCTTCCCACTTTTCTGATACAAGTCGTAGTAACATAACTACTCTTCCAGAATCAACTATTCGGGTCTCATCGCTTTTCCTTGCTTCCCTCCCCAAAATCAACCCATTCTCCTTCACTTTGTGACCGAAGCAAGTCTGGAACGGCCATTTCTTGGTTTAGGCCGGACTTGTACAGATTGATCTCTCGAATCTAAAGTACTCCCTTGCAGTACATTGTTTAGGGTTTAAATTGTTTCTCACCCGTACACCCAAAATTACCGAAATCAGCAGAAACTATTTTCACCTACAAACACCCGCCAACAGGACGAGAAACCGGAAGAGCCAGATGGAGCCGACCTTATACCACCATCGCCGATTTTTTGGAACGACAGGAGGTCCTTTCTTGAGCCCAAACAGACATGGTCTCAACTCAAAAAGAAGTACTCATCTTTCTCAAGCCTCTGACAGAACGGCTACCACAGGAGTCACGCCCTCTAGGGCCGATGGGAAACACCTCCAACACTCCCGCGCCCAAAGACCTCGAACGTAACGCATTAACGTAGACGAGGGGATCCATGTCAGAACCCCGCCGGAGAGAAGCCGGCCGTCCAATTTTGTCACACGAGAGGATTTGGAACAACTTCTTCGGAATCGAGTCAAAAGCGATGAAATAGACATACATCAGCATCAACCTCCTTACCCACCTGAGATACAAAGAATTCCTCTTCCAAGAGGGTACTCTTCTCCTCAATTCACTTTGTACGACGGCACTGGAAATGCACGAGATCATATCTCTCGATTCCTGGAGTCCCTGGGCGAACACGAATACAATCATGTTCTCCGTCTGAGGAAGTTTTCGAAATCGCTTATTGGAAGAGCATACACGTGGTACAACAGCATCGCGCCAAACAACATCCCCAACTGGGGTGACATGGTTACCGCGTTTTACAAGAAATTCTTCTTCGTGTCCGAACAAGTTACCTTCTCGGACCTAGGGAGGATGTACCAACGAGACAACGAACATCCGAATTAGTTCGTCAAGAGATTTAGGGTTCAAGCACTAGACTGTCATGACCCAAACGTGACCGAGCAACAATTGGTGAATTCCTGCATCAACGGTATGGCTCCCATTTACCGCTCCTTGCTAGAAAACCTACGTTTCCGGACATTCTCTGAACTCCATGAAGCTGCCAAGCGATCAGCCACGACAACACCAGCATTATTAGAAAGGGCCATACCAACCATAACCGAAGACATGCGCGAAATTCGCGGAAGTAGACGTCTCATCAACAAGTAGTACAACGCCGGCCCCTCCTCTGTGAGTGTGGTAGACGAGGGAGGAAAAAGTAAGGCCCCCGTTACATACCAAGCCAGCCCCAAACGCGAGGCGCCAAAGACGACGAGCAGCTCCGCCACGAAGAGCCGCCGCTAAAGCTCCCATGCGTCGTCACGATGCTGAAGGAAGTGTCTTGTATTTTCCATTTCCCATTGAGGAGGTAATCGAACTCCTAGAGGCGTGGGTTCAAAATGATGTTATCATACTACCATCTCCCAGGCGCCCACCAACCGAAGCCGAGATGGCAAATCCCAAATATTGCCACTACCACAGATTTGTTCATCACCCAACCAGTGATTGCAATAAACTAAAACTTATCCTTAAGGAAAAAGTAGAGGCAGGAGAACTTCACTGGGAACGAGGGAGTACATAGAGATCCACTTCCGGTGAGGAATTGCGGGGTCTCCGGGACTCCGACGCGAGACTCGTATAATCCATGATGCAACATGTATGCGAAATTCTCTACTTTTCCAAGGCGCGGCGCCAAGATATTTTCATGGCTCTCAATCGTATCGTGTCAGGCAGACGACTTTTACCTACCACGGAAACCGCACAAAAAACCCAAGCGCTATCAGGAAACTATAAAATCACAATCGGGATCGCTGACCACGACCTACTTAAGAGGCATTAAATTCAGCAACACACTAATCGACACGGCCTCTGACTTCAACACTGTTACTTTCAAGACTCTGAAAGTTGAGGGAGTTTTGAAGCAAGAAGCTACCCATCTCCCGTCCGTGATCTAGAACTCGGAGGGGGAAGCCTTGAACGCGCACGGCTACGTTAACCTCAAGATCAAGATAGGAGGCACCATGACGCATGGCAAGCTTCACATTGTCAAAGAACTAGGCTACGACATGATCTTGGGGCGCTCGTGGGTATCCGACAACAAAGCAAAATTGGGAACTCTCCTCTGCCGATGTCGACACCCGACAGAATCTCCAACAAGCCGTCCAACCCACATCCGCGTCAACAACTTATCGACGGAATTCGATCACCCGTGGAAAACCCGTTGGCACTGACTCATAGGCTCCAAACACTAGTAAGTCTGGTCGAACGATCTTGTCCATCACTTTGGGCCATTCCTTCTCTTAGCCCGTCATGGGGACTCAGTACTATTGGCGGCATGGGCGCTGTCAAAAGATGTGAATGGGGCGCCGGGCCATTCAAGCGCTTTGCCAAGGATCTGGAAACTGCAGTCGAAACTGACGAGACCAAGATTCAAGCGGTTGCACAACACCCGAACTCATTTCAGATTGGAGATATGGTAGTCAAAGCGACTTCGTTTCAAGTCGGAAAGGTAACAGTGAAGATAGCTGCCCGGACTGATCTACCCAAAGACAAATAAGACGAGCCGTATCTAGTGGAAGACGTCCTTCTGGGTGGATATTGTAATCTCATCAACACCGACAAGCTGGAGGGCGTGATAGTTCACTTGCGATGGCTCAAGCCTTTTAATACCTAAGGCGCTGTACTACTTTCTCTTCCAGCACCTTTGTTTTAGTACTTCCTCAGCCATTTCCCTTCCACTTGATACTTATATTCCTCGAGATGAATGCACCGCTTGCATTCTCCATTAGGTTTTCGTTTTTATTTAAAGCATACCTTTTCTTCCAAATGAGTCTTCCGAATCTCAAAAAAAAAAAAAAAACCGTACTAGAAGTACCTTATTCAATCGTTCGAAGCTCTAACGGGAATAATATACGAATATGGAAAGTCGAGCAACCTATTCTAATGGAAGATTTGGGTCTTTCGAAAAAAAAGATTTATTCAAGGATGTGAAACCACAAACATGATAATAATTGGCGAAACCCTAGCTTCGCCACAAATATGAAGAAGGTGAAAATGAGTCTGCGAAGCGTCAACTACGCAACAAGTAAAAACAATAACAACGGAAACTAGTCATCAAAAGTAGATACACGAGTTCCCAACTCCTCGGTCGATCCCCTTTCAAGCACTTTCCCCAAGAATCTTTCTGGGAAGCAAAGGTTCCATCCGAAGGCCGCATCGCGAGCAGCAGCCTCAACGTCCCTTTGGAAGCCTCAACGTCCCACCACGGAAGTCTGTCTCAGCAACAACATCATCCGTCTCCTTCCCGACGTCCTCTTCAACAATTGTCCTAGCATAAGCCACCATGACTCCCCCATGTCACCAACAACAGTTCGGCGTATACTCGAAAGTCGTTTTGGTTTCATCGAATGCACGTCGCTTCCTCAAGAACCTTTCGAGGAGGATTTCCTGATTCATCCATATCAGAATCGAGGATTATGACGCCTTTTTGAACACAGAAGTTATGTGGGTTTTCCCCTAAAAATTTCACAAACTCAATCTTCCGTCGTTTCAGCTGATAAGCAGACCGTTCCGCCCTAGCACTGGGCTGTGAAGAAGTGTTATCGCACTGAAGCCTTTCAATGCACTGGGATGCTTCGTCACCTTCCCATTTCTCCTCCATGTTCACCGAAGCTAAGATGGTCTGAACACGCACCCGCACTTCACCTAGATAGGTAGGAGGTATGTCCCGAATAATTCCACCAGCTTCACGGAACAGAAATTCAACTCTATCTAATGCCTCCTCATGAGAAGAAAACTGGTTTTCGCCGGTTCCAAACTTCTTCTCCGAAGAGTTTGAGGTGCGGCTGTCACTAGAAGATCCCATTATGCGCTACAAAACCAGAGAAGGGGGGGTAAGTTTTCACCTTGTCTACACCAACAACCTACATCAGAAAGAAGACAAAATGGAAAACCAAAAAAAAAAAACATGAAGACGATACCTGTAAAGGGGACGGGCACAATTTCAAAGCAATCTGTGCGAATGAAGGGTTCAAGATCATCTCTTATATCTAGCAGAGCGAAGAAGTCCCGAAAAAGAAAGCTCCATATTAGCCGCGAATTAAGGCGTGATATCATGTTTTAATTAGAACCTATTCTACCAGCAAAAATAAGGAAAAGTCTCATGCCTGGCCGTGCGAAATAATTAGGGTTTGGTGAGAAAGCGTGGAGGAACGTGTTTGAGACACACTTGCCCGCGTTGTTACCTCTCTGACGCTAGCAACAAGGTTTGAAAGCAGAATCGGCAACGTAACACTTTTGGGATTTAGATAAGGAAAGGATTTCCTATTCGAGATACGCATGGAAGAAGGTAGCCGGGCCCGTAGTAACAAGCCTCACGGTATCAATAATCTGCGCCATGCCTCATCTCATGATAGCCCAGCAGTCCACGCCACACCACGCTAGCGTCCAAGTCGCGCCAGAGCCTCACCGAGCCAATCCGAGCCGCGCCGCGCCGAGCCGAGTCACGTCGGGTCAAGCCAAGTCGCGTCACGCCTAACCAAGTCGCGCCCAAGCCAAGCCGAGCAACGCCCGCGACTCCGTTCCAAGCCGTGCAAATACCTGCGGCTCCCATCCCAAACCGACCAACTCGATAAGCCAATGCCTCCACATTCCTTAACCCATCCAAGATGACGCGTGGCCAAACCAAGCAAACATCCCGCAAAGAATCGCATCTACTATTTCACGGTCTAGCCAGTAACGACGCGAGCAGAATTCATGCAAGGTCGCCAACACAAGGATCACGAAATTCAGAACACTCTCGAAAAAGGTTAGACGGATCTTCCTAGTCATTTTTCATGACCCGATGTTTCGATTTTGTCCTGGTCTGTCACCATCTTATGCTTACCTCGCAACAATGCTCCTGTTCCGAGCTAAGCAGGGGACTTAATGTTGATGGTGGTTTTTAGCTTAGGGATAAAATCGTAAAACCGTACATCTGACATGACATCACTATGACCAATAGCGCATTTATTGAATAAATCAGCGTATTTACGTACCTGGTACCTTTTTTATACATGTGTCATGTTCCACGACAGAACCCTTAGTATTAACTGACATCACCTCTGTATACACCTAACCCTAATTCTTCCACCGTGCCAATAGCAAACCATGCCAGCCACGTCTTTGCGCCAAGGCATGCCATGCCAGCCGCACCACCGTGCCGATGCCAAACCATGCCAGCCACGTCTCTGCGCCAAGGCATGCCAACCATGCCAGCTGAACCACCGTGCCGATGGAAAACCATGCCAGTCACGTCTCGCGCTTGAGGATGCCAACCATGCCAGCCGCACCACCGTGCCGATGGCAAACCATGCCAACCCACGTCTCGCGCTAAGGCATGCCCAACCATGCCACCAACCGCACCACCATGCCTATGGCAAACCATGCCAGCCATGTCTCAGCGCCAAGGCATGCCAGCCACGTCTCTGCGCCAAGGCATGCCAACTATACCCGCCGCTCCATCGTGCCAATGGCAAACCATGCCAGCCATTCTCCACGCCAAAATGAAGGGTTGCAATAATCAACGGCTACCATTCTCTTAGAGATACAGATCTCGACCACCCAAGTTCGCCACCTAACGCACGGCAACTTGCGGCCCAAGGCCAAACACCACGGTTTGCACCAAACCCTAGTTTTGGCCGTGCCTATACCATGCCAGCCTCTCCTTCACATCATTGGCTACCAAAACGAAGGGTTGCAACGATCAACGGCCACCCTTCCATCTAAGGTGCAGATCTTAGCCATCCAAAGTCACCAGCTGACGCATGGCAACTTGCGGCCCAAAGCCAAAACACACGGTTTGCACCTAAACCCTAATTTGGCCGCGCCTACTCTTTGACAAGGCCATGACTCAACGCTGGCTGCTACAAACGAAGGGTTGCAATAATCAACGGCTACCCTTCTCTTTGAGATGCAGATATCGACCACACAAGTTCGCCACCTGACGCATGGCAACTTGCGGCCCAAAGCCAAAACACACGGTTTGCACCTAAACCCTAATTTGGTCGCGCATACTCTATGGCAAATCCATGCTCAACGTTGGCTTCTACAAACGAAGGGTTGCAATAATCCACGGTTACCCTTCTCTATGAGATGTAGATCTCGACCACACAAGTTCGCCACCTGACGCATGGCAACTTGCGGCCCAAATCCAAAACACACGGTTTGCACCTAAACCCTAATTTGGCCGCGCCTACTCTATGGCAAAGCCATGCTCAACGTTGGCTGCTACAAACGAAGGGTTGCAATAATCCACGGTTACGCTTCTCTATGAGATGTAGATCTCGACCACACAAGTTCGCCACCTGACGCATGGCAACTTGCGGCCCAAATCCAAAACACACGGTTTGCACCTAAACCCAAATTTGGCCGCGCCTACTCTATGGCAAAGCCATGCTCAACGCTGACTGCTACAAACGAAAGGTTGCAATAATCAACGGCTACCCTTCTCTTTGAGATGCAGATCTCGACCACACAAGTTCGCCACCTGACGCATGGCAACTTGCGGCCAAAATCCAAAACACACGGTTTGCACCTAAACCCTAATTTGGCCGCGCCTACTCTATGGCAAAGCCATGCTCAACGCTGGCTGCTACAAATGAAGGGTTGCAATAATCAACGGCTACCCTTCTCTTTGAGATGCAGATCTCGACCACACAAGTTCGCCACCTGACGCATGGCAACTTGCGGCCCAAAGCCAAAACACACGGTTTGTACCTAAACCCTAATTTGGCCGCGCCTACTCCATGGCAAAGCCATGCTCAATGCTGTCTGCTAAAACGAAGGGTTGCAATAATCAACGGCTACCCTTCTCTTTGAGATTCAGATCTCGACCACACAAGTTCGCCACCTGACGCATGGCAACTTGCGGCCCAAAGCCAAAACACACGGTTTGCACCTAAACCCTAATTTGTCCGCGCCTACTCTATGGGAAAGCCATGCTCAACGCTGGCTGCTAAAATGGAAGGTTGCAATAATCAACGGTTATTCTTCCCTCTGAGATGCGAATCTTGACCGTTCAAGTTAGCCACCTAACTTACGGACCACAACCAACATCACGGTTTGCATCTAAACCCCAAATTTGGACGCGCCTATTCTTTGGCAAAGCCATGTCGACTCTACCATGGCCACTGGCATGCCACCATGCCACACGTAACACCTTGCTACACGTTTTACCATGAAAACACTCGAGACATCTAACACATGTCACAAACTTGGGGATGCTCATAGAGGGTATTGGTTTGGCGGTTTTGACGTGCGGCGTCACGCACGCCGTTACATGAAAGTGTCATAAGAATAAGGCGGTTAGTAAATACAGGGAGTAATGGTGAAACGCTTTCCTTCATTATGGAACATCAATTCCAGGCATTACCGGTTACCACCTCCTCCCATTTACTCATCCGTTTGTATTTCTTACAAGACCAGAGTACGTTTCACTTTGACTTGTATAAATAGGTCTTACCTATTTCCACCGAACAACAAGTTTGGGTCAGGAGCATACAACACTCAGAAACCACTTGCTAGCTTTCCCATCTGTTAGCTTTCACTTTCTGATACAAGTCAAACAACCACTCTTCCAGAATCAAATATTCTGGTCTCAACACTTTCTTCGCTTCCCTACCTAAAACCAACCCTTCTCATTCACTTTGTGACTGAAGCATGTCTGGAACGACCATTTCTTGATTTAGGCCGGATTTGTACAAATTGATCTCTCGAATCTAAAGTACTCCCTTGCAGTACATTGTTTAAGGTTTAGACTCTGTTTCTCACCCACTCACGTGAAATTACCAAAATCAGCAGAAACCGTTTTCACCCTCAAACAGGTCCTAGCAAAGTTATCATAACCATTTTTTGGAACCAATCCTAGAAGGTTTTAGTGTGTCTGATGAAAGCGAAATACATCTATAAATATATGATTTTCAAAAAATATAGTTTTTGGAAATTAAATGGATGTTGAGAAATTATAGGATTCTCCTTTATACATTATGTTGCAGCGTGAAATATTTTCGCGCTCTGGCCAAAACTGACTGTTCAAGTGTGAAGTCTTTTCGTGTTGGGCCTGTTTTTTTTCTGCGCGAAATAATTTTACACCGAAGTGCTATAACTTCTGGAGATTTTTGACCTTACAACTTCATAGCCACTTCCCCTTCAGAGTGACGTGGTCTGAACTGTGAAGGGATGTGAAATAGACCATAACACTTATGGAATATAATTCTTAGGAATTGGATACCTTTCCCACAATCCAAACATACAAGCATGTTTGGTTGGAGGGGGTGAAATTAATTTTCCAGGATACGGTTTCACTACTACATTTAATTATAGGTGAAAAAGCGGGGGTACAACAACTAAACCCAATAATTCGTTTGTGTTTGAGGGTGAAAATGGTTTCTGCTGATTTCGATAATTTCGCGTGAGTGGGTGAGAAACTGATTCTAAACCCTAAACAATGTACTGCAAGGGAGTACTTTAGATTCGAGAGATCAATTTGTAAAAATCCGGCCTAAACCAAGAAATAGCCGTTCCAGACTTGCTTCGGTCACAAAGTGAAGGAGAAGGGTTGGTTTTAGGGAGGGAAGCGAAGAAAGTGTTGAGACCATAATAGTTGATTCTGGAAGAGTAGTTGTTTGACTTGTATCAGAAAGTGAAAGCTAACAAATGGGAAAGCTAGCAAGTGGTTTCTGAGTGTTGTATGCTCCTGACCAAAACTTGTTATTTGGTGGAAATAGGTTAGACCTATTTTATACAAGTCCAAGTGAAACGTACTCTGGTCTTGTAAGAAATAGAAACGGATGAGTAAATGGGAGGAGGTGTGGTAGGCTTGGGAAGTGGTTTGTTTTTATGCCTACTTGTTAAACCGCAAGTGCACGGTGTCTACAATGCAGAACTGGGCAAATACGGGTCGATCCCACAGAGACTTGTGGTGCTGTATGTTGATCTAAAGCTTACTAAACTGAGTTTCTAGAGAAATGTAACACAAATAAGGTTTGAGTGTTTGTCGATACGACTGAAGTTGAGTTGTGACTCTAAACTAAGGCAGTGACAATATGGAAAGCACCAGGGTGGTGAATCCACCTCTATTCTCATGTGCAGGCAATCTAACTTCAGCCATATTCTTGAGCTTTCCCATGAAAGTCTAAACTAGATATTTATTAACTAATTTTGCTAACTAACCCCTAGTATGAGTGTCTTCTTACTGTGACTGACTCATCACAAAGCTCATAAGCTTCATTGGTTAACTACTAATCATACACAATATCACATAGCAAGAATAAAACCTAATGTAAATATGCTTGACATGAAAATCAGGGGTTTCATCAACACCCTGGTAAACTAAATTAGAACATTAAAGCAATTCAAACACAAATAAACTAAGCTTGTGCTCTGGCTAGCCCAGGCATAACCCTTTAACACCCACAGACTCTTCCTATTTATACCTGCCAAGAGAAACAAAACCCTAATTTTCAAAACAGAAATTAAAGACATACCCCAATGCCCATAATCTCTGAATCGTGCTCTTCTCTTGTCAAATCGTCCATGCGTCGATTGTTGGTGAAACCCTAGCTTTAGTTATCTCTGACTTAGCTTCTAGGGTTATGGTAGAAGCTAAGAAAGAGATATCTAGATCTAGAGAGGTGGAGAAGGTGGCTGCGGGCGTGGTTGTTGTGGATGGTGTCGGGGGTAAGGCGATGGTGGAGGTGGTGATGGCTCGCAGCAATGGTATGGGAGGAGAAGAAGAAGGTAAGGGTTTCTCTCTGTCAGGTTTGTCGGGTGGGGAAGAAGAAAGAAAAATGGGAGAAGAGAAGTGGTGTGGTCGATGGGTGTAGGGGATAGGCAGATTTCTTTGTGGAGCGGGTGCAATGAGTAATGATGTGAGTGCGGGAGCGACCGTTGGATAAGGATGAGTGAGATCTCAACGGTTCAAGGGGACTCGAGTCTTTTGGTGTTGAGCGTGAACGTCGAAGTGTTGATGGGAAGGACGGAGCTAGCGTTGGATGCAGCTGGGTGAGATCTGGACAGCTCAGGGAGAAACGGGCTCGGATCCGGGTCACGGGTAGCTCTAGCCCATGTCTTGTAGATGGGTTGTTCCTTGTTGGATTGTAAATAGTTGCGCGCGGGCTTTGGCTTTCTGCTCCATAGACGCTTGTCTCCAATTTTCGCTCTTTTGGCTCCTCAATTTCTCCGAGCTTTATTTATTACCTAAAAACACAAAATTAATTAGTACAAATATTTATTCTTGAAAACAAAGAAAATGAGAACTGGGATAATATCGATTTACAGTACAAAAGATGAGTTAAATGCCAATAAAAAGGTGTATAAATATGCAATATTTGGCACTCATCAAATACCCCCAAACCCGAATTTTACTTGTCCTCAAGTGAAACAGAAATTAAGAAATCCTAACTATACCACTTTGTCGCTGGTCTCTCGAATGCATTTAGCGTATGCACTAAGCCTTTAAACCCCTAGGTGTCCCTAGTGGACGAGTTGTAGTCTCGTGAGGGTTTACCAGAGGTGTACCCACAAAACCTTCTCCAACTTCACGGTGTAAAAGAGTCTCAAGCATCCAAGGAGCTATGAGGACATAGAGTTTCGCATGCTAGTAACACGAAGTTAGAATTATCAAAGAACGCATTCTCATCCTTAAGTCTTTGAGCGAGAAATAACCATACCATATGAAAGAATTCGGATTCGATTGTGATCATAAGCCTCGACTTCCGCCTCACTAATAGGGTTTTATGATAATTGCACTCAAAAAGACCGCTTTTTAGTCTCTCATGTGTGCAAAGTGAATAAAGAGAGAAATCCCGCACACGTTGTAGGTGAGAAGGATAACCTTCCGAAATAATTTCGGAGACTCCCGTAGTGTGGACAAAAAGAATCTTTTCCCGATGATCTCTAAGAAAGGAAATCAACCATTAGCAAGGATGGGAGTACTCACTTACCTTCTCACCCGATCGGCAATTAATATCACTCTCTCAAAGATTCATAGAAACGTCTTCAATCTTCGGTCTTCAAATGTTGATGATGAACATCTGAACTTCACAAAAACTTGAATTTTTTTTTTTTTTTTTTTTTTTTTTTTTTTTTATAGATTAACTTGGAATGAAAATAACAATAAAACAATAAGACTCAGTTTTTCACACTTGTCTTGATTTCATAAACTTCATTAATTCTCATCCTTTTTTCTTTTCTTTGTTGCACATAAACCTTGGACTATCTCAACTTTTCTTCAAATATTCTGATGATGCTCCGCTTGCTGACGATGATGTGTTTCTATGAATGTGTTGATGTTGTTGAGAGGGAGAGAGTGATGTTAACTGCAAATCGGTATTTAGAAGGAGTTTTCATCTTTAAACGTCACCCTCATGATTGACAAAAATTAGCACTCAAGAGATCAAAAATAGTGCTGAAAGTGGTGCGAAGTTGGGTAGCTCACCATTCCTACCCGGAATTGACGTACGGTGACACACACTCTAACAACTTTTTCTAGAAAGTTGCAAAAATTGAAGGTTGGTGCCTCACTTGATGTAAAATGGGTAGTCTCCACTATGGGTGATCACAATTCTACTACCGAATATCTAAACAAAGACCTAATTCGCCTCAGGTATGGTTAAATCCAACTTTAACGCTCTAATCAACTAAGAAACCCGATTGTGTTCTCCAGTACTTCCAAGTTCTGTTATTTCGGTCAGACTCTCTATGTAAACATAGCTAGAAGCATGCTAGTGACTCTAAAATCTCTAAAAGTTGGAGGTTTTTATTTACAAAGAGTTTTTCAATTTTCAAATTTTTTTTTTTTTTTTTTTGAAAATAAAAGACTAAAATAAAAGACTAAAAACTCTATATGCAAATGTACCCCCAAACCTAAATCAAACATTGTCCTCAATGTTTCAACAGATAATAAACAGTCACATACCATTAGAACTATGCTAATAAGAGAAAAGGGAAGAGATTACCGGTATGTCGGTGGGAGCAAGGTTAGAGCTTCATTTGTCAGGGCTAGAATCCAACATTCTCAGTGGAGATCATATCGGATTAGCACAATATATGCACAAGAAGACTCAACCGATTCAAGAAAAGAAAATTTAACAAGTCCTACTGGATTATATACAATGAAAATTCACCATATACTAACAATCTAAAGAGTTGAGGATCAACCCAAAAGACAATATGTACAAACAACAACAGCCTTACACGGATATAACATGAGAGTGCGGGAAAGATTGCATACGTGAACAAGTTACCCCAAACCTAAACTTGTCAACAGATGTGTTCTTGGGCAAAAATCTTGCAATTTTAAAGGTACATCATGCAAAAGGTCTAACTCAAAATGAGTTTTGCTAAGAACAAAGCAGATATACACATTCCAACCTGTGGCTCCGTAAAAGTGTTATACTTTGATGCAAAATAGTCCAAGAGGACTTGGGAAGCACAAATCTCTAGGCCTAAATTAGGCATTTTCGTAAAAGTTGGTTTTGCAATTTTGTTACAAACTACACCTAGGTTTGGTGGAGGAGTTTCAATCTGTGCCTTAGGAGAGAGATTAGGTACATCTAAGTTGTTTTCATATATAAGATCATTTGCACCATCACATACTTTCCTAAAGTCAGACAAAGGTAAATCATGCTCACTTGCATAGAACAATTCATCAATCTCCATGTCATAATCATCGAGAGGAGGCAACATATTGTGACATGGGCAGTGGGGAATCGACACAAAAATAATATCATGATCCAAAAGAACATTAGTGTCAACGAGAAGATTCATCCTTTCTTAAGTCACAAACAAGTTGTGTAGCATGCTCACTTTCACTGAAGAATTTCACAAACCCAAACTCAGAGTTAACATCACATGTATGAATGTTAGAAGAAGTATCATTCATAGGGTTCACAGAAGAGACGCCTAACGTCTCTGAACCCAAAGATTCCATCATATTTTCAGCATGCACATGCTCTTCTAACATATCATAATCATCATCATCATCATCATAACAAAAATGCATTTCCCTATTCAAACTTGTAGCATTTCTAGTGTACTCATTTACCTCTAGATTAGGTTCATATTCAGTGTTAGTTGCATGAGTAGGAAGAGAAACACTATTTTCAAAATTATCAGAGATAACAAACATCCTATCATGAACTTCCCTCCATTCGTCATTTTGTGATGAATCAAGGTTCATTTGAAGAATCAAAGTGAGATGTTCAAGTGAAGGGGAGTCTTCGCTAGCGGGTATGCATGTTTCATATGAATGATCATTACATGGTTGTGCACATGGTTCACTACACAAGGGAAACTCATACATGTTGCTATATGGATGATCATGCATTGCATTCAATTCAAACCTAGCATTGTTTTGCTCTATGAGGTTTTCTTCCACTGAGTGCATATACGAGGTCGGGGGAGTATAAATTTGTTCAACTCCCCACTGTGGTGATTGATACATGTGTCCATGATGATTAGGGTTTGCATATTGAGGCTCATGACCTAGAAAAGGTTCATAATAATCCCTAAAACTAGTGACATCATGGTTTGTGGGTGGTTCATAATGTGAAGCATGCCCATAAGCAAGTTCTCTGATGGATTTGTTTCCATCCCCAGTTGCAGACCAAAATCCTGACATGATCTAGCAACTCAAATAGCCTAGCACACATCAAGCGTGTATAACCAATGATGACTCAGCACATGTAAGCTAAGCCCAAGGAGTGCTGGGTGTTGCTGGAAATGTGCAGCCCAAGTTGTTCAAGCCCAGTTGTTGTGGGCTCAGTTTTGGTTTAAGTGGGCTCAGTTTTGGTTTAAGTGGGCTCAGTTTTGGTTTAAGTGGGCTGGTTTGGTTTATGCAGAGCCCAGGTTGTTTGCAAAGCCTAGTTGGTTCAGTTTATGTTGAGCCCAATGGTTAAGCAAAGCCCAGTTCAGCAGGTGCAGAGCCCAATTGATGTGGGCTTCAAGTTTGTGCGGAGCCCAGTGATTACACAGCTTAGTGCACAGTGGGTCTCAGCCCAGGTAATGTAAGGTTTACAGCCCTGGTTGGGTTCAGTTTGATGCAAAGAACACGTTTGTATACAGCCCAGAGATATAAAACTCACACAAAAGAAATTGATTTTGATTCCAAGCACACAGAAATGCTGGTAGCTGTTGTTGGAGAGTACACAACACTTGTTATGCTAGCATACTCAGCACAACTTAGGTCAGGCAGAGATTACTTGAAACACAGCTTATGCACAGCCAAGATACAAATGCATACGCAAAGAACTGATGCTTATAAACAATGATGATCCTCAATCTCAGGTAATACAGATAGACAATGCTCACGAGATTTGAAAAGCTAGCTCTCGAATTTGTGTACACAGAGTCAAGCACTCACGGCAAAGCAATAATCATCATATTATGGGTGGCTAACTTGGCAGATGATCAAATGACAGGAAATGTGCACAGTGTGTCATCAAGCTTGGTTGAGGTAAACAAGGTCAGTTGAGGTTCTCATTTTTCACAAATTTATGCACAAAGGTGTATAGATATCAGCAGGGGATATCATTCACGGCATCATACATTCATCATAATTCAGCACAATGTAGATATAAACCCCACAGAAGTAGCAAACGAACAACAAATGACCACTACCAGCACTTTACAACAGATTTAACAGCACACTGAGTGTCAACTGGCTCAGTTGACCTCTTGGGTTTTCACTGGCTATGATCAGGATATGCAACACAAGTGAAATTCCAAGGCCGGAGATTATGCACACGAGATATGCTTTGATATTAGCGAGGGTATGTGGTCACAGATTATGCAAAGGTGCCACGGAGACACACGGTTTCAGGATATTGCAGAGGTTGGGTAACTAGCTTGGCGATTGGTTTGGTTTAGTCTAGAGAGAGACTAAGGTGCAGCTCAAATCATAGAGCTTCTTGCACAGATTGTTCAAACAAGTTAAAAAAACCTAGAACTCAACACCTGGTAATCTCACGGATATATCGGCAGCTTTGGTTGTGAGTAGAGCATGCTCAAGGTGCGGGGTGATGAAGTCAACTATCACGATTGATATCAACTTTCTCAGTTGATGTTAACTAGGGTTAAGAGCTAACTTGGTTAACCAAGTTGCAGCTTAAGCTCAACAGCTACAGGGGCTGGAGCTAAGCACAGAGCAATGTAAGGCAAGAGCACAGAGCACACAAGCATAAAGGTTTCAGGCATGAGTAATACCTAGCAAAGTTTTATCATGCAATCAGGGTGGTGCTTAGGTGAACCACAATCGACTCAGGGGTGATTGTTCATGCAGGGTAACTAAGTTATCATGCAAGCATGGGTTCTGAGATGCACATACGAGAGATGCTCAAGCAACTTTTCGGTGATGCACGGTGTCAGTTTTGTGAGTTCATGCACATGCCCATACGAACAAAGACACAAGTCATGGCATACTCGGCTAACATAATTGCAATTCGGCTATCAAGGGATCATGCAAATTAATTCCGGATGTTTCAGGGTTTGGACAATGCTTTGTTAAGCGGCTAGGTTATCAGGAGATCACGGTTAGTGCTCAGTTATCACAGATTCATATGCGCAAACCCTAGATATTGCAGGGTTGGATGCTCAGCAGGGTATCTAGCTTATCAGGTGAACCAGGCTTGGCATTCAACACATGTTGGCTAAATAACGAGTTATGCATTAATAGGTCGAGCAATATTCAGCAGGGCAGTACTCTGCTAGTTTCACAAATCATGCAATGCACAAATAGCAAGTCCATCTAACCAAAATAAAGCTCAAATATCACGGATGCTTGCACAGATCATTCATGCATGGTATAGAGTATAACAGATTTGAGAATGACCAACCGGTTTAAGCCACAATGGTTGTGTGGTTCTCGCTCCTTGCCTTCCCTTCCTTTGGCTTGCTCAAGAAAGCACCAGTGTACCGCTACCTCAACAAAGAAGTTTTAGTTCCCGGACTTGCTTAAAGGTAACCACTACAGAGTCGCCTAGCTTAGATGAGGGTTTAGCAATGAGTAATTGGAGGTCACAATGAGTCGGGCTTAAGCAAATGTGGAGACTAAGCCAGTCTTGATTGAGATATTAAATACAATGCACTATGATCTCACATGCCTTCTTTTTCCTTCAATGGTTGTTCACAGATGATAAAAGAAAAACTACAGCATGTGCAAACTAAGAGAAAAACAAAAGACAACCTATACTAAGGAATGAGACAGCTACAGATGATAATAATGGTGATGCAAAGATGCTACAAAGATAAACTACAGATGATAATTACACTAAACTATACTACAAGGCAATGATGCAGAGATGTGCAAAGTTAAGCTAAGTTACACTAGCAACATATTATGTAGTGAAATTTAAACTGAGTTACAGCTATAATGGCAGGGGAACAAGAAAGAATCTAACACGTATATACAGGGATAGGATGTTTACTAAGTTACAGCTACAAGTGCTATATAACTAAGCTATGAGTGCAACAGAATGCAATAGAAGATGCAAAAATAGAAAAATTGTAACTAAGTTATACTAATACAGGACTAAAAATAACAATGCAAGGAGGATATATACGAGGTTAAGCTAGAATTCAGTGAAGCAAACAATAATCAATACAGCACACGCCAAGTCCCCGCAAGCGCGCCAAAAACTTGGTAGGCTTGGGAAGTGGTTTGTTTTTATGCCTACTTGTTAAACCGCAAGTGCACGGTGTCTACAATGCGTAACCTGGGCAAATACGGTCGATCCACGAGACTTGTGGTGCTGTATGTTGATCTAAAGCTTACTAAACTGAGTTTCTAGAGAAATATAACACAAATAAGGTTTGAGTGTTTGTCGATACGACTGAAGTTGAGTTGTGACTCTAAACTAAGGCAGTGACAATATGGAAAGCACCAGGGTGGTGAATCCACCTCTATTCTCATGTGCAGGCAATCTAACTTCAGCCATATTCTTGAGCTTTCCCATGAAAGTCTAAACTAGATGTTTATTAACTAATTTTGTTAACTAACCCCTAGTATGAGTTGTCTTCTTACAAGATAACTCATCACAGCTCATAAGCTTCATTTGTTAACTACTAATCATACACAATATCACATAGCAAGAATAAAACCTAATGTAAATATGCTTGACATGAAAATCAGGGGTTTCATCAACACCCTGGTAAACTAAATTAGAACATTAAAGCAATTCAAACACAAATAAACTAAGCTTGTGCTATGGCTAGCCCAGGCATAACCCTTTAACACCCACAGACTCTTCCTATTTATACCTGCCAAGAGAAACAAAACCCTAATTTTCAAAACAGAAATTAAAGACATATCCCAATGCCCATACTCTCTGAATCGTGCTCTTCTCTTGTCAAATCGTCCATGCGTCGATTGTTGGTGAAACCCTAGCTCTAGTTATCTATGATTTAGCTTCTAGGGTTATGGTAGAAGCTAAGAAAGAGATATCTAGATCTAGAGAGGTGGAGAAGGTGGCTGTAGGCGTGGTTATTGTGGATGGTGTCAGGGTAAGGCGATGGTGGAGGTGGTGATGGCTGCAACAGGTATGGGAGGATAAGAAGAAGGTAAGGGTTTCTCTCTTTGGTTGTCGGGTGAGGGAAGAAGAAAGAGAAATGGGAGAAGAGAAGTGGTGTGGTCGATGGGTGTAGGGGATGGCGATTCTTCGTGGAGCGGGCACAGTGAGTAATGATGTGAGTGAAGGAGCGACCGTTGGATAAGGATGAGTGAGATCTCAACGGTTCAAGGGGACTCAGTCGTTTTGGTGTTGAGCGTGAACGTCGAGTGTTGATGGGAAGGACGGAGCGAGCGTTGGATGCACAGGCGAGATACGGACGGCTCGGGGAGAAACGGGCTCGGATCCGGTCACGGGTAGCTCTAGCCCATGTCTTGTAGATGGGTTGTTCCTTGTTGGATTGTAAGTTGCGCGCGGGCTTTGGCTTTTTTCTGCTCCATAGACGCTTGTCTCCAATTTTCTCGCTCTTTTGGCTCCTCAATTTCTCCGAGCTTTATTTATTACTTAAAAATACAAAATTAATTAGTACAAATATTTATTCTTGAAAACAAAGAAAATACAGAATTTGGGATAATATCTGATTTCTGAGTACAAAAGATGAGTTAAATGCCAATAAAAAGGTGTATAAATATGCAATATTTGGCACTCATCAAGGTGGTAACCAGTAATGCCTGGAATTGATGTTCCATAATGAAGGAAAGCGTTTTCACCATTACTCCTTGTATTTACTAACCGCCTTATTCTTATGACACTTTCATGTAACGAGCGTAGTGTACGCCGCACACTGTAAACCGCCAAACCAATACCCTTTATGAGCATCCCCCAGTTTGTGACATGTGTTAGATATCTCGAGTGTTTTCATGGGAAAATGTGCAACATAGTGTTACGTGTGGCATGGTGGCATGCCAGTGGCCATGATATAGTCGGTATGGCTTTGCCATAGAATAGGCGCGGCCAAAATTAGGGTTTGGGTGCAAACCGTGATGTTTTGGCTTTGGGCCGCAAGTTAGGTGGTGGACTTGAATGGTCGAGATCTGCATCTCAGAGGGAAGGACAGCCGTTGATTATTGCAACTCTCCATTTTAGCAGCCAGCGTTGAGCATGGCTTTGCCATAGAGTAGGCGCGGCCAAAATTAGGGTTTAGGTGCAAACCGTGATGTTTTGGTTTTGGGCCACAAGTTCCCATGCGTTAGGTGGCGAACTTGGATGGTCGAGATCTGCATATCAAAGAGAAGGGTAGCCTTCGATTATTGCAACCCTTCGTTTGTAGCAGCCAGCGTTGATCATGGCTTGGTCATAGAGTAGGCACGGCCAAAATTAGGGTTTAGGCGCAAACCGTGATGTTTGGCTTTGGGCCGCAAGTTGCCATGCGTCAGGTGGAGAACTTGTGTGGTCGAGCATCTCAAAGAGAAGGGTAACAGTTGATTATTTGAACCCTTCGTTTGTAGCAGCCAGCGTTGAGCATGGCTTGGTCATAGAGTAGGCGCGACCAAAATTAGGGTTTAGGCGCAAACCGTGATGTTTGGCTTTAAGCCGCAAGTTGCCATGCGTCAGGTGGCAAACTTGTGTGGTCGAGATCTGCATCTCAAAGAGAAGGATAGCCATTGATTATTGCAACCCTTCGTTTGGTAGCTGGAGGCATGAAAGTATGGCCGGCAAGCTAGGATTTTTGTGTAGTTAGGCGCGGCCAAAAGATGGGGTCTTGGCGTAGTTTGGGCGCGACCACAATTAAGGATTGGCGTTGGGCCACAAGTTGCCACACGTTAGCTGGTGACCTTGGATGGTTAAGATCTGCATCTTAGATGGAAAGATGGCCGTCGATCGTTGCAACCCTTCGTTTTGGTAGGCAGTGACGTGAAGGAAAGGCTGGCATGGTATAGGCGCGGCCAAAACTAGGGTTTAGTGCAAACCGTAGTGTTTGGCTTTGGGACGCAAGTTGCCATGCGTTAGGTGGCGAACTTGGATGGTCGAGATCTGCATCTCAAAGAGAAGGGTAGCCGTTGATTATTGCAACCCTTTGTTTTGGCGTGGAGAAGTGGATGGCATGGTTTTCCATTGGCACGGTGGTGCGGCTGGCATGGTTGGCATGCCTTGGCGCAGAGACATGGCTGGCATGGTTTGCCATTGGAACGGTGGTGCGGCTGGCATGGTAGGCATGCCTTGGCGCAGAGACGTGGCTGGCATGGTTTGCCACTGGCACGGTGGTGCGGCTGGCATGGTTGGCATGCCTTGGCGCAGAGACGTGGCTGGCATGGTTTGCCATTGGCACGGTGGTGCGGCTGGAATGGTTGGCATGCTTTGGCACAGAGACGTGGCTGGCACGGTTTGTGGTAGGAGCTTAAAAGTGATTATCCTACGTCTTAAACTGCAAGTGCACAGTGCCTTTGGAGACAGTGGCAAGCACAGGTCGAACCACAGAGAAATGGTGTGTGCAAGGGTGATACAAAGCTTCATGGTGATTTCTAAGGTCTTGAAACACAACTTTAATTTGTTTTGGTTGTCGAAACGACTAGCTGAGATTGTTGTGACACTAAGCTAAGGTATTAATGAGAAAAAGATATTAGAACTGATGAATGTGTGGCACTAGGGTGATTAAACTTACCACTGAATCCTATTCTAAGGTAAACAAATTCTACTTATGCTCTTATCCTTCCCTTGAAGGTTTCAGGTGGAGATTATGTTAATTGCAGTCACTAATTAACCCCTAGTATAGAGTGTCTTCTTACAGTACACTCTATCACAAGCTAATTTGCTCAACAATTAGCAAATAACCTAATACATTAAACACATTCAGAACATACGAAGAATCATGAATTAACTTATCATAGGGTTAAGGGTTTGTTTTACACCCTAGTAGAGGTGATTAGAACATCATGCAAAGAGATAAAACTCAACTGAAATTGAATTAAAACTAAACCCTAAAACTGTGTAGAAAACTAAAAACTGACCCTCTTCTCTTTCCTCAAGAACATCATTTATATGTCACAAAACAATTCAAAAATACCAAATACGCTGACCCAAACCTCTTCCTTGCGCTGAATCGTCCATGCTTGGGTTGTTGGTGAAACCCTAGCTTCAATCATCTCAACCCTAGCTTCTAGGTTATGGTAGAAGCTATGGATGGAGATGGGTGATGCGAGGGTAGCTGAGGAGGTGGTGATGGCTCTAGTGCGGCTGACAGAGGTGGAGTGGTGGTGATGGGGGTTCTGCCATGGTATGGGTGAAGAAGGTGAAGGTAAGGGTTCTCTGTGGAGTTGGTCGGAGAATAAAGAGAAGATGGAAGAAGAAATGGGTTTGCTCGAGTGGGGGTATAGGTATAGGGCAATTTGTTGTGAAGCGGGTGTAGCGACGATTGATGATGAGGCTGTAGCGAGCATTGGATGTGGCGGGTGAGATCTGAACGGCCGAGGGAGAAATGGGGCGATTTGGTGTTGAGCGGGAGCAGCGAGAACTGATGTGAGCGAAGGAGCGACCGTAGGATGTAGCTAGGCGAGATCTCAACGGCTCGGGGTGGATGGGATCGGATTCGGGTCATGGCTAGCTCAAGCCCATGTCTTGTAGATGAGTTGCTACTTGTTGGGTTGCAACTGTCGCGCGCGCGGGCTTTGGCTTTCTACTCCATAGACGCTTGTCTCCAATTTTCTGCTCTTTTGGCTCCTCAATTTCTCCGAGCTTTATTTATTACCAAAAAATACAAAATTAATTAGTACAAATATTTATTCTTGAAAACAAAGAAAATACAGAATTTGGGATAATATCTGATTTCTGAGCACAAAAGATGAGTAAAATGCCAATAAAAAGGTGTATAAATATGCAATATTTATCACTCATCAAATACCCCCAAACCTGAATTTTACTTGTCCTCAAGTGAAACAGAAATTAGGAAATCCTAACTATACCCCTGTCGCAGGTCTCTCGAATGCATTTAGCGTATGCACTAAGCCTTTAAACCCCTAGGTGTCCCTAGTGGACGAGTTGTAGTCTCGTGAGGGTTTACCAGAGGTGTACCCACAAAACCTTCTCCAACTTCAGAGTGTAAGAGAGTCTCAAGCATCCAAGGAGCTATGAGGACATAGAGTTTCTGCATGCTAGTAACAAGAAGTTAGAACTACCAAAGAACGCATTCTCATCCTTAAGTGCTGAGCGAGAAGTAACCATACCATATGAAAGAATTCGGATTCGATTGTGATCATAAGACTCGACTTCTGCCTCACCATTAGGGTTTTATGATAATTGCACTCAAAAAGATCGCTTTTTTAGTCTCTCATGTGTGCAGGGAGGAATAAAGAGAGAAATCGTACACGTTGTAGGTAAGAAGGATAACCTTCCGAAATAATTTCTGGAGACTCCACAGAAGTGTGGACAAAAAGAATCTTTTTTCTGATGATCTCTAAGAAAGGAAATCAACCATTAGCAAGGATGTGAGTACTCACTTACCTTCTCACCCGATCGGCAATTAATATCACTCTCTCAGCATTCATAGAAACGTCTTCAAACTTCGGTCTTCGGTCTTCAATAGCTGATGACGAACTTCTGAACTTCACAAAAACTTGACAAACAATTTTTTTTTTTTTAAAGTACATGAAATGAAAATAATAATACAACTCAATTTCTTTTTTTTTTTTTTTTTTTTTTTTTTTTTTTTAATGACATTAACTTGGAATGAAAATAACAATAAAACAATAAGACTCAATTTTTCACACTTGTCTTGATTTCACAAACTTCATTAATTCTCATCTTTTTTTTTTTTTTTCCTTTGTTGCACGTAAACCTTGGACTATATCAACTTTTCTTCAAATATTCTGATGATGCTCCGCTTGCTGACGACGATGTGTTTCTATGAATCTGTTGATGTTGTTGAGAGGGAGAGAGTGATGCTAACTGAAAATCGGTATTTAGAAGAAGTTTTCATCTTTAAACGTCACCCTCATGATTGACGAAATTAGCACTCAAGAGATCAAAAATAGTTTGAAAGTGGTGCGAAGTTGGGTAGCTCACCATTCCTACCCGGAATTGACGTACGGTGACACACACTCTAATGAGCTTTTCTAGAAAGTCACAAAGAGTGAAGATCGGGTGCCTCACTTGATGTAAAATGGGTAGTCTCCACTATGGGTGATCATAATTCTACTACCGAATATCTAAACAGCACCTAATTCGCCCTCCGGTATGGTTAAATCCAACTTTAAAGCTCTAATCAACTAAGAAACCCGATTGTGTTCTCCAGTACTTCCAAGTTCTGTTATTTCGGTCAGACTCTCTATGCAAACATAGCTAGAAGCATGCTAGTGACTCTAAAATCTCTAAAAGTTGGAGGTTTTTATGCAAGAATTTTTTAGTTTTTCGATTTTTTTTTTTTTTTTTTTTTATACAAAGAAGTAAAACAAAAAGACTAAAAACTCTATATGCAAATCACACCCCCAAACCTAGATCAAACATTATCCTCAATGTGTCAACAGATACAAAGAATTTAAACAGTCACATACCAAGAGAACTATGTTGAGATGAGAAAAGGGAAGAGATTATCGGATGCAAGAGGGTGTTGCTAAACCATAGAAAGATGAATGCTTTGAAAGCAAACAATCAAGAGCGCAAGAAAAAAAAGAATGGTTAGCACACATCAAAAACTATGCAAAAATAAAAGGGAAAGAGAATGGATTTTTAGTCCATATGTATGTACACAAGTGAACTAGATCAGTCCACATAGATGGGGTCTTCCAAGTCTAAGGTCTCAACTTCTGGTGGAAGATGCTCCAGAAATGGTTTCAGTCTCTGACCATTGACTTTGAAAATGTTCTTGTTTGCTGGGTTTTCAATTTCTACAGCTCCATGGGGAAAAACGGTACGTACCAAGAATGGTCATGACCATTGATGCGTGTCGTAAGTGCAACAAACTAATCAATATATTTCCCACTAATTAAATAAATAATATAGCGGTAGTAAGGATCGTTCCCACAGAGAGCTGTGTAATTGATAGGTTATTTAGTTCAGCAAATAAGATAAAACACAAAGGGGGATTGTTTTAAAGTGAAATAAAAAGAATAACAAATAAAAGAAAGAGATGATCAAGGAATCCTTCGCCGTTACCAAGCGATAACTGGATTAGTATACTTATCTATCTTCGTTAGAACCATTCATCACCAACCGTAGAATAACAACTAGCTCAGTGTTATCCCCAAAACTCCTTATACCACGGATACGGAAGCTCTCCAATATCAGATTCTATCCAACCGAACCACCAAGTAGTAGCTCACTCAAGGTGTAATCCGACCGAACGCTTAGGCTTTGTGAATTAGGTTGATCCCAGTAGTTAAACTCTTAGCTCAAGGTCCACTTGCTGGTGTTGTCTTCGCTCGCAATTGCTCCACAGAATCCCTCTGCAAGGTCTTGCGATTTCTACTTGTGTATGAATTATTCGACGATTACTTATCTCCTAACTCAATACTAGCAATAGAACAATCAATATACTAATCTAGTATGCATCCCAAATCAGTCTAGGAATCACTCATAAACCCTAGATACTGTAAAGACAAACGATGATGATAAAAACTCCGAATAGATTTATACATCTAATAAAGTTTCACGCTAGCACATTGAATTCATCCTTAATCAATGGAGAAATTAGTTACACATGGATTTACTAAAACCCATGAAAAATATGTGAAATAAGAAGAAGAAAATGACTTGGTTTCCCCCGAAAGGGGTAAACCCTAGGATATTGAATAAAACCTTTCCTCTCCTTCTTTTCTATATATTTTTCTCTCTCAAAGTTGTCCTTGAAGCTCGGCTACACAAGCCTTTATATAGGCCTCCAACTAAACCTATGATAGTCGGTCAATAAGAGTTTTCTAATTTTGAAAATCGATGCTTTTGATTTTGTGTAACACTTGAGCACCGTAATTGTGTAAACATGGCTTCGATTGGTGCAACCTTAGGTGGGGACTCTATAAGACCCATGTTTCTTCTATTAATACCAGCCACGCATCCAACCTGTTGTACGGCAATACATTGAATCCTCATTGTCCACCGTGTAAGACAAACTTCTCCGAGAGATAAACTCTCTTTCTGTTCCATGTTCGACGCCAAGTATATCATATCCCAACAAATCTCGGCCAAGTTTTGGAGTCCAATATTATGTTAAACTCTCTACACAGCCAACTCATTCTTTGATATCTTCTCTACTAGTTTCTTGGTCAAGAGACTCGCCCACTTCATCATTTTGCCATGACAGCCATGACAGACTCGAGCTCCCTATAATTCACTTCCCCATAAGCACCATGGATTCATCGGCTCTTTTAACCTCGAGAATATCCAGCCTGCCTCAAGACAACTTCTATCTGTTCGCACTTTGCAACATCATCCATCCATTTTACTCGATCGGTGCCATCAACAACAACGCAACTCATGTAAGCCTTCACTACCACCACATACTCGAGTTCAACTCCATTTCCGATCATCACCTTCTCGCCATCATCACCGAGCATCACAGCTCCATTCTTCTCGAGCTCCATCAACACCGTAAGCTCTCGGCCAGTCACCATCATTTACCATCGATCTTAGCAGCTCCATTAATGGCGGTAGACTCGAGCTCTACCTTCCATACTTCCATATATTTTATACAAACAGATTCAACTCTGTTCTCGACTCCGATCATCATCTCGACTCCACCTCCGTCAACAGATCCCGCACTCGCTCACAAAGCATCATCTCTTCGTCATCACTTGTCAATGGTAGCAGAAACTACCATTCCTTGATCATCGACCAACTCCGAGGCAATCAACACTCATTGATCTCTCAAGCTTTTTCGCTTTTCTCGACTTCAACCACTCAAACTCATTGTTTATAGCCATCAACACCGGAATCGGACGCCGCTCACGCCATTGAAGAATAGAAAAATACTCCATGCTGGTCGTGATCGGAAGTAAAATAGATAATGCCGGCAGACCCCGAGCAAATAGGTAGGGTGCCTTTAGTAATGTTTGAATTCTGGCTTGCCCCTTTGTAAAAGACCAAACTTCATTTAGCAGTTCCTTTGAACTTGACTGCCCCTTAACAGAATGACTACCCCTTAACGTACAGCGGGGTGCCAATAACACTTCTCTTTGAAATGACCATTTAGCCCTTAGTCTTCCAAGTTCTTGTTTTGCTCATAACTTCTTCATACGAACTCAGAATGACTCCGTTCTTTCGCTATTGTCTTCATCTTCTCGTCCTCTACACAATGAAAAGTATAAATCTTGTATTTGAACGAGTTCCAATTGGTCTTTGGCCTTTCTCCACTTATAGCTAGCTTCTTTCCTTGCACAATTAAGTGCAAATTCCCTTCTTTTGGATGATTTACCTAACAAAACACAAATAAGAGAAAACAAGCGTAATATACAATAATTTGCAAGAAAACCAACAAATACTAGCATGGAATTGACACTAAATGTATTTGAAATATGCACTTATCAAATTCCCCCACACTTGCCTTTTGCTAGTCCTCGAGCAAACTAAACTAGACTACAACAACTCCATTTCGCCGAGGATACGGTTGCACTTAGCATGTGCAACAAGCCTTTAAACCCCTAGGTGTCCCTAGTGGACGAGTTATAGTCTCGTGAGGGTTTACCAGAGATATACCCACAAAACCTGCTCCAACTTCAAAGCGTTCCAGCTTCCCAAGCATCCAAAGAGCTATGAGGACATAGAGTTTCTGCATGCTAGTAATAAGAAGTTAGAAATACCAAAGAACATATTCTCATTCTTAAATGTTGAGTGAGAAATAACCACACCATAATGAGAGAACACGTGTTTGAGAGCGATCAATAAGCATTTCGCCTCGACTTCTGCCTCACTTAAAAGGATTTTATGATAATTGCACTCAATAAGACGGCTTTTTTATGGGTCTCACATGTGTGCAGGTAGAAATGAAGAGAGAATCCTACACACGTTGAATGGTGGGAAGGAAACCTTCCGAATAATTTCTGGAGACTCCACAAAATCGTGGAAAACAAAAATATTTTTCTGATGATCTCTAAGAAAGGAAATCAACCACTATAGCAAGGATGAGAGTACTTACCACCTTCACATCGATTGCAATGATGAAGGTACCACTCTCACAAACATCCAATAGAAACGTCTTCCTTTGGCTCGTCTTCTTCATCTTCTTGGTCTTCGTCTTCGGTCTTCAACCGCTGATGATAAACTCTTGAACTACGTAGAACTCTGACAATTTATAACTCATTCTCTTCAATTTCCTTATTGCTTGATACTTCCTTATAGATTTTTCTTCCCCATGGCCTTATTGAACAAATAACAACCTAAATGCAAATCTTTTTGTATTTTTCTTTTTTTTTTTTTCTTTTTTTTTTTTGTTTTTTTTTCTTTTTTTTTCTTTTTTTATTTTTGTATTTTTTTGTTTTTTTTAACAAAAAGATTTCAACTACAAAAATAATAACGAAATTAAAATAACATGGCCATGAAAGAAGTACTTTACCACTTTGATCTTCACAACTTGTATTGTCTTTGTATCTTAAACTTCAATAACTCTCATCTTTTGATTTTCTTCGCTCTTGTAAATAAGTCTTCATACTTAGATATAGAATTCCGCTCCTTATGTGTAAGTCTCCAACATGTATATAAAAATCTGCTCATTCTATGTTGCTTTACTTGGATATGAAATTTGCTCTTACTCGTATTGTTGCTTGTAAACCTCAAACGTTTTCAACTTTCCTTGTAAATTTTGATGTCGCTCCACTTGTTGATGATGATGGTGTTTCTATGGATCTGTTGTTGGCGAGAGAGAGAATGGTGCTAACTGCAAATCAAACTACAAGAAGGTGGTTTTCATCTATAGACGTCACCCTCATGATTGACAAAATTAGCACTCAAGAGATCAAAAATAGTGCTTCTATTGGTGTGAAGTTGGGTAGCTCACCATTCTACCCGGAATTGACGTACGGTGACACACACTCAAAAAAAAGCTCTTTAGTCAGCTACAAAGAAATTTGGTATGGTGCCTCTGTTGATTTGAAAATAGGTAGTCTCCACTAATGATTGATCAGCAACTCTAATAATGCATTTCTCCCTGCTCCTAATTTGCATCACCGGCATGATTAAATCCATTATTTAACACTCTAACAAGTAAGAAATCCGAATGTAGTTCCCTAACACTTCCAAGTTCAGTTATGTCGGTCAGAATCTCTATGTAAACATACCTAGAAGTATGCTAGTGACTCTAAAATCTCTACAAGTTGGAGTTTTTATTCAAATATGTACAAAAAAAATGAAAATTTTGACTCAAAAAGGCTAAAAACTCTATATGCAAAAGACTCCCCCCACACTTAAACTTCACATTGTCCTCAATGTGTAAAATCGAAAATTCTGAATTCTGACGTAACAGCACATAAAATGCAAAAACTGTACAAATTGGTAAGGAATTTGGAAAAACTCCATTTCACAAAAGTTGTTCATCTACGTGTTTTCTACACAGTGTCAAAAGGGCACAGTGTTTAGATAAACGGTCTGACATTTATGGTCTCTGGACTGAACTACGCGCAGTCTGAATTTTTCTGACGAAAAGGTATTCGTCATAATTCTCTTCTAAGATAGATTCCGGACTCAATGAAATTAAACATGGGGATGCAAATATGATATGAAAACAATAAAAATAAATAAATAAAAGGGATTAAAATACAAAACCTATGGGTTGCCTCCCATTTAGCGCTTGGTTTAAAGTCGTCAGCCCGACTCTTTTGTTATCGTCCATATACCAACAATCTGAAAATCTGGTAGTCTGCCCAGAAAACAATCTGCAATTCTAGTAACAACTTCACACAATGATTAGCATAATATATGAATAATGAAATTGTTATAGCTTGAAAGTTTCCCCCACACTTAGTCCTTTCTACACTCGGAAGTGGATAGAGAACATAAAATAAGGGAACTTCTTCGGGTTCCTCTCGATGAACCTGAACAATGCTAGAATCAAACACATCAAGTGGTAGATACTTAGAAGCAAAATAATTCTTTAAAACTATAGAAGCACACAACTCCAATCCTAAGTGATGTCGATCGAAAGATTTAGAAATATGCAAAGGATTAGACAAACCTTCCACAATCTCTTGTATTACAGGATCCTCATCATTCTTAAAGAATTGCAATGAATTATTTACCTCATTTGTATTGTGGTCCTCTATCAAACTATTTAGCCATTCTTCGTCAGTTTCTGCTTCAATCAAAATCTCAGCATCATTATAATCCTTGGCTAGCTCAATTGGGTCTTCCACAACTTCAACCAATTTGGTTTCATTCTCAATCTCTATTTCTTCAACAACCTCGTCATCGGAATCGGAATCATCTCCTAGAAATTCTAGTTCATTGGTGCAAATCTTAAAATCATTGTTTGAGTACGTTACACCATTTATAACAACGGTTATGTCATATTCATTCTCCTTCTTTTGAATAGGCGAGTGATCGTTATTATGATCCGGAGTTGAAATAACATTACCATTATTGCAAGGATTTTCCAAAGGTTGCTCATCTTCATCATAGTCTTCGTCAACCTCATAATCTTCAATATCCCAACGACATTGAAGTTCCGTTCGTATTACCTTGTTGATTTCTTCGAGGGTCTTTTCTCGATGCTCCGGCCTTCTTCTAACCCGATCATATTGTTTAGAAAGTTTTCGATATTAATTCGTTTTCCGCCATTATTCACGACGAAATTTTCAGACTGTATCTCTTCTTTTGACATAAATGACGAAAGAACATGATAAAGAGGAGTAGGTCTTTCCAAACTCTCTGTCATCTGCACATTACTAGAAAACAACTGATCAGAAGCATAACCATCCTCCCATCCCTTTGATTGCTCACTTACATACCCGTCATAAGGTTGTTGATATGTATGAGAGTATCCATAAGGCTCCGTAGGGTATGGTTGGTAATTATTACATGAATGAGATTGAAATCCGAATTGATTACCACTATAATATGATGATTGGTCTTGTGCTCCGTACATGTTATGTCCGTAAGGAAACATGACGACTCACAAGAACACAAGAAAAAATTTAAAAATAAAAACAAGCTAAACAAATAACAAATCAATTAACAACCGCTCCCCGGCAGCGGCGCCAAAATTTGATGCAAGTCGTAAGTGCAACAAACTAATCAATATATTTCCCACTAATTAAATAAATAATATAGCGGTAGTAAGGATCGTTCCCACAGAGAGCTGTGTAATTGATAGGTTATTTAGTTCAGCAAATAAGATAAAACACAAAGGGGGATTGTTTTAAAGTGAAATAAAAAGAATAACAAATAAAAGAAAGAGATGATCAAGGAATCCTTCGCCGTTACCAAGCGATAACTGGATTAGTATACTTATCTATCTTCATTAGAACCATTCATCACCAACCGTAGAATAACAACTAGCTCAGTGTTATCCCCAAAACTCCTTATACCACGGATATTTTAAGCTCTCCAATATCAGATTCTATCCAACCGAACCACCAAGTAGTAGCTCACTCAAGGTGTAATCCGACCGAACGCTTAGGCTTTGTGAATTAGGTTGATCCCAGTAGTTAAACTCTTAGCTCAAGGTCCACTTGCTGGTGTTGTCTTCGCTCGCAATTGCTCCACAGAATCCCTCTGCAAGGTCTTGCGATTTCTACTTGTGTATGAATTATTCGACGATTACTTATCTCCTAACTCAATACTAGCAATAGAACAATCAATATACTAATCTAGTATGCATCCCAAATCAGTCTAGGAATCACTCATAAACCCTAGATACTGTAAAGACAAACGATGATGATAAAAACTCCGAATAGATTTATACATCTAATAAAGTTTCACGCTAGCACATTGAATTCATCCTTAATCAATGGAGAAATTAGTTACACATGGATTTACTAAAACCCATGAAAAATATGTGAAATAAGAAGAAGAAAATGACTTGGTTTCCCCGAAAGGGTAAACCCTAGGATATTGAATAAAACCTTTCCTCTCCTTCTTTTCTATATATTTTTCACTCTCAAAGTTGTCCTTGAAGCTCGGCTACACAAGCCTTTATATAGGCCTCCAACTAAACCTATGATAGTCGGTCAATAAGAGTTTTCTGATTTTGAAAATCAGATGCTTTTGATTTTGTGTAACACGGAGCACCGTAATTGTGTAAACATGGCTTCTGATTGGTGCAACCTTCAGTGGGGACTCTATAAGACCCATGTTTCTTCTATTAATACCAGCCACGCATCCAACCTGTTGTACGGCAATACATTGAATCCTCATTGTCCACCGCGTAAGACAAACTTCTCCGAGAGATAAACTCTCTTTCTGTTCCATGTTCGACGCCAAGTTTATCATATCCCAACAAATCTCGGCCAAGTTTTGGAGTCCAATATTATGTTAAACTCTGCTACACAGCCAACTCATTCTCTGATATCTTCTCTACTAGTTTCTTGGTCAAGAGACTCGCCCACTTCATCTGTTTGCCATGACAGCCATGACAGACTCGAGCTCCCTATAATTCACTGCCCCATAAGCACCATGGATTCATCGGCTCTTTTAACCTGAGAATATCCAGCTGCCTCAGCACAACTTCTATCTGTTCGCACTTTGCAACATCATCCATCCATTTTACTCGATCAGTGCCATCAACAGCAACGCAACTCATGTAAGCCTTCACTACCACCACATACTCGAGTTCAACTCCATTTCCGATCATCACCTTCTCTGCCATCATCACCGAGCATCACAGCTCCATTCTTCTCGAGCTCCATCAACACCGTAAGCTCTCAGCCAGTCACCATCATTTACCATCGATCTTAGCAGCTCCATTAATGGCAGTAGACTCGAGCTCTACCTTCCATACTTCCATATATTTTATACAGCAGATTCAACTCTCTGTTCCTCGACTCCGATCATCATCTCGACTCCACCTCTGTCAACAGATCCCTGCACTCGCTCACAGCATCATCTCTTCGTCATCACTGTCAATGGTAGCAGAAACTACCATTCCTTGATCATCAGCCAACTCCGAGGCAATCAACAGCTCACTGATCTCTCAAGCTTTTCTCGCTTTTCCTCTCGACTTCAACCAGCTCAAACTCATTGTTTATAGCCATCAACACCGGAACTGGACGCCTGCTCACGCCATTGAAGAACAGAAAAATACTCCATGCTGGTCGTGATCGGAAGTAAAATAGATAATGCTGGCAGCCCTGAGCAAATAGGCCGGGTGCCTTTAGTAATGTTTGAATTCTGGCTTGCCCCTTTGTAAAAGACCAAACTTCATTTAGCAGTTCCTTTGAACTTGACTGACCCTTAACAGAATGACTACCCCTTAATGTACAGCGGGGTGCCAATAACACTTCTCTTTGAAATGACCATTTAGCCCTTAGTCTTCCAAGTTCTTGTTTTGCTCATAACTTCTTCATACGAACTCAGAATGACTCCGTTCTTTCGCTATTGTCTTCATCTTCTCGTCCTCTACACAATGAAAAGTAGAAATCTTGTATTTGAACGAGTTCCAATTGGTCTTTGGCCTTTCTCCACTTATATCTAGCTTCTTTCCTTGCACAATTAAGTGCAAATTCCCTTCTTTTGGATGATTTACCTAACAAAACACAAATAAGAGAAAACAAGCGTAATATACAATAATTTGCAAGAAAACCAACAAATACTAGCATGGAATTGACACTAAATGTATGTGAAATATGCACTTATCAACCATCGAGAATGTAGCTTTCCTGGAAACAAATGCAATCTAGTGTTGTACAATAAAACTTTCTGTCCTGGGGTGAAAGACTTGCGCAGAATGCGCTTGTCGTGAAACACCTTCATTCTATGTTTGTACGTTTTGGCAGTATCGTATGCATCATGTCTCAACTCTTCTAACTCATTGAGTTGAAGTTTCCTATGGGTACCAGCCTTATCAAGATCAAAATTCAACTTCTTCACAACCCAATATGCACGGTGTTCTAACTCAACAGGTAAATGACATGCTTTCCCGTACACAAGTCTGTAAGGAGACATCCCAATGGGAATCTTGTATGCAGTTCTATAGGCCCATAAAGCATCGTTTAAGCGCAAAGACCAATCTTTCCTAGAAGGATTGACGGTCTTCTCAAGGATATGCTTAATTTCCCTATTAGAAACTTCTACTTGGCCACTGGTTTGAGGATGGTAAGGTGTTGCGACCTTGTGAGTGATTCCATACTTGCGCACTAGTGATTCAAAGGCTCTATTGCAGAAATGACTACCTCCATCACTGATTATTGCCCTAGGGGTTCCAAAACGGGAGAAAATGTTCTCCTTAAGAAAAGAAAGAACAACTTTATGGTCGTTGGTTTTGGATGCAATGGCCTCTACCCACTTAGAAACATAATCAACAAACAACAAGAATGTATAACTTACCTTGAGTTAGGAAATGGACCCATGAAATCAATACCCCAAACATCAAACAGCTCAACAATCAATATGGGTTGTAAGGGCATCATGTTTCTCCTAGAGATACTTCCTAATTTCTGGCATCGGTCACAAGCAACACAAAAAGCATGGCAATCCTTAAACTGTGTTGGCCAATAGAAACCGCTTTGCAAGATCTTTGCAGTAGTTTTCTTGGCACTAAAGTGGCCTCCACATGCATGGTCATGACAGAAAGAGATGACGTCCCTTTGTTCAGAATTGGGGACACATCTCCTAATGATTTGGTCTTGGCAGTACTTAAACAAATATGGGTCATCCCAAAGGAAGTGTTTAACTTCAGCCAAGAACTTAGAACGGTCTTGTTTAGACCAATGCAAAGGCATTCTACCTGTAGCAAGGTAGTTCACAATATCAGCAAACCAAGGCATTTCACACACAAGCATCAATTGCTCATCGTGGAATGATTCCCTAATTAGCAATGATTCATGGAAGGTTCGACATTCAACCTAGACAAGTGATCAGCAACAACATTCTCTGACCCTTTCTTATATCGAATTTCGAGGTTAAACTCTTGTAACAAGAGTATCCATCGAATTAGACGAGCCTTAGCATCTTTCT
This sequence comes from Papaver armeniacum, assembly GCA_023531295.1. Taxonomy (NCBI): domain Eukaryota; kingdom Viridiplantae; phylum Streptophyta; class Magnoliopsida; order Ranunculales; family Papaveraceae; genus Papaver; species Papaver armeniacum. The sequence continues at coordinate 127,466 of JAJJWW010011881.1, forward strand.
TAGACAAAAGATATCTCAATGCAGCATGATCAGAATAAATGATGACCTTAGACCCTATTAGATAAGATCTAAACTTGTCTAATGCAAACACAACAGCTATCAACTCTTTCTCAGTAGTTGAATAATTCAATTGAGCATCATTAAGTGTTTTACTAGCATAGTAGATCACATAAGGAAGTATGTCACGCTCTGGCCCAAAAAGCACTCCTACAAAGACATAGTCGACGCATCACACATAATCTCAAATGGTAATGACCGGTCGGGTGGTCGACTATAGGGGCAGATGTAAGGAGAGCCTTGAGTTGCTCCCATGCTTCCTTACAAGCATCATCAAAGACAAATGCAACATCTTTTGCAAGAAGATTGCACAAAGGTCGTGAAATTTTACTAAAGTCTTTGATGAATCGGCGGTAAAAACCTGCATGGCCTAAGAATGATCTGATGTCCCTCACAGAACGAGGTTGAGGCAAGTGTTGAATGAGATCAACCTTGGCTTTGTCTACTTCTATGCCTTTTTCCGAGATAATATGCCCTAGAACAATGCCTGAGTTAACCATGAAATGACATTTTCCCAATTCAAGACCAAACTCTTTTCCTTACACCTAATCAAAGACACAAGTGAGGTGATGCAAACACTCATCAAAAGAAGAACCAAACACCGAAAAATCATCCATAAAAATCTCAAGAAACTTATCTACCATGTCAGAAAATATGCTCATCATGCAACGTTGAAAAGTAGCGGGTGCATTGCACAGCCCAAAAGGCATACGACGATAAGCAAATGTTCCATAAGGACATGTAAATGTGGTCTTTTGTTGGTCTTCGGGTGCTATGTGAATTTGGTTGTAGCCAGAATAGCCATCTAAGAAGCAGGTAGTGACTATGTTTTGCTAACCTTCCAAAGCATTTGGTCAATGAAGGGAAGGGGAAAATGGTCTTTCTTGGTTACCGTGTTCAGTTTTCTATAATCAATACAAACTCGCCACCCAGTGGTCACACGGGTGGGAACGAGCTCATTCATCTCATTTTGAACTACAGTAATGCCAGACTTTTTGGGTACTACCTGAATGGGAATGACCCACTGGCTATCAGGGACGGGGTAAATGATACCCGCATCAAGCAGTTTCAGAATCTCACCCTTGACAACATCTCTCATGTTGGGGTTAAGTCTCCTTTGCATTTCCCTAGATGGTTTAGTGTTTTCCTCAAGGTTTATGTGATGCATGCAAATTGTGGGACTTATACCCTTAAGATCGGAGATGGTCCAACCTAAAGCTCCTTTATGTTCTTTAAGTACTTCTAAGAGTCTACTTTCCTGTTCGTGTCTAAACATGATGCAATAATCACAGGTAAAGTGTCAGAAGGACCTAAGAAGGCATACTTCAAAGTATCAGGTAATGGTTTCAAATCAAGCTTAGGTGGTGTCTCAAGAGGTGGGGCAGATTTGGTATCAGAGAGTGGAAGTGGTTCCACTGCATTCTGCCACTTAGCAATATCCATGGGTGGAACAGATTCAAGCAAAGAGTTAATTTCACCAATGTACTTAGACTCAAAGAGATCTAAGTCAAAGTTATCTAAACATGCTTGCAAAGGGTTCACTGACAAAATGTCGGGCAAAGAGTCTTGGATCAGACTCTCGATCATGTTAATCTCATGCAAATCAGTATCATCACAATCAATGGGTTGTTGACTAGTGTTAAAAACATTCAGCTCTATGGTCATGTTACCAAAAGACAGTTTCAACACACCATTACGACAGTTGATGATGGCATTAGACGTCGCCAGGAAAGGACGTCCTAAGATCACGGGAATGTGATTACTTGGGTTTTGCACGGGTTGAGTGTCTAAGACGATGAAGTCTACAGGAAAGAAAAATTTATCAACCTTGATTAACACATCTTCAATAATACCATGGGGGATTCTCACGGATCTGTCCGCTAACTGTAGCGTAACATGTGTGGGCTTCAGCTCCCCAAGGCCCAGTTGCACATACACAGAGTATGGCAAAAGATTCACACTGGCTCCTAAGTCTAGTAACGCCTTTTCGACCGTATGGTCGCCTATGTTGCATGTAATCGTTGGACTACCCGGGTCTCTAAACTTAGTTGGAATCTTGTTTTGGATTATGGAGCTCACTTGCTCAGTGAGGAAGGCACGCTTATGCACATGAAGCTTTAGCTTTTGTGTGCAAAGGTCCTTCAAAAACTTAGCATAGGTGGGTATTTGTCTAATTGCTTCGAGAAATGGAATGTTTATGTTAACTCTCTTGAACATTTCCAAAATCTCATTGTATTGGTTACCCCCCTTCTGTTGCACCAACCGTTGTGGGAATGGAGCAACAGGTACATGACAGCGAGAGGAACATCTATATTGGTAGGACTCTTGGTTTTATCAATAGGTTCAGATTCTTTCTCTACAGTAGATGTTTTCTGCGGTGTTGTGTGTACTGGTGAGTCTGATGTAGACTCGCTTGACTGTGGTACACCTACATGGTTCTCAACAACTCTACCACTTCGGAGAGTGGTGATGGCATTCGCCTGACTGTGTGAAGGTTCATTGCAGGTAGAGGAGCCTGCCTGAAACACATTCTTTGGATTTTGTTGGGGTTGACTAGGAAGTTTTCCTTTTTCTCTCTCATTCAATGCATCACAGATTTGACCTATCTTAAGATCTAGGTTTGTGAGACGTTGGTCGGTGGTTTTCTCAAGTTTTGCAAGATTTTGGGTTAACATAACGACACGGTCAAAGCTAGTCTTTTCTCTGAGTGGTACCGAGGGTGTGGTTGTACTTGGGGGTTTCTAGGATATGAGTATCCTTGGTTGTTATTTGTTGGTCCTTGCACCGGTCCTTTGGACCATGAGAAATTAGGGTGATTCCTCCACCCCCGGGTTGTAGGTTTGAGAATAAGGGTTGTTCTCTTGCCTCTGGTATAATGCATTGGCTTGCTCGGCTTTGGACTCTTGAAATGCATGCAAGTCTGGACAGCTGTCCACTAAGTGGTCAGAACTATGGCATGCGGCACAATTTGCCATATCAATTTGGTCACGGAGAGTAGGGGCATTAGATTTTACATTCTTTTCCAACTCAAGCACTTCTATTCTCCGGGCCAAAGATGCCATTTTTGCATTTCCCTCAAAGTCAGACTCGATTCTATGAACATTTTGTGCAGGGGTAGTCCGTTTCGGTTCTCGGATGGACTCCCACTGTTGAGTCTTTTCAGCGACTTCGATTAGAAAAGTCCAAGCGTCATCAGCACTCTTGTCAATAAATGCACCATTGCACATTGACTCGACTGTGGTACGGGTTCTAACATCTAGACCCTCATACAATATTTGCACGAGTCTCCATTTTTTCAAAACCGTGGTGGGGACATTGGAGTAGTAATTCATTGAATCTCTCCAAGTATTTTGCTAGAGTTTCGTCTTCTAATTGCACAAAACCATTTAGACTTTGGCGAATTGTCGCCGTCTTATGGTTGGGGAAAAACTTTTTGAAAAACTCTTTTGTGAGGTCATCCCAGGTTCTAATGGATTGTGGTTGTAGGGCATGAAGCCAAGACTTGGCTTTGTCTTTTAGAGAAAAAGGAAACAATCTCAGTTTGAGGGACTCCTCTGGCATTTGGTTAAAACGCAGAGTCCCACAAATATCCTCAAAGTCTCTCACGTGATGGTAGGGGTTCTCAGCATCGACCCCTCTAAACACGGGTAGCATGTGAATGGTGCTTGCTTTCAGTTCAAACTGACCAGCATCAATTTGGAGAATGATGCAAGAGGGCTGGCTTGCCCTAGTTGGGTACATGTAGTCCTTGAGACTACGGGGTTGGTTTTGTTCTTCGCCCATAGTTTCATTTCTCGATGGGTCTGGGCTTGGGCTTTCTGCCGAAGAACCGGGTATGCTTACGATTTCGTCCAGGCGGATTCTAACTAGTCGATTTGTTTGGTCTCTAAAAGACACAATCATAGCCTAGCTAGCGCATCTAGCATGTTAACATACAATCAAGTTCAACACAGAAAAGCAAAACTCAAAGATGACCCACTAATACAAGACTCAAGCCCAAAAGATGGCTTTTTTATGTTGTAAGGCCCAGCTGATTGGGTGGTTATCATTGATTTATGTTGGCTCGGTTTTGTTGCACGGCCCAGGTTATGTGGTTACGGGTTTGGTTTTATGCACACGGCCAGAAAGCTGCACGGCCCAGTTTTTAGCAGAGCCCAGCGATGTGGGCTGAAGGTTGACGTACAGAACCCAGGTACACAGGTGCGAGTTATGTGGGCTTAGTTGTTTGCAGCCCAGGTTTATGGGTTTCTGTTTACACAGATTCTCAAAAAATTTTGCACAGCATAATGGTTGGTTTATGTGCTCAGACAACACAGAGCAATACAAGACAGCCTAGGTTGGCAGCTCAAGCAAAGCTTGTACACAAAGATGACCTAGGTGACAAAGACAAGTAATGTCTTTGGTTGGTTTTGTACAAAAGATGGTGAGCAAGTGCACAGCTTGAGTACAACTTGTACACAGCACAGCTTGGTTTCTCAGCAATCACAAATTGGTAGCAGCACAACACAGCTAATCACAAACTCACACAAAATTGACACAAAGACAAACTTGGGTTCTATTAGATTAGCAACTCATCTAAGGTTGACAGATTGCACAGATTGGCAAAGAAATTTTTGTGAGGTGCACACGGTATGGGATGTGCTCACTCAATGGTGAAGCATGTGCTAGGGTGTGTATTTTGAAAATCAACAAGTTACTGCTAATGCTATTCTATTCAACAACTCACTCAGGCACCATAAGATCACACAAAAGTTATAGATGCAGGTACACAGATATAGCTAAAGCAAGGTGCACAGATGTAAATAGCATCAGAAGCACAATTTCAAGATTATTGCTACACAGATGGCTGGTGAATCAGAAATTATCAAAGCTTGCACTTAACAACATGCTCCGATTAGCAAATGCACAGATGCACATATGAGCCAATGGATGACAGAGTCAACAGGGTCACAGGATTGCTATTCAAACTCACAGCTACAGGGGCTGGAGAATGCACACAGCATCAATTTCAGGTGTAAGCAACACCTAGCAGGGAAGCTAGTTATCAGGCAATTATATTTCAAAGGTAATACAGGTTCAAACACAATGACACTCAGTCTATTTCCAGTTATGCACAGGTTATGTTTTCTCAGCTAGCATGTGGCAGGCTTGCAGCTACAACTAACTTGGTTTTCCAAGTTGTGACTCAAAACTTGCAGATTCAGGGGACTAGCAAGTTGGCAGGTCTGTCATGCACTCAGGGTGTAATGGCTCACAGGGTTTAGGCACAAGGTGAACAAGTAAGCATATTATATTCTTCATTCATTCATTCATTCATTCATGTAAGCAAGGTTGAGAAGATGATACCACCAGTATCAAACTGGGTTTAGGCTAATCCACTCATTGCTTTACTCCTTTCTCCTCTTCCTTGGTTGCATTGCACCCACGGCCTTTTGTTACTCAAGAGTGAGTTTTAGTTTTCAATGTTGCACAATTTAAAGCAAGAGAGCCCTCTGGACAAGCAAAGATTAAGTTACTGAGAGAAGCAAATGATCTCGCTTGAAATTACAACTAACTAAGGTGCATGATTTATGGACAGATGGATTAGCTAAGTTATGAAGACAACAGCAAGAAAATTGAACTGAGGGAAAAAACAGCAAGATAAAAAGCTATGCAAAAGAAACTTTGAGACAAAATTTACAGCTAAGAAGTGACAGGTTAAATTACAGACACTCTAATCTAAACAAAACTTATGTTAACACAAGGGAAAGTTCACAAAAGTACTAGGGCAGGGCAAATGAGAATACAGATGCAACTGATGGAGTATACAGATGGAGTAAAGATGTAAAGATGCAACACAGGGCAAATGAGAATACAGATGGAGTATGGGTTAAAAAGTACACAACTAAGTTACTCTAAGACAGGGCAATGATGCAAGTGATTAAAAGCAAAAATTAAAGCATATATGTACAAGAATAAACTGAAATGCAGTAAAGAAAACACTATGAACTACAAAGCACACTACCAGTTCCCCGGCAGCGGCGCCAAAAACTTGGTAGGAGCTTAAAAGTGATTATCCTACGTCTTAAACTGCAAGTGCACAGTGCCTTTGGAGACAGTGGCAAGCACAGGTCGAACCACAGAGAAATGGTGTGTGCAAGGGTGATACAAAGCTTCCTAACTGATTTCTAAGGTCTTGAAACACAACTTTAATTTGTTTTGGTTGTCAAAACGACTAGCTGAGATTGTTGTGACACTAAGCTAAGGTATTAATGAGAAAAAGATATTGGAACTGATGAATGTGTGGCACTAGGGTGATTAAACTTACCACTGAATCCTATTCTAAGGTAAACAAATTCTACTTATGCTCTTATCCTTCCCTTGAAGGTTTCAGGTGGAGATTATGTTAATTGCAGTCACTAATTAACCCCTAGTATAGAGTGTCTTCTTACAGTACACTCTATCACAAGCTAATTTGCTCAACAATTAGCAAATAACCTAATACATTAAACACATTCAGAACATAAGAAGAATCATGAATTAACTTATCATAGGGTTAAGGGTTTGTTCTACACCCTAGTAGAGGTGATTAGAACATCATGCAAAGAGATAAAACTCAACTGAAATTGAATTAAAACTAAACCCTAAAACTGTGTAGAAAACTAAAAACTGACTCCCCTCTCTTTCCTCAAGAACATCATTTATATGTCACAAAACAATTCAAAAATACCAAATACGCTGACCCAAACCTCTTCCTTGCGCTGAATCGTCCATGCTTGGGTTGTTGGTGAAACCCTAGCTTCAATCATCTCAACCCTAGCTTCTAGGTTATGGTAGAAGCTATGGATGGAGATGGGTGATGCGAGGGTAGCTGAGGAGGTGGCACTACACCAAATTCCTGGATTAGTAACAGGAATTCGTAACGGCTTATTGGCCGTTACGAAATTCCCGTTACAAATAGCCGTTACAAAATTTTTGTAACAGTGGCGGCTCATTACTAATGTTCCAAAATTCGTAACACGGGATAGCCGTTACTAATTATTTTATAGGCGTGCCACCCACACGCTTGGTCACACAGGTCGTAACACCCGAGTTCTTTCTTGGGCCCCACTTTCTAACCATCCATCTACACCGTATATACCTAAACTAATATCTCTACCGTTTATTGTTTTCTCGAGATGCGATTTTAACCGGAAACCCTAGCTATATTCCCTTCAAAATTCACTTCACATCTATTTATCCATTTCTCCGCCTCTTCCTGTCTGTTGCTCTCTCAATCTCTCTACCCAAAACACAGATTCACTTTCCTATTTTTTTTCTTCCAAATCGAGAGCAAAAAGGATTGATCGAAGAATAGTTGTTGGTAGTGATTCTGATTCGAGTGGTGGATTAAGAATCAACAGAAAAGGTAACCTGAAGCTTTAATTAGGGTTTCTTTGATTTGATAATTGATTCATAGAAAATTGAATAAGGAATTCACCTATTAAGGATTGGTCCTTACAATTCCTGGTCCACTTCTTCCCTTTCTCGAGTTGCTAATATCTCCTTGGTTTGTTTTTCGTTAAGGATTCAAAAAAAAAAAAAAAACAGGCGAGGCGAGCTCGTTAATAAACACAACAATGGCGGATTTAAGGTATATATGTTTACTAGATTATTTTAATTATTCTTCTAATAATTTATCAAAAATCAACTGATCTGATACTCCCAATGAATTTATTAATCACTAGATAATTTTGTTTTTAGAATTTACTAAATCTCAAAAATTACTTGAAATTTTACTGAATTTGTCTGTAGGCCAGGGGAAATTGAAGAATACTGGACCCATGAACATGTAGTGGCTGATCTAGATGAAGTTGCTTCTCAAGTAGCTATGTAAGTATTCCTTTTCTATATGCATATCAATTTTGATTAATGTAATAATGAAATTCAGATTACCGATAAATACTCCAAAATGATTTTTCTTGTGTGAAAACCAAATTAAGGCTCATAAATACATGATGGATAACTAATCTTTGCAACAAGAAGCAACTCCCACATGGGGGTCAATTTTAACAACCATACCACCAACCAATTTATTTTGTGTTTAATATCCAATACCATGAAGATCTACTTTTAAACCAAGTTTTAGCCGTAAACTTACTTTTGCAAGAATTTGAGTTAACTCTAAATCATTCTTGGAGAATGACTATTATCAATTTGAGAAATGAATTTTGGCTTTTAACTTTTTCCTCATAATAAAAGCCTTCTCGGATGATATCGGTCTAGTCTGAATTGATTGGTTCTGAATGATTTCGATATTGATAGTAATGATATTTGATTGAACATGACTATACGTAATAGTACTGAAAGGATGAACTTGGGCTATTTCTCATGCGGAACTGGCAATCCAATTGATGATTGTTGGCGTTGTGGCAAAAGTTGGCACAAAAAAGGAAGTGTGTTGCAGACTGCGGTATTGGTTTTGGGCGGAATGCTATTGGTGGTCGTGATGGGCGTTACTATGTCGTCACCGACCCAAGTGATCACGATGCTGTGAATCCCAGACCAAAACCTCCGCCATGTCTTGTCATTCGGGGCCAGGACCACTTTGGACTGTCTTCAAGCGTGACATGGTCATCACTCTCAAACAGAGCTTATTATGAACAATTTCAAGACTATTGATGGTCGTGGTGCTAATGTTCATATTGCGAATGGAGCTTGCATCACTATTCGCACATTACCAATGTTATCATTCATGGACTCCACATCCATGACCGTAAACCCACCGGGAATGCTTTGGTTGAAACTCCCCCATCTCACTACGAATTTAGATCAATGGTTGATGGTGATAGTATCTTCATTTTCGGATCAAGCCATACCTGGGTTGATCAAAACTCACTCTCCAACTGTGCTGATGGTCTTGTTGATGTTATTATGGATTCCACTGCGATCACTGTCTCTAACAATTACTACATCACCACAATGAGGTAGATAACACAACAAAACTACATATCCTTCTAATTTGTTTCAAATCATCCGTTTTTTAATTAACTAGATTTCAAATGTAAATAGGTGTATTCTTGGGTCATGCCGACTCTATATGGCGAGAGACAAGGTAATACAAGTAACCATTGCATTCAATCCTTTTGACGAAGGTCTGATGCGAAGGATGCCAAGGTAAGAAAATGAAAGCATTTTCTTTGTTAATCACATTTAGTCAATGGTTTTGGCTGATGTGATTCATGGATTTATATTTTTAGGTGTACACATGGTTACTTCCATGTAGTGAAGAATGACTATACTCACTGGGATCCAGAGATCCGAGAAATCTCTCATCACATCTCATCTTCAAACTCACCACAAGGTTGTGAAGAAACTTTAGATTTATTACTTTTAAGTTTTGATAGTTAGAAAAATGACTTGAAGAAGAACAAATCCACGAGCTTGTATATTTTTAATTTGTGTTTGATGCGGAAGAGATTGAAATGAATGGAATCGACGAAAAGAAGAGGCAAAAAATCGGATGTTACTTGTCGGGAGTGTGGTGCTAGTTTTCAAAATCCAGCTCACTTGAAACAACATATGCTGAGCCATTCTCTTGAGGTATTATAGAAAACACGATCTTAATTTGGTTTATATTCTGCAACTTAACCTAATTTAGTGATTCACCATAATGTTTGTTAATTTTACTAGTATATGCAGAATTGTTAAGAATCACTACATCAATGATTCATTCTGTGGTGTTTTTTTGTTGGTGGGCACTTTGTGATATAAAGCTTGGTTGGTCAGTGTGTATCTGTTGATATTTATGGTCTACATGTGTTTTAAAAGAAAGTGATTTTGCAGGGCATAAATTTTTTAATGGTCAACAAACTTGTTGATGAATATACAGTGTGAAGCATTATGCAATGAGAACTTGAGTGGACTAGTAGAAGGTTGGGGGACCAACTGTGAAGCTCCATCAAGTGAGGCTCGGTTTCATGCTGCTTAATCTTTTGAGATTTGATGTCTTATTTTTGTTTTTCATCGTAAAATCAAATTAACAATTAAAGTATGATCAAGTAGCATGACAATATATTGCCGCTGTGTGAAAATGTTAATGAAGTTGCTCTGTTGCTTTATCAGCTGAAGGAATCGTCTATGCTAAAGCTGGATAAAATCTGTAGGAAGCCTGATGTTATGTAAGTGGTTGCACGCTCTTATGGCCTAACTGGCCTTGTGAGGATTAGTTTGAAGGTAATGTCCCTAGAGAGTACACTGGAGTTCCATCCTGTAGTCTCCTGGCCTTGATGGCATTTATATGTTGATCACAAGCTGTGTTGTTGTACTTGCTCCTCCCATTTTCCATGACCGTTGTCTACGTCTTCACTATGTATTTGACTGTCATCTTTTATCTTATGTTCTTCTCCCTGGTTTGGTCTGACCACAAAGACAAATTACGTTTAAGTCAGCAACTTAGTATGACATGAACAAAAAAGGAAAATGCTAACTCCTTGTGTGTGTGTCTGTGGCAGTAACACACAGTGATTGAATCGAAGCCTGATCATTTCTTGGATGATCTCCGATTGAATAATCCATGGCCTGAACTCAAGCGGTACAGTCTCTTCATGTCATCCCCTATCTAATTGATCTCCGATTAAGTACCACAGATCATGTTGTCCATAAGTACATTCCATGTGTTATTACTCTTGTTAGGGTTTGTTTTGATTGATCTGTAGGGTTATCCATCATGGCTCATGATTTGTATATAAAAAAAACAACACTGACATATGATTTTTGTCGAGGTACCATAAAAAAAAATTGTTTTCAATTGAGGTTTGAAGATATATAATATAATACTATGCTTGCAGATTAGATAAATTAATAGTGGTGGTACGATGGCATCAAAGAGAATTCAAAAGGAATTGAAAGACCTTGAAAGAGATCCACCCATTTCCAGTGATCTTTGGTAAGTTTCTTGTCATTGTTTAGCTTTTGGTTATATTTGTTTTGTGAAAAAGGTTATTGTATCATGGTTATGGGTTGCACAAATTTGCAAAGGTTTATAAGTTGAAGGCGATAATTTTCTTTGTGTGAATTTTTGTTTGATTGGGTCGTGTAGGCCGAGGATATGTTTCATTGGCAAGCCACCATAATGGGACCATCAGACATCCCTTAAGAAACTAAAAGCATATCATAGCACCTATATCACTATTTGCCTTTGGATTTGTCTTCCTTCCCACTTTATAGTCTGTATGGCATTAAAAATTGCATCCAAAGTCACTCGATTCGAGCCATTTGCTTACTTAAAAATTTGGTTTATCTTTATTGTGTTTGCGAATTTTCTAGTTCAACATCTCTGTTAAAACCGTTGTTAACGGTGTTTTGTGTCTCATAGATGAAGTACTGCGTAGGTTGCTTCTTTCTTGGACGAGAGAGCTATGCAAGAGCAAGTGGCCATGGATTGAAGATGCGTAGCTGCTGTCGCTTTGGATTCCATTCGCGTCACCAATTCTGCTTCAAATGCAGCAATCTGAGGCATGAGAAGGCTGTTATGTGAGTCAAGTTTTTGTGCTTGTTAGTCTGCAACATGAGAAAACTTAGAAATAACTTAGGAACTTAGGAAGTTTTTTAAGTTTTTGTGAACTGCATTTTGGAATTTAGTAAGTTTCTATGTATTCCCCTTGGAAATTTTATAGTTAACAAAAAAATTTGGTACTTAGAAAATTTCAGTTCTTTTTTTATATGAATTGATTGAAGATATTAATAGTTGAATATGAATGTTGAATGGATTGGAAAGTGTATGTAGGATGTTTGGAAATCCGGCTGATTTCCAGCTGAAAATGAACTGCAGGTCAACATTGACCTGGTCAATCAAAATTGGTCATTATTGACCAATTTTGACCAGGTCAATATTGACTAGCAGTAATTTTTTTGTTGTTACAAAAAAATTCGTAACGGCTTATAGGTGTTACGACTGTCAGGTTACAAAAATTTCGTAACGGCTCACTCCTGTTACGACTCGCCACGTAGTAACGGCTTGACCTCTGTTATAAACGCCGTTACAACCCAAAATTCGAACTGGCCCCATTGTTTGCAAAAAAATTGTAATACCCCTTTTTGCAACAGGCAAGAGCCGTTACAACCCGTTTTAGTAACGGCCCGGTTCTGTTACTAATCCCAAAATTTGGTGTAGTGTGGTGATGGCTCAGTGCGGCCGGTGAGGTGGGAGTGGTGGTGATGGGGTTCTGCCATGGTATGGGTGAAGAAGGTGAAGGTAAGGGTTCTCTGTGGAGTTGGTCGGAGAAGAAAGAGAAGATGGAAGAAGAAATGGGTTTGCTCGAGTGGGGGTATAGGTATAGGGAAATTTGTTGTGAAGCGGTGTAAACGACGATTGATGATGAGGTTGTAGCGAGCGTTGGATGTGGCGGGTGAGATACGAACGGCCGAGGGAGAAATGGGGCGATTTGGTGTTGAGCGGGAGCAATGAGGAACCGATGTGAGCTAAGGAGCGACCGTAGGATGTAGCTAGGCGAGATCTCAACGGCTCGGGGTGGATGGGCTCGGATCCAGGGTCATGGCTAGCTCAAGCCCATGTCTTGTAGATGAGTTGCTACTTGTTGGGTTGCAATCACATGCTGTGCGGCTTTGACTTTCTACTCCATAGACGCTTGTCTCCAATTTTCTCGCTCTTTTGGCTCCTCAATTTCTCCGAGCTTTATTTATTACCAAAAAAATACAAAATTAATTAGTACAAATATTTATTCTTGAAAACAAAGAAAATACAGAATTTGGGATAATATCTGATTTCTGAGCACAAAAGATGAGTAAAATGCCAATAAAAAGGTGTATAAATATGCAATATTTAGCACTCATCAGTTTGCCATTGGCGTGGTGGTCCGGCTGGCATGGTTTGCCATTGGCACGGTGGTGTGGCTAGCATGGTTGGAATGCCTTGGCGCGGAGACGTGTCTGGCATGGTTGGCATGCCTTGGCGCGGTGGTGCGGCTGGCATGGTTGGCATGCCTTGGCGCAAAAACGTGGCTGGCATGGTTTGCCATTGGCACGGTGGGAGAATTAGGGTTTGGCATATACAAAGGTGATGTCATTTAATACTAAGGGTACCCTGGTAATTCTTACATAGGCATGATGTTTGATTCAATAAGTGTGGTAGTGGTCATAGTGACGTCATGTCAGATGCATAGTTTTACGATTTTAACCCTAACCTAAAAACCACCATCAACATTAAGTCCCCTGCTTAGCTCGGAACAGGAGCATTGTTGCGAGGTAAGCATAAGATGGTGACAGACAAGGACAAAACCAAAGCGGCGTGTCATGAAAGACGGCTAGGAAAATTCGTCTAACCTTTTTCGAGAGTATTTTGAGAATCCGTGATCCTTGCGTTGGCGGCCTTGCATGAATTCTATTTGCGTCGTTATTGGATAGACGTGAAATGGTAGAGGCAGTTGCTGGTTGAGACACATGATGTCAGCTTGACTTGGTCACACGTCATCTTGGCTGGGCTAGGGAACGCAGATGTGCTGGCTTAGCAAGTTGTTGGCGTGGATAGGAATGGGATTTGGCTTGGCGCAGCTTGGTGCGGCTTGGTGTAGCTTGGGCGCTGCTTGGCTCGGGCACGGCTAGGCTTGGCTCGACGCGGGCGCGACTTCGACGCTGGCGTGGCGCGGATTGCTGGGGTATCGTGAGGTAAGGCATGGCGCGGACTTTTGGGCATCATGAGACTTATCCTTGCGGGCCTGATTGCCTTTTCTTATTCGTGGCTTAAAATAGGGAATCCTTTCCTTATTCGAACTTCAAAAGAATATTACTCCTATAAAAGGGTTGTTCTCCTTTTATTTTATTTTTCATCTTTGTTCTCACGTCTTTGTGCTTGCGGCAGAGTGGTAGCAGTAAAACGAGCTAACATTCCAGGTATGTACTCCAACGCTTAGTTTTTATCTTTTTCTTTTGTCGGTGCAAGCCCTAGCCATAGATATACTCTCCATGAACCCGTAAAAATATTTTTTTATATGAATGATTCTTCCTTGCTAGAAGTATCATAGCAATTCTAGTCGCCATGCCGATAGTAAGAAAACCAAGTATTATACAAAACATGCGTGCATGAGTAGGTTGCTGTTATTAGTTTTCTTCTCGTGAAAACCTAGCTTCAAGGTTGCCTTTCCCTTTAGAGGCCGTGTGAAAATATTCCTCCCTTGGTTGCGAGCGTATTTCCATGATAGAGCATGACTTGACCTGGTTTGTACTTTCCATGACTTCGCATGCTTCCCGCGGTACTATCTGATTTAGACCAATATCGTATTTCCCTTGACATTACATATGCCTCGTTGGGTAGCATCAGTCCCCATTCTCCTAGTCATGAATGTCGTGACGTGTGGCCAAAGAGAAATTTCCGTGACAAACACGTTATTGTTCGTAACCGATCTTGGTAATACTTTATGTATGCTTTTTCTTCGAGGTAGTAATTCTTCGTTTTGTTTTGTTGTAGTTACTTCAATAGCATAAGGAATTCTGTTAAGATGTCACCTTGGAAGAGTCTTGCAACTGTACAGAAGAATGTTAGCAACTCCAAGCCAAATGCGGATGATGAATTTTTTACAATGTCTTCTTCACCTAGGAAAACCCATCCCAAGTATGTGGCGGTTATTTTGACTGGTTCAGAAAATGAAGGAGAGGTCCAGTCGGTTCGGCCGGGCGCATAATGCGATTTTTCTACGAGGAGGAAAGAATATCCCCGCTTCTCCCATCGACTTCAAAATGTCAGAGCCCGTTGCGTTCTTTTGATAAGTGGATGCAATTCATGATAGATCAAGACCGTGTGAGGGCCAATTTGACCAAGGAGCAGATTGTTGGAGCTGTCACGTCTTCTGCAACACTTTAAGTTAGGAAAGACATCCAGGGTTTGATCACGTCTGTCTCCAGATGGTGTCCAGATACTCATACTGCCATATGAAGGTGGGGAGAAATGACCATCTCTTTAGAGAGCGTATCCGTCTTGCTGAACCTTCCCATAACAGGGAATCTTGATATCACGTTGTCTGATGATGAAGAGGAGATGTGTGCCGCCCTTGTCGAGAAGTCAAAAGGGTTCGTCCGAAAGGATCACGAGACGAAGTGCTTCTACAGCTGGTGGGTGTCTGAGTGGTTCCTTGATGAGCCGGAGGTGGACCTAGAATTAGATGACACTCTCCATGTTGCCACGTTTTTAGCTCTGTGGCTGTCCAGAGATATTTTTGATGACGGCTCTGGCAAGAAGGAGATAAGGCGATGGCTTATTAAATTTGCCATCAAACTGGCGAAAGGCGTCGTTCTTCCCATTGGGGGCTTGTTTCTTGGTTCTTTGTACACCCATTTGGATCATCTGGTTGCGGATATGTATGTTTCAAACGGTTATTTGAAGGTAGACTCGTATGTTCATGTTGCTTTCCTCCAGGCATGGTTGTGGGAGCATTTCGCAAAGTACGCTCCTAAATTGTTGGCTCCGCTTCCTGAGTCTTGCGGCGGCTCTCGAATTCTGCACTGGTCTAATAGGCGTCCAAGATCTGGAGTGAAGCTCATTGATTTTCTTGATAATGTCTATCTTTGTTACTTTTCGTCCACGGGCTCCAGTTCACGCGTCCATAGTTCAGCCGAACACTTTTGTCGCTGCTCCGAACTTGACTTTTCTTTCGTCCGGGGAGAATACAAGTGTTGGAGAAGTCGTATTTATGCGGAGTTGTATCCCTGGACACGTGCCATCTTTCTTTCAGGGATGTTGCAAGGCGGTTCCTTATAATATCGACAGGGCGGCTCGGCATATGGGTTTTGACCAAGGGGTCCCATTTATTCGTCAGTCGGTTGCTTCGGAAGAACTGTTGCCAGCTGTTCTTAACGTCAGTGTTCTCGCGCCAGGTAAGAGCCTTCCTTTCCTGCTCCCAGATCGAAGTCCAATGACAACCCCTAGGTACAACAAGTTCTGGCAGGATGAGTTTCTTGCCATCCATGGGTTTGCAGGCGATGTTGTGGAGAATACCCGCGGCATGCCTTCCTTTGTGACTTTAGCGGAACATCCACTGTTGAGGGAGCCTTCTAATTCTAAGCAAAAATCTCCCGACAGTTCTCAGAAAAAAGGAGCGAAGGTCTAAGAACCGTGCGGGTGGTTTCCAGTCGGATTCGTCGGCTCTCGTGACTTTCAGTTCTTTCAACACACGGGTATGGGCAGTTCCTTCTTGATTTGACTGATTCATACAAATCTTTTGTTTCGTTGCTAAACATCTTTTCTTTTCCGATTCAGGGCCTTGACAGCGCAAACCCCTTTGCCAAACTTGCGCATAGTCAGAAATCGGCTACTAAGTCTCCTGAGGATGTAGAAGAATCCGAGGAAGAAGAAAGATCGGGATCCAGCAGTGATGATGAAAGTGCTTTCGAAGGTGACACCGAGTCTTCCTCCGGCGAATCCACAGATGAGTCGGTAAGTTTATGCGTTCCTCTTTTTTTTTTGCCTTTTTTTTTTGCCTTTTTTTTTGCCTTTTTTTTTTGAGTGAAAACTAAATCATAATGTTGCAGGAGGGGATTGTTTCTGAAGAGGGTCTTGAGGTGGAGACTCGCCACAATGAAGGTCCAGCCGTGGAAGCCGCGCCTATAGGTGGCTCGGAGATGGACGTTGATAACGGTGAAACCCAGATGGTGGAAAGTACTTCGGCGACCATTGGTGCGGTCGTGGTCAGGAATCCTTTGCCGGTCGCAGATTCAGTTACGGACGCCATTTTCGTGCCTCCATATTTGACTCCCCACGAAGACCATGTGTTGGTTGGAGGCTTCAGTGTGCCAGCCAAGCATGCGGAGTTGTATACCAGGATATGGGAAAAATACGGACATATCGCCACGACCAAGAAGCTCACTAGCCGATTTGCATTGGTCAAGCGTGTGGAAGAAGCTTTATTTTCAATTCACCATATGTGCAACGTGACTGGTCACACTGTTTCCGGAGATGTGATCTCAAGCTGTAAGTTTCACCGGGATATGTGTGTAGACTTTGAGTTTAATGTCTCCTGGTTCTGCAAGGGATTTTATGAGATCCAAAGACTGCAGGCTGAAACGGTTGATGGTCCTTCTGTGGATTCGATTAATCGTCAGGCGGCAGAAGTTGATAAGTTGTCCCAGGAGCTGGAGAAGTTATCTCAGGAGTTGAAACTGAAGCAGGCGGCCCTTCAAAGTATGAAGAACGTTTTCTCCAAGAAGAACGAGCCGTTGTTGAGCGATTTTCCTTGAACGTGTTACTTTTCTGAAACTCCTTTCCTTAGTTTTTTTTTTTTTTGAAAGGCAAAGAAACGCCTAGTTTATGGTTCGTTTTTTTTTTTCTTTTTGGATTGATAGATGATTGCTTTTTATAAGAGTTTTTGGATTATTTTGGGATAATAGTCTTTTGATATGTTAAAGTCTGAGTTGCAAGTGTAGGTAGCAAATCATCTAGGAAAATTGTGAAGCCTTGAATGTTGCATGACGGGGGAAAGTATGGGATGAAACTTGGGAATAACATGGTGTTTGGTTTCAACGTGGAAACCTATAGTAATTGGTTATATATCCTGGCCGGACTTACTTGTTTTTATTACCTACTTCAACAAAACGGATCCCAAACCGCAAGTCCGGGCGACGTCGAATTGCCCATGAGAAGTCCCCAGTTGTTCCCCGTCGCGTGATTATTGATAACTGGGCCGTCGATCCTAAGCGAATCGTTTTCTTTTTGTTTTTTTTGGAAGTCCCCAGTCGGCTCTTGTTGTATTACGCCTGGTAACTGTTACGACTGGTAACTGGGTCGTTGATCCCTGAGCGGATCATTTGTTGCTACCGTTCCGAGATCTAAGTCAAACGATGAGATTGAGAGTTGAAATTGACAGCGTGACCGAAAGATCAATCCTCCCGCTGTGGTCGCCAATTGTTTGAGGGTGAAAACGGTTTCTGCTGATTTCGGTAATTTCGCGTGAGTGGGTGAGAAACTGAGTCTAAACCCTAAACAATGTACTGCAAGGGAGTACTTTAGATTCGAGAGATCAATCTGTGCAAATCCGGCCTAAAACAAGAAATGGTCGTTCCAGACTTGCTTCGGTCACAAAGTGAAGGAGAAGGGTTGGTTTTAGGGAGGGAAGCGAAGAAAGTGTTGAGACCAGAATAGTTGATTATGGAAGAGTAGTTGTTTGACTTGTATCATAAAGTGAAAGCTAACATATGGGAAAGCTAGCAAGTGGTTTCTGAGTGTTGTATGCTCCTGACCAAAACTTGTTGTTTGGTGGAAATAGGTAAGACCTATTTTATACAAGTCCAAGTGAAACGTACTCCGGTCTTGTAAGAAATAGAAACGGATAAGTAAATGGGAGGAGGTGGTAACCAGTAACGCCTGGAATTGATGTTCCATAATGAAGGAAAGAGTTTTCACCATTACTCCCTGTATTTACTAACCGCCTTATTCTTATGACACTTTCATGTAACGGGGGTAGTGT
The DNA here is from genome assembly GCA_023531295.1 of Papaver armeniacum. Lineage (NCBI taxonomy): Eukaryota > Viridiplantae > Streptophyta > Magnoliopsida > Ranunculales > Papaveraceae > Papaver > Papaver armeniacum. The sequence goes on from JAJJWW010011881.1 coordinate 145,954, forward strand.
ACGCCGCACGATGTAAACCGCCAAACCAATACCCTTTATGAGCATCCCCCAGTTTGTGACATGTGTTAGATGTCTCGAGTGTTTTCATGGGAAAATGTGTAGCATGGTGTTACGTGTGGCATGGTGGCATGCCAGTGACCATGGTAGAGTCGGTATGGCTTTGCTATAGAATAGGCGCGACCAAAATTAGGGTTTAGGTGCAAACCGTGATGTTTTGGCTTTGGGCCGCAAGTTAGGTGGCGGACTTGAACGGTCGAGATCTGCATCCTAGAGGGAAGGATAGCCGTTGATTATTGCAACTCTCTGTTTTAGCAGCCAGCGTTGAGCATGGCTTTTCCATAGAGTAGGCGCGGCCAAAATTAGGGTTTAGGTGCAAACCGTGATGTTTTGGCTTTGGGCCGCATGTTGCCATGCATTAGGTGGCGAAATTGGAGGGTCGAGATTTGCATCTCAAAGAGAAGGGTAGCCATCGATTATTGCAACCCTTCGTTTGTAGCAGCCAGCGTTGAGCATGGCTTGGTCATAGAGTAGGCGCGGCCAAAATTAGGTTTTAGGCGCAAACCGTGATGTTTGGCTTTGGGCCGCAATTTTCCATGCGTCAGGTGGCGAACTTGTGTGGTCGAGATCTGCATCTCAAAGAGAAGGGTAACCCTTGATTATTGCAACCCTTCGTTTGTAGCAGCCAGCGTTGAGCATGGCTTGGTCATAGAGTAGGCGCGGCCAAAATTAGGGTTTAGGCACAAACCGTGATGTTTGGCTTTTGGCCGCAAGTTGCCATGCGTAAGGTGGCGAACTTGTGTGGTCGAGATCTGCATCTCAAAGAGAAGGGTAGCCGTTGATTATTGCAACCCTTCGTTTGGTAGCTGGCGGCATGAAAGTATGGCCAGCTAGGATTTTTGTGTAATTAGGCGCGGCCAAAAGCTGGGGTCTTGGCGTAGTTTAGGCGCGACAACAATTAAGGCTTGGCATTAGGACAAAAGTTGCCACGCGTTAGATGGTGACCTTGGACGGTTAAGATCTGCATCTTAGATGGAAAGGTGGCCGTTAATCGTTGCAACCCTTCGTTTTGGCAGCCAGTGACGTGAAGGAAAGGCTGGCATGGTATAGACGCGTCCAAAACTAGGGTTTAGTGCAAACCGTGGTGTTTGGCTTTGGGCCGCAAGTTGCCATGCGTTAGGTGGCGAACTTGGATGGTAGAGATCTGCATCTCAAAGAGAAGGGTAGCCGTTGATTATTGCAACCCTTTGTTTTAGCGTGGAGAAGTGGCTGGCATGGTTGGTATGCCTTGGCGCGGAGACGTGGCTGGCATGGTTGGCATGCCTTGGCGCAGAGACGTGGCGGCATGGTTTTCTATTGGCACGGTAGTGCGGCTGGCATGGTTGGCATGACTTGGCGCAGAGACGTGGCTGGCATGGTTTTCCATTAGCACGGTGGTGCGGCTGGCATGGTTGGCATGCTTTGGCGCAGAGACGTGGCTGGCATGGTTTGCCATTGGCACGGTGGTGCGGCTGGCATGGTTGGCATGCCTTGGCGCGAAGACGTGGCTGGCATGGTTTTCCATTGGCACGGTGGTGTGGCTGGCATGGTTGGCATGCCTTGGCGCAAAGACGTGGCTGGCATGGTTTTCCATTGGCACGGTGGGAGAATTAGGGTTTGGCATATACAAAGGTGATGTCAGTTAATACTAAGGGTTCTGCCGTGGAACATGACACACGTATAAAAAAGGGTACCCTGGTAATTCTTACATAGGCATGTTGTTTGATTCAATAAGTGTGCTAGTGGTCATAGTGACGTCATGTCAGATGCATAGTTTTACGATTTTAACCCTAAGCTAAAAACCACCATCAACAGTTTGACAATGTGAATAGACAAACTCCAATATACTTTCAAGAGAATCAACTAGACAAGTTAGACTCAATCTAGAGAAAAGTATATCAAAGAGTTTTATATCTTTATTACACAATGTAATCAGCAAATCAAACAGATAGAAATCTGCGAGCCTGATTATTATGTGAAACAACTTGAACGGTACCAAAGACCAATGTTCAAGTGTCAATCAATTTAAATCAACAACCAAAGGTTGGATTATCTAATTGATTGATCTTAATGCACAACCTGTGATATTTCAATTATATAACAAAATATAATACGGAAAAGAAATAACACAGACACCAGAAGTTTTGTTAACGAGGAAACCGCAAATGCAGAAAAACCCCGGGACCTAGTCCAGATTTGAAAACCACACTGTATTAAGCCGCTACAGACACTAGCCTACAACCAATGAATTTCGGACTGGACTATAGTTGAACCCTAATCAATCTCACACTGATTCAAGGTACGGTTGCACTCCTTACGTCTATGATCCTAGCAGGATACTACGCACTTGATTCCCTTAGATGATCTCACCCACAACCAAGAGTTGCTACGACCCAAAGTCGAAGACTTGATAAACAAATTTGTCTCACCCAGAAAATTCTATATCTGTCTCCCACAGAAATACCTATGAGTTTTATTCCGTCTTTTGATAAATCAAGGTGAACAGGAACCAATTGATAAACCGGACTTATATTCCCAAAGAACAGCCTAGTATTATCAATCACCTCACAATAATCTTAATCGTATGGTAGCGAAAGAAGATGTTGTGGAATCACAAACGATGAGACGAAGATGTTTGTGATTACTTTTTATCTTGCCTATCGGAGAATAAATCTTGAGCCAATCTTAAAGAAGATCGTACCCAAACACGATAGAAGATGCAAGATCAGATCACGCAACTACTGAGTAAATAGTTGGGCCTGACTTCACAATCCCAATGAAGTCTTCAAGTCGTTAACCTACAAGGTTTCGTGAAAAACCTAAGGTTAAAGGAGAATCGACTCTAGCTTATAAAACTAGTATCACACAGGAGGTGTGGGGATTAGGTTTCCCAGTTGCTAGAGTTCTTCTTTACAATAGTTAGCCAAGGTTAGCCATATGAACACTCTCATATCAACCTTATTCATCTTAACCATAACTAGTTCAAATGACTCAAATGAAACTAGTTAAAGAGTTGTTCAATTGTTATATTCTCATAGAAGTATACAAGAACACAATCGAAGAAAAATCGGTTTGATTCACTCGAATCAATCATGAACATTATAGCCACGGTTTGCAAGAATGCATTCTTTAATATATAAATGTAATAGTTCATGTACATAACCGATTTTAGAACTTTAACCTTCAAGTACGCGAACGGGTACGCATACTTGAAATACCCGGATAGAAATTGGGTTTTGCTAGTACGCGAACAGGTACGCATACCTCCAATCCCAGCAGAAAATCTAGGACATGAACCTTACAACAGTACGCGTACGGGTGCGCATACTTAGGTTCCCGGACTTCTCAAACCAACATGTACGCATACTATGGTTCCCGGACATGGACAACATATGTGCAAGAGTACACAACATGTTACAATCCAATAGTGGTTAAGTGTTCTAAACTCTTATTTCAATCATTGAAACTTTCTTAGAGGATGACAATAGCCGTTTTCACACACTATTAACATCAAAGAAATTTTCAAGTTATTGAAATAATCATAACGAAACATTCCAAGTCTACACCAAATGATTGTATCACACAAACCATGTAAGATGTTACTCGGAAATTTTCACATGATCATCTTTTGACTTTCGTCAAGAATATAAGATGAACTTGGTCGAAGCGAAAGCTTGCCAACACATATTCCGAGAAATATGTAAGCGAGTTAAACTCAGCTTGAAATCTCAAATGTGTATAATAGAAAACTATATCGTAACACGACTTATGTCTCAATATAGGAGATAGAGTAGAAATGGATTTTCCAAGTGATAGATGAGTTTCAGTCTCCACTTACCTTTTTGTTGATGAAGTTCCAAGCTCTCCTTAGTAGTTCTTCGTCTTCAATGATGAACGCCGTGAAGTCTAATGCTCAACTACACAATCTATCCTAGTCCGAGACATCTATAAGTAGACTAGAAATCAAGACTTATAGTTTTGATCACTAACATTGACAAACAATCTTGAGATAGCAACGCTTGCGAGTTCGACCGAGCAGTGCTCTAACAATCTCCCCCTTTGTCAATTTTAGTGACAAAACTATCAATACATATGGATACAAAATAAATAAACTTTGTAGCTTCTCATGCAAATGCTTGATCTCCTTGGTTATTCAACATTACTCGAAATCTTCGTCACTTTCAAGTACTCCAATGATTCCAAATGTGTTCAACTCAGCATCATAGTTGTTGAAGATCCGTATCTATAAACAATGAGAAAACAGTTGCTCTTAATCATTGTTATACAGTGTCATAGTATCATTATACAATATCAAAGTTCAATTGTACCATAACTTTGACAATAATACTATGGTGATATGTATCACTCCCCCTTAGTCAATATTTCATCTCACAATGAAAACCACTCCCCCTTACATAATGATTCGTAAACCATATGTATTTGTAGTGTGAACTACACATTAAATAATTCTCCCCCTTTTTTTCAATAAAAATTGGCAAAGGTACGAAAATTAGTGGGATCCTCATGAAATTTCCATGGAGATACTTCATGACCAAAAGAGAACAACATATCAACTTGTTTAGATGTCATCAAATAGACGAAGCTAAATGCATTCATTAAGGAGTTTATAAAGATACAAGATAACCCCTATAATATTCCACAGCCGCACTCCCCACAAAGATTTGGCAATTAAGCACAAGTTCAAATAAGAACTCTCCCCCATAAAATGTCATTCTTGAAATAACAACAAGAGCGACCTTACTTTTACAAGAAAAGAATGATTTCTTTGGACATTAAAAAATCACATAAGAATATGAATTTGTATCCAAAAATCTCAATTAAATTAACCACAAGGAAAATGATCAATTCAATAGGCCATGCTCAATATAAGAGAACGTATGGAGCAACACAGTATATACACAAAGATGTGGATCAGGGAAAAACCAATATTGCGGAATAATCAAAGATTCATTCTATATTTCATCACTATTTGCACAATGACATATAATAGACTTAATCTTTGTAAACAAAAGTTCATCCTTTCTTCCATAAAATAATGACATAAAAGGCTCAACTTTTGTAGTCAAAATTTCATTCTATCTTTTATCAATACTTTCGTACTGACATATAATAGAGATAACTTTTGAACAAGTATGGGACAATCAAGGTTCACGGACGTAAACAACATATCCCATAACAATTTGCAATATATAAAACCATAAACATTAATACTGCAAAAATCATCTTCCAAATCAACTTTAGAATTTAAATAAATAAATCTAAAAACATTGCAAGATGAAAATGTTGGCAATAGCTATGTGTACTCACAATAATGGCTATTCCAAACCCTAGTTATCCTTCTTAAAAACACAAGAATAAATTCTCATAAGAAGTTTCCTAGACATTGAGACCTCTGAAAAATTATTTATCGTCCCCGAACTTCTTGTTGTTAATAGCCATGGGAACATAAGGTTCATGAAGAAAGGAGTCAATTCCAACAAACCTTTTGAACTGATGTCGAACCAGGGCCTTCTGAATTTCAAGAGTTATCAAAGCAATAGCCTTTATTTCCTGAACCTCCTTCCTTGTTTCCTTCAACTCTTCAAGAACACCAGAAAACTTCTGAGAATTTGAAGGAACATCTCTTGGCTTCCTCACATTCCTTCTTTTTCTTTTCAAAGTTGGAGGTAACGGAGAATTATCTTTTTCCTTCATGATCTTAACAATCATATTAACTTCTTTTCCATCAGAAGACATAATGCTCGGAGTATCCATACAAGCGGAATTGTGAGAGGAAATCACAAGATAATCTCAACAAGCAGTCTTATGATAAAAAGAGTTTCAAGAGAAGGAAAAAGGAATGTAGAGTTACGGAACTTTTGAACACATAAGTTCATGCACGTACAACTCACAACCCTAGAGAGGGTAGAATTGTCGAGAATAACCCTCTTTTATTCATTAAACAGGGAAGTCCTTTCCAATATCAATTAAATATGAAGGAGGCACGAATTCCAGACTTACAATGTTCAACAAAGCAAAAACAAGAAAAAAGAAAATTAAAACAATCTAAAATAATTTTCTTTTCCTAAAGCCTGAGGTGTGCATAATCTTGTCTCTTTTGATCAGGCACATGAGACTAGATGCACAAACCAACACAATTAAGTTGTGCTGGGGTGAACAATAATTTGTCCACCATAACCTTTTCGAAAGGAAATCATAGAGCCATGTTTCTCATAGTGTTTAGACCATAAATTTATGTCTAATGATCTAGACTTTTCTTTGGAAACTAACTTCTTTGAAGAAGAGATGCGTTTACATACCTCTGATGAGTTTGAGCTTGTTTGCTAATCGATTCGCTCTTCGTTGAAGTTTGTTGACATATCTCATTTTGTTTTTGTACTTGAAACACTTTGAAAGTTCATGACCTTTGAGAGAACAATAAGAGCATGTCAACCTGGAAGATGATTCAGACGCCCTAGATGTTTACGCGGCTAGACACATAGTGGAACCTGAAAAATTAGAAAAAAAAAGTTTCCAGTAGAAACAAGTAGATCCATTTTTTCTTCCAAACCGATTAAGATTTCTTCTGAAAGAATATCAAGATTGATGTATGTATTACTACAATTATCAAAATCAATATTTTCACAAAGAAGTGCAACACTTGACTTTTCGTCTTCATTAGAATCATAGTTGTCAGACATTTCATCAAGAGTTGCAGCTAGACCTTTGTTCCCAGTGTATTTTTTACGATTTGGACACTCATTAGCAAAATGACCAAAACCTTTTCACTTAAAGCACTGAGGCATATCCTCATCATTAGTTTCATCAATATCCCTGTTTTTAGGAGGAACACGATTATGAGGTTTAACTGATGACCTAGGCTTATCTATGGAAAATCGTTTACTTCTCTTCAACAAAAGATCCCTAAACTTCCTTGTGATCAAGGTGACAGACTTGTTAAGATCTTCATCTGATGAATCAGCCTCAGAAAGATCATCTTCAGGGATACAAACACTTTTACTTTTATCAAGTAATTTAGTATTCTTTTGTGCTTTGAAAGCAACATCCTTTCCGGATTTGGATGTATGATCATGATCAAAGATCTTTAACTTCCCAACCAGAGTGTTCCTGGAAAGAGTTGCAAGGTTATTACCTTCAACGATGGCATGCTTCTTAGAATCATATATAGATGGCAGCGATCTAAGAATTTTCATCACAGTGTCCTTTTCAGGAATAGTCTTACCCAGTGCAAAAGATGCATTAACAATTTTAGACACTTTGTGATTAAACTCATCAAATGAATCTTCATCTGCCATACGAAGGTTTTCCAAATCGGAATTTAGGTTTTGCAGCCTAGCTTACTTTTACTGGTATTTCCTTCAAATACGGTTTCTAAGATATCCCAAGCATCTTTAGACCGAGTGCACGTAGTCACATGGTGCTGAAGATCTGGGGTAATGGCATGGATATATGATAGCATTTAACCCGTCATAATTTTGATTTGCAGCGAGAATCTCGGCAGGTTCGTATGCACCAATATCCTTTGGAACAGTTGCATCGCCTTCTTCAACAACCGGAAGATTATAGTCATTAACTACATAAACCATGATTGAAAATCACTCGCTTGAAGAAAGGCACGCATAAAAATTTTCCACCACAAGTAATTTGAGTCATCGAAGACTGGTGGTACATTTATGGAGATAACACTTCTATCCATATTCAGATCGCTACAAACACAGACTTATAAGGTCTTTAATGTGTTTGCCTGCTCTGATACCAATTGAAAAAGCAGGGGGTACAACAACCACACCCAACAATTCGTTTGGCAATCTGAATAGACAAACTCCAATATACTTCAAGAGAATCAACTAGACAGTTAGACTCAATCTAGAGAAAAGTATATCAAAGAGTTTTATATCTCTATTTCACAATGTAATCAGCAAATCAAACAGATAGAAATCCGTGAGCCTGATTATTATGTGGAACAATTTGAATGGTACCAAAGACCAATGTTCAAGTGTCAATCAATTTAAATCAATAACCAAAGGTTGGATTATATAATTGATTGATCTTAATGCACAACCTGTGATATTTCAATTATATAACAAAATATAATGCGGAAAAAAAATAACACAGACACCAAAAGTTTTGTTAACGAGGAAATCGCAAATGCAGAAAAACCCCGAGACCTAGTCCAGATTTGAACACCACACTGTATTAAGCCGCTACACACACTAGCCTACTACCAATGAACTTCATACTGGACTTAGTTGAACCCTAATCAATCTCACACTGATTCAAGGTACAGTTGCGCTCCTTACGTCTCTGATCCCAGCAGGATACTACGCATTTGATTCCCTTAGCTGATCTCACCCACAACCAAGAGTTGCTACGAACCAAAGTCGAAGACTTGATAAACAAATCTGTCTCACACAGAAAATTCTATAGGAATAGAAAAATCTGTCTCCAACAGAAATACCTATGAGTTTTGTTCCATCTTTGATAAATCAAGGTGAACAGGAACCAATTGATAAACCAGACTTATATTCCCGAAGAACAGCCTCGTATTATCAATCACCTCACCACAATCTTAATCGTATGGTAGCGAAACAAGATGTTGTGGAATCACAAACGATGAGACGAAGATGTTTGTGATTACTTTTTATCTTGCCTATCGGAGAATAAATCTCGAGCCAATCTTAAAGAAGATCGTACCCAAACATGATAGAAGATGTAAGATCAGATCACGCAACTATAGAGAAAATAGTTGGGTTTGGCTTCACAATTCCAATGAAGTCTTCAAGTCGTTAACCTACAAGGTTTCGTGAAAAACCTAAGGTTAATGGAGAATCGACTCTAGCTTATGCAACTAGTATCACACAGGTGGTGTGGGGATTAGGTTTCCCAGTTACTAGAGTTCTCCTTTATATAGTTTTAAAATCAGGATTTGCAATCTAAGTTACCTTGGTAACAAATATTCATCGTTAGATGAAAACCTGATTAGATTCAAGCTAATATCTTTCAACCGTTAGATCGAACTTAGCTTGTTACACACAAATGAAATGTACCTTCATTTAGGTTTATCTAACCGTACCTAAACGTGCACACCATGTTGGCTCAACAATAGTTAACCAAGGTTAGCCATATGAACACTCTCATATCAACCTTATTTATCTTAACCATAACTAGTTCAAATGACTCAAATGAAACTAGTTAAAGAGTTGTTCAATTGCTATATTATAGAAGTATACAAGAACACAATCGAAGCAAAATCGGTTTGATTCACTCGAATCTATCATGAACATTATAGCCACGGTTTTCAAGAATGCATTCCTTAATATATATAAATGTATAGTTCATGTACATAACCGATTTTAGAACTTTAACCTTCAAGTACGCGAACGGGTACGCATACTTGAAATACCCGGAATGAAATTGGGTTTCGCCAATACGTAAACAGGTATGCATACCTCCAATCCCAGCAGAAAATCTCGGACATGAACCTTACGACCGTACGCATACGGGTGCGCATAATTAGGTTCCCGGACTTCTCAAACCAACATGTACGCATACGCGTACGCATACTATGGTTCCCGGTCATGGACAACATATGTGCAAGAGTATACAACATGTCACAATCCAATAATGGTTAAGTGTTCTAAACTCTTATTTCAATCATTAAAACTTTCTTAGAGGATGACAATAGCCGTTTTCACACACTATTAGCATCAAAGCAATTTTCAAGTTATTGAAATAATCATAACGAAACATTCCAAGTCTACACCAAATGATTGTATCACACAAACCATGTAAGATGTTACTCGATAATTTTCACATGATCATCTTTTGACTTTCTTCAAGAATATAAGATGAACTTGGTCGAAGCGAAAGCTTGCCAACACATATTCCGAGAAATATGTAAGCAAGTTAAACTTAGCTTGAAATCTCAAATGTGTATAATAGAAAACTATATTGTAACACAACTTATGTCTCAATATAGGAGATAAAGTAGAAATAGATTTTCCAAGTGATAGATGAGTTTCAGTCTCCACATACCTTTTTGTTGATGAAGTTCCACAAGTTGTCCTTAGTAGTTCTTCGTCTTCAATGATGAACGTCGTGAAGTCTAATATGCTCAACTACACAATCTATCCTAGTCGGAGACATCTATAAGTAGACTAGAAATCAAGACTTATAGTTTTGATCACTAACATTGACAAACAATCTTGAGATAACAACGCTTGCGAGTTCGATCGAGCAGTGCTCTAACAATAGGAATATAGAAGAAATGTTAATAGGAATATAGGAGAAATGAAAACATGATTCCTCTAAAATAAAGGAACTCAAAACTCATCAGGATATTGGTGGGTATTGGATTATGATTACTTCTAAATAGGGGTGAGCATTTGACCCGTAATCCGCGGATTTAACCGGGACCAACCGTATTTTTACGGATGGATGTCCGGACCGTTCACTAATGGATAGGATGTGGATGTAATTTTTTAATCCAACGGATAACGAATTGGGCCCGGATGCAACCTTGAAAATCCATTGGACATCCATACCCGTTAGATTGAGGGCATTTGTATAGTTTTTAGAAAGACAGATGTTATCCCACACGACTTTGCGGGATGACTTCCCGCAAAAGCGGCTTCTAAGACGTTGGATGAGCAAATTAACAGTTAGATTTGCATTCAGTTTAGGACCCATCACTTTCAGTTCGGGACCCACCATTTTCCCTAAAGGGTTCAAGGCTTCTAAATCTGGGTTTTAGTTGTGGGACGTAGTGATATAATGGTTTAGAAGTCGCTTTTACGGGAAGGCATCCCATAAGGTCGTGCAGGATAGCACTGCTCTTTTAGAAAATATATAGATAGTTAGGAATTCTTAAGGTGTTCGGTTGGAGTGTTGTCCATGACACTTCTATATTTATATACATATATAAAATGTGTAGGTTCTATAAGAAGTGATCTATGTTGCCTTTATTTCTTCATTATAAATTTTAAGTAAAACAAATCCATTGGATTATCCGTACTCAATCCGTGCATCCATTGGATGCAAATTCGTTGGATGTTGGATTGGATGCAGATGCAAAATTTGAAATCTGTATAGAGTTGAATTGGATACATATGAGTGAAAAACCGGCCCATACCGGCGCATGCTCACCCCTACTTCCAAATATGTTTTTAACTAACAGGTCCACTTGGATAAGAAATTCTTTCACAAATTCATCTTTCTTGGTGAGTGAACAAAATCAAGATTTTTTGGAAATTTTTAAGAATCCTATTATTGGGGCTTCAACCCAATTGGATTTTGGGGGCTTAAAATGATATGTGTAGCCAAAAGGTGGATAGGGGGACCTAAGGTATATGAAAAAGTCAAAAATACCCTTACCTAAATTTTACTATTCATCAAAATAGTAATCTTAAATCTATAATCTTCTCTTTCTCTTCTTATTGACAAATCATGATGAAGATGATGATCACGATTTCATCATGATGAAGATGAAGATCATAAAAAAAACCTAAATATATTATCTTCTCTTCATCCTTCTCTTCTCATTCATAAATCATGATGAAGATGATGATCATAATGTCATCATGATGAGGATGATGATCACAAAGAAAATCCAAAACTATTATCTTCTCATTCATAGATCATGATAAAGATGATGATCATAATTTCATCATGATGAATATGATCATCATAAAAAGAAAAAACTAAGAAAACCCATCATTTATTTTTGCTTTTAAATGGTTAAAAAATCCGATTCGATGAATTTCGTGTAAAAAAAAACAACAGTTTTTGAAGGTGTTTACGGCCGGGAGTTCTTAGATTCTCAACCATGAATCTAGATTACATATTGTTTTTCCCAACCGAAAGGAATTACGGCTAGTGTTTCCCAGCTGTAAGTACATCCCACGACTGGGAAATCCCAGCCGTAAGCCTGATAATCACAAATATATATATATATATCAGAGGTTGAAAAACAGCTAGGTTTTTCCACCCGCAATTGAACTTACGGTTTGTTCGTCCTAGCCATATCTAAGACTTGCGTCTGGGTTTTCCTAGCCGTAAATGGTTCTGCTAATCAAAATATATAAAAATCAGACGTATAGGTCTACGACAAGGTTTTCCTAGCCGAGAGTACTTACGGCTGGTTTTTCCCAGCCGTAAAGTGTCGAGTTGCAACTGGGATGCAATGTTATCCTAGTCGTATACAATATTTTCGGCTGGAAGTTCATCATTTCCCAGCCGAATAAGTGTCGGTTGCGGATGGGATTTGATGTTTTCCCAGCCGAAACTGCAAAAAAACCCATATTTTTAATGGATGTTTTCCCATTTTAACCAACAAAGTCATGTATGTATAAGGTTATCCTGAGTAATTTAAGGATATGCTTCACCAAATTTAATGGTTGATTTTCAAAAAAGCAAAAAAAAAATCCTCATATTCCTCCTACTTAATCAAAAAAAAAAAAAAAAAAAAAAAAAATTCATAAAATTAGTGCAATGATTAATCCTAATTCATACACTAATCGTAATTAGTTTAGTTAATCACCCCAATTAACACTAATTCAATTGAGGGTATATTAAGCATTAATTAAATCATAGGATAGGGGGTTATTGGATTTACTATTTCATGACCCAATAAATCCTCAGAAATCCAATAGGGTTACAGCCCCAATAATAAGATTCATCTTTAAATACAAAAAGAAGTTTCTTTTAGGGACATATATTGCTCGGTGGATGCATAAATAGCATGTTACATAACATTTATCTATGGGGTAGGATCCGTTGACATGGTTATAATGACATAATCTTGACATTTTTTTATGCTTCACCAAATTTAATGGTTTTTTTTCAAAAAAGCAAAAAAAAAATCCTCATATTCCTCCTACTTAATCAAAAAAAAAAAAAAAAAGATTTTAATAAAATTAGTGCAATGATTAATCCTAATTCATACACTAACAATGGAAGAAAAAGAACTACGTAATTAGTTTAGTTAATCACCCCAATTAACACTAATTCAATTGACATTAATTAAATCATAGGATAGGGGGTTATTGGATTTACTATTTCTGATTATTCCTACGTAACACATGAGGCAAGAAATTTCGAATAAATTTTACAGCCCCAATAATAAGATTCATCTTTAAATACAAAAAAAGTTTCTTTTAGGGACATATATTGCTCGGTGGCATAAATAGCATGTTACATAACATCCGTTGACATGGTTATAATGACATAATCCGTTGACATGGTTATCATTTTCTCTACCAAACCCAACGGGCAATGAATTCGAGGCTAATTTTTTGATGACATGTTCTTATTATAAGTCTCTACACTCCCACCAAAGATGAGATCATTCCGAGATGTATAAGACCACCATCTCCCATTTTGAATATCAACCGTTGAAGATTAACGGTTGAAATTAAAATATGTGGATGGTGAAGTTTCGTATTTCGGAATTCTCTCAGTTTTAGTAGGAATGTAGAGTTTTATACGAGGAACATGTCGCAAGAATATTAGCTTTAAATTCATTGTCGGTTGGGTTTGGTAGAAAAAATGATAACCATTTCATTATAACCATGTCAACGGATCCTTCCCCTTTATTTATTGCCCAGTGGATGCATAAATGGCATGTTACATAACATTTATCTATTTTCCGAAAACTGTGCAAAGTTTTTCAAGTGCGTGCATACACTCCGTGCAGTCGATGCATAAATAGCATGCTAACATTTATCCATCTTTTGAAAACTGTCCAAAGTTTTTCAAGTGCGTGCATAAACACCATGCATCGTTATTTAGAGGATACATAAAACTATATCAAAAATCCTTTATTTTTTATGCATGCAGCCATTTGCCCAACGAAGTCTTTGGCAAGCGAAAGAAATAAAAAATGGTACACAGACGGTCCCAAATGAAGTTCAGATATGAATATGATATCAAGAATGTGCACTGATGTGGATATTCAGTTCTCGAAGAACAATTCACTATTTCACTGTACCCATTTGCCTGTGAAAGTACACCCCCAAGAAAAGATGATGCTGCAAAGATAATAACATAACAAAATGATAGTAACATTTACATTAAAAATACTTAACACAAAACAATTCTAAAACTTCTTCAGATTCCTCTGGTGTTCCTAACTAAAGTCATGAAGTTACAAGAAATAAATTACATTGCCCATCAGAACACCCACATAAAAAAGAAGATCAAGAGTTCAGCCTTTCACCAGAAAATCGAGGAAGCTGAACAAGTGAGTTAACTCGGGTTACACCTTCCAATCCTGACCAGTTTTGATCTTCACTTGTTGCATTCACTGTGTTTTGTTTTTCTTCGATCTCAATTTGTATTCTATTATTCGGATCACTGTCTTCAGCCGACCTGACAGTATAGTTCCTTCGAAGAGTTGGTTCACTGTTGTGACCTTCATCTGATTCTGTTGCAGTACAAGAACTGTAGTTTTGATTGGTGGCTGCACAGATTCCTTGGTCTTCTAGATCTGATTCGTTATCCATTTTTCCATCTAAGTACATGCAAACAACGGCACAATCATCCATTTTTGAAGTTGGGTACTTGAGTTTCCATTCACGGGCAGCTGCATCGACAAGTATACGTGCTGCTGAAGACCGAGTTGGAGCTGTCGAGACAATCTCGACCACTTCTTCGTTACTCAATACGTCCCAAACCTGCCAATGAATCATCACAATTACTTGAGGAGCAATTAACAACACAGTACTACACCTTAAATGATGATGTAATTCAATGTTCACCGAATCAACATTTGAGTCCTGCGTGCTAAGAAATTTCTTGAATTGTCTAACTAACTGTTTTTACATCTATACAGTAATGAAGGGAAACTGAATTATTAAAATAAGATATATGATTCCATTCATAGATTCTCCGGACATAAGGAAAGTGACCTATAACTGCATAGAAGCATTAAGGAAGTGAATTTTCTTTCTTTCCCATATCAACCCCAAGTTGACAGTGCACTATACATCGCCATATGCATGATTCAGTATATGAGTAGATTAACTGGTTAGGTTGCCTTGAGGAAATTGGCCTTCAGGGTAAAGTTCAACAAAATAGGGATGCACAAATATGTTCCTGACATCATCACTGAAAGTAACAAAATTCATGGAGAAATTTGCACCAACTCAAAGTGAACCATGATCTAAGCACAAACATAAAAACTACTGCTTAACCTGTGGCTGGTATGTTGTCAAATCATCCTGTGATAAAGTCCTACGCCATAATATTTTTTTTTTTTTTATGGATCTCGTTTGGTGCTTCTCTCTATCGATTATTCGATTTCCACATGTTCTCCATCTTCACCATAAAAAAAACACAAATAGCTACCTATATAGAAGGCGATATGTTTGACAATGTGGATTCTCTTTTGGACTGTTGTGCGATTTGTGCATGGCATCCTCGAGTAGGGGCCATACTAAGCTAATCCATCTATCCAATTTTATCGTAATCAAGTTCCAAATCTATTGGCTGTCTTGTAGGGACAGACAGAATAGATTCTCTATCCAAAGAATCATAATTGATAATTGACAACCATGACAAGTAGTAGCAAGGAACAAGTGTTAATATCTAACCATGATGCCTCACAGTTCATATAAGCAAAGGTGCTCATATGGTTCCTGTTCAGGGCTTTTGCTTATGCAGTTAGTAGAATATAGCATGAATTAAGCTTATTATTGTCATATCGGTGTTTGGGTATACATCAGGTTGATTAAGGACGGATAGATGAAGACTGCAACTACAGATAGATTCTTACCCCATCTGATGCAAGAACAACGAATTGATCCATCTCTGTGAGTACCCTGTGAGAGAATTCTGGTATAGATATTACTCCATAATCTTTCAAACAGAAGTCCCCGAATGCTCTCGCCATTGCTAATCCTGGGGCATCATCAAATGGCAGCCAAACTCTGCATACTTCAGGTTCGTCTTGCAGTGCAAAGACCCGTCCTCTACAACGTTTAATCCTTTCAGCTTCCTCTATGTTAAAACAACAGGAAAATGTGTTAGATCAAGTACATTGGTACCGCTCGATTGTTAGAAACTGACTTCAACCAATACATACTCGGCAAGTCGGGCTTTAAATCAACTGTCAATTGCACTGCAACCATGGTATTGTTGTTGTCTCTGGATCCCAAAATTGCCCTAGAATCTCCAATGCTTCCCATGAAAAGGTTCAACCCCTTGCAATAACAATTAAAGAATAATAAGAATGGCAAGTAGAGGTAAACCAAGAGAGAAACATGTGAATGATGGTTATGTGGCACACCTGTTTCACTATAGTAACAGCAGTGCTGCCACTGCAGAAGCAGTCCAGGGAAGGATGAGATCTCAGCTCCTTATCCATGGATTTGTATGATTTAAGAAAGGCTTCTTTCCACTTAGAGCTCAATTGATCCTCTGTAGAGATAACCCCCACGGAATTTCCCTCGTCTAATTTGCTTTTCCTATTAAAACAATTAATACTTGATCGATTTCCCTTCGATTCCTGAGAATGAAGAAATGAGAGTAACTTCGACGGCAACGTATCCCTCACTTTCCGAGAGACAAGATGACCATGTGGACCATGCCCATCAAAAATACCACAGAAAATCGCATCTTCTGAGTCAAAATCCTGTACATAGATAGAGCAAATACTTAATATTTACACCACAGATACACATAAACATGTATGTAATGGGTGAACAGCATTGATAGAATTACTAAAGAACTTACTTCCCACACCAACATAGCATCTTGGTTTACTCCTTTGCGCCCTTGCTGAGTGAAGATACAAGAAGTTTTACTCTTCCCATTTGTGAAAATCCGGTTGGGTATGTGAGATAAGTGCTGCAAAGTGGTGATTCGTCCCGAGAGTGATCTCTTCTTTCTCCTTCGCGCATTTGATCTCAAATTCAAACATGAGGAAGACACTCTATCTCCGTTGTTACTACCACTACTAACTGAAACACAACCCCCCATCTGTTTAACCCGAACTCAAAGGCATCAAGGTGAAAAACGAAAGAGTGAATTTGCCCCTTCACCAAATCAGATCTCAATTGAACACGAAAATCCAAATTTTCTAACTGAGTCAACCAGCTTCACAGTGTGTATCTATCTTGTTGCCGAGATGCTCACACATGAACAATGTACTAAGATGTATTATTAAAAAACTCACATTGGAGGAGTTCACAATATCAGTCAAATGTGGATCCAGCCCGCAATAAGATAAACTAGCTGAACAAAACAGACAAAACTTACATTAATGAATTTTATACTAATTAATAATCTGATTACTACAATGTAAAATGGCTGCGATTAAAGAAAAAAAAAACTAGATCAAAGTATCTTTTTATCGAAGAAAACGAAACCGAAAGAGTATCATTCGATAGATAATGAACAGAAAATAGTCAAAATACTCTCTAGCCTGTCCGGATTCTTCTGTCGTTAGACAGCCATGTATGGATTCTTTTTTAAGTGAAGAAGAAGAAGACAGAGTAGACAACAAAGCAGGGAATCTCAGACATATCCTCCAAGAACAATTACTATATCAAGAGAATTGCCTCTCTTTAAACAGTTAATTAAGCCGAATCATTGAATCACATACTGTATAAGATGTAAATGGATTAACACTGAAAATGCAGATTCTTACTAGTTAATAGAAGGAAATTCCAAGCTAATCTAAACCTCTGCTGAAAATTTCAAGCAAAACTGATTTTAATTGACAATTTTGAACACAAAAAGGTGAAGAAAGACAAACTAGACCTCACTCTTTCTATCTGTAAGTAGTAGTGGTAGTGATGATGAAAGCAAAGGAGGAATTTGAGTGTATTTCTAGTCTTTATAAAGAGAAGAAAAAGTAAAATCGAGGAAAGAAAAAACATGATTTGGGTCGATCCATTAACAAATCACAGAAATCGATAAAGGAAAGAAGACAGATCAAATTTAATAATTAAAAAATATACAGATAAAATTTTTGGGTTTGAAAATTTTAAAAGCAAATATAAAGTAAGTGAGAAATGACTAAGAAGAAGATGAATACAGAGAGACGGAAAGTAAGAACGAAAGAATTCGAATCAAACTTCTATTCACTATAGTATTAGATCTTTCAAATAATCAAAATTACTAGAGTTCAACTCCATTTCTGTTCAAAATGTAAAAACAGAAACCTGAAACAGTAATTTAAATAGGGAAAAAAAAAAGATAAAAATTAACAACTCTAACAGGTTCAACCCTAGAAACTGTTCTGTGAGAATGAGAACAGAGAAACTAAGAGCTTACCTGACGAAAATGCTGCAAATTCGATCTCCAAAATCAGAAGCGAGGAAAATCACTTTAGAAGTAGAAATTTCATGAAAGAAATAATACTACATCAAATTCAACTACTATATCAGAGTACAAAGCTGAAAGGTTTCTCAAAGTTCTTGTTTGTTTAAGAGAGGAGGAGAGGTGAGACACGTGAATAGGCACGTGAAAGTGCTTTTTATAGATAATAGGTGGCCCCAATCCAAGTTGCAGAGAAGGGATTATTTATTAAGGGAGGGTGGGAGGAGAAGAAGACAAGTGCATTGAATAGGAGCAGACTTGAGTGAAACGAAAATAGAAAGACCTGCAGTCTGCACTGCATTGCATTAGCATAGAAACAAGTTCATATATACGTACAGATAGAGAGAGGAG
Organism: Papaver armeniacum; assembly: GCA_023531295.1. NCBI lineage: Eukaryota > Viridiplantae > Streptophyta > Magnoliopsida > Ranunculales > Papaveraceae > Papaver > Papaver armeniacum. Next base: position 164,683 of record JAJJWW010011881.1, read on the forward strand.
AGTGCTGGGAATTGGGTGCGCGTGTAATCGAATTTGAACGTAAAACAGTTTAAACAGAGAGAGTCAGAAATATACGTGCTTGGTTTTGCCTTTTGACATTGGAATGAGATTAAATTGACCATAAAAAAGTTCCTCTGCATCCACATCATCTGGTTTTCATTGTAAAATTGATGTAATATTTTCTCATCTAATTCGGTTCATCCATTCACACTATACTTGAGTATAAGGCCGACTTCACCTCCTCAAATATCAATCAATCAAGTCATCCTATCCGCCCGTGCTTTTGCGTTAGCTTGATTAACTCTTGTGCTACATTGGATATATTAGGCAGGTTCCTATGGGAAATGGCATAAAAATTGAACTTGGCATGCCAGGTGTCGAACAAACTCGCCGCATCACTATGAAAAGCCACTTAGCGATAGAGTCTCTATCCGCAGGTAGAAACTCTCTCTTTAAAGGTTATCTTTCTATTACGACTAATTTCTTCCTATTTCCACCTAATTTCAACTTACCCACACCAGTTTTTACATAAATTATATACTATCTGCCTATTTCTTTCACCTTCATCCTCAATTCATTCGCTTTCAATTTCATAATTAATGGATTCTTCTGATGAAGAGAAGAAAATTCATATGAATTAGTTTAAATCACAACAACAAATGTATGTTCAGATATTACGACAACCGGATGATGATCAAAGGAAGATAATCGACACTATAATGTTGGTACTTTCTGGGTAGTTACTTAGAGATACGGAGCTAGAATAAGTATTCACAAAAAGATATAAGGATGAAGGGAGGGATGAGTTCCCCAAAAGCAAATGCACGATTATTTTATTTCCGATTGTGTGTATACTGATGAAAATTTCCAACGTCGATTTTGCGTTCTCCGCACTCAGTGATAAAAATTATTAATGAGCTTCGTCCGGTAAAGCCTCAATTTAATTATCAGTTTGATGTACTGAATATTAGAGGTCCAGTCTTGAATAAAAGGTCAATTCGACCTTAAGGATTTTAGGCGGATTCGAACGATAAGTACCTTCTTCTGGGCAAAACAACTTCATGCAAGTATCTTTCATTATTTTGCTAAACAATGATTAATCATTATGGTCCAACATATTTACGAGACTAACCAAGTCATATGTTAAAGAAATATTAAAGCAAAATCAGGATAAGAGATTTTCACGAATGCTAGGTAGTCTTGAGTGTATGCATTTGGTATAAACGGGATGCCATACCTATTAGACCGATCAATATGAGGGTCATTACCATATACCAATTGTTATCCTGGAAGCTGCTGCTACTTATGATTATCGGATATGGCACGCCTTTTTTTAATCTTCCGGGTTCACAAAATGACATAAATATTTTGTACAAATCACCTTTGTTTGACGATCTAATGTATGAAATTCCCCTTCCTCCCCCAAGTACATTTCACAGTCAATGACAATCAATACACTTATAGTTATTATCTTGCAGATGGAATCTAATGGTCAACCTTAGTTCAAGCTTACCGTCAGGCCCAAGGGCGATTTGGGTCGTTCAATTAAGTATTTTAACAGTAGCAAAATGTTGGGAAAGATTTGGAATGGGGTTTTGGAATTATGAAATGGATATTCGCTGTTATTTGTGGGCTATAGTCTGGTTTAGTGTTCGTGAAATGCATAATACCATGCTCACTTGCATAATTATGCATAAAATTGTAATCGGGGAAACCCGGCTTAATAAGAATTGGACTAACCATGTTGATCAAGATTTAAGGTCTGAAATTGAACCACAAAAAAGGCTACATGCAAGGAACTATGCGCAAATGACTAATTACATTTACAACCATAGTTTGCATGACATGTTAAACGAAGATCTGACAACGAATCTTTAGGCCGATTATGAAAAATCCAGCGGCCGTACTTTTTTGAAGTTCAATTTTTAGTTTAAGCATTTTAAATTTAAATTGTTTTAAGCATGTTATTTTATTAAATATTAAGACTAGTTTGTGTAATATCAATTCGAAACATAATCGTTTGCAGGATTCACTTGACAGAGCGAGACTCTACCGCTAAACGCCTAACTTATCTGACGACTAGTTTATTCAATGGCTCTCAACCAATCGATATATGTACCTACCCATCCTCATTTCAAAGTCACACCTTCTAAACCAACTTTCCACAAACAAATTTCTACTCTTACTCTAATCTCCAGGGATATGGCTGATCCTAGCTTTATAAAAGACGATGATTTATCGATTTGCAGAAACTATGTAATATACTATCCAAAGAGGGGTGAAGAATGAAACAGTTTAGTCAGTCGAATTTATTAGGTTAAAATTCATGAAACCTTCTGCACTGAAACATGTAATCCTCACTACCAGGATCGTTCAACGTTGTTTTGTCGATTTGTAGAAATATGAAAAACAAGTTGAAGAATCCATAACTTTAGTTCAGGTTGTCAATGGATATCAACTTAGGGATGAAACTGATACTGACGTTGAAGTGCAATCTCGAGAGGAATGACGAAGATGGACGTGGAAGAATTTCAAATATGAAGCTCATTTCCACATCCTTAAAGAGTTTCCCATAACCAGTATGGGATGTTAAAAAGTAGTTCTAATGTGGTTGATGCGTGTCGTAGGTGCAATCAAATTAAATCACTTATTTCCACATAATTAACTGTTAATATAATGGAAGCAAGGATCGTTCCCACGAAGAGTAGTGAGTTTTAGTTGTTCAAAAAGGTCACAAGGGGGGGTTTTGTTTTGGATTTCAAAGTAAAATAAACAAAGCAATAAAAAGATTAAGTTGTAAGCAATAGAGAGTCAGATGATCGAGGAATCCTTCTTTGTTACTAAACCGTCATCAAGTTATTATATTGATCCATTCATCATTAGTACAGATTATCACCAACCGTGGAATAACAGCTAGATCAGTGTTATCCCCTAAATCCATTAAGTCACTGGACATGGAAGTTCCCGACTACCAGATTCTATTAAACCGGACCACCAAGTAGTAGATCACTCAAGGTGTAACCCAATCGAATGCTTTAAGTTTTATGAATTTATAGGTTGATCCTACTAGTTAGACTCTTAGATCAAGGTCCACTTTTTAGCTAGTGTTGTTTATACACACAATTGATCCACAGAATCCCTCTGCAAGGTCTCATGTTTTCTACTTGTGTACGAATTATTCGACGATTACTTATCTCCTAACTCAATACTAGCATTAAATTAAATCAATAGATCAATTCAGTTGGCCATCTAAACATTCTACCAATTAATCATAAACATTCATTATCGTATAAACAAACGATAATCATATGAAAAACTTCAAAATAGATTAATATAATAACTCAAATCTTGTCTAGAACTTAGAATTCATCCTCAATCAATTATGGATTTAGCTACTCATGGATGTAGGAGCATCCATGTTAAACATATAAGAAAAGTAAAGAGATATCGTTAAGATTGATAAGAACCGCTCCGAAACCCTAGCTTTTGCCTTCGTTGTTGTTTTCTCCTCTACAAGATTGCAAAGTAATGTAAAAGATAATCCTCTTAATGTTTAGGAGGTCCTCTTATATAGTTTTCAAGAGATCTGGGTATTAGAATCCATCTGGGACCAAGTTTTCTTGATTTGGAGGTTAAAATACATCAAAAGGGACCCAATATGTTTGTCTTAGTCGGCATTGTCGAATTCCTCAAAGCAATACCGAAATTTGGGGTCAAAAATACACCTTCTCTGCCCAAAATATGGCTAATTTCGGTATTGCTTTAGCAATGCCGAAAGTGGTGCTGTAGATTGCCATTTTCGTCTCAACTGTTTTGGCCGTAACTTCTTCGTCCGAACTCGGAATGACCTCATTCTTTCGCTGTTCACTTCGTAATTGAATTATCTTCAAGATGGTGATAAGAAATCCTGAATTTGGATAAGTTGAACTTGGTCTTCTTGTCCTTCTTATGATCTTGAGCATTCTTTGCTCCTTTTCGTCGCACTTCTTCCACTTCTTTCGGCTTTAGACACTTGGATCTTTGAGAACTTCACTTTATAGCTCTTTTGTATCTCTTTTCACTCTTCTTGGGATGATTCATCTGATATGACACATAAACTAGAAAATAATCATAATAATAAGTAATATGCAAGAATTATAGCTGAAACAAGTATGGAATTGACATTCTAAACATGTAAATTAAGCACTTATCAAATTCCTCCACACTTAGCTTTTGCTAGTCCTCGAGAAAACTACCTAAAGTACAACAACTCCATGTCATCGAGGATACGGATGCACTTAGCAAATGCAACATGCCTTTAAACCCCTAGGTGTCCCTAGTGGACGAGTTATAGTCTCGTGAGGGCTTACGAGAGGTATACCCACAAAACCTACTCCAACTTCTAAGCGTTCCTGCTTCCCAAGCATCCAAAGAGCTATGAGGATATAGTGTTTCTGCATGATAGTAATAAGAAGTTAGAAATACCAAAGAACATATTCTCATTCTTAAATGTTGAGTGAGAAATAACCACACCATAATGAGAGAACGCGTGTTTGAGAGCGATCAATAAGCATTTCGCCTCGACTTCTGCCTTACTTAAAAGGATTTTATGATAATTGCACTCAATAAGATGGCTTTTTTTTGGGTCTCACATGTGTGCAGGTATGAATGAAGAGAGAAATCCTACACACGTTGAATGGTGGGAAGGAAACCTTCCGAATTATTTCTGGAGACCCCACAAGATCGTGGGAGATAAAAGAATTTTTTCTGATGATCTCTAAGGAAGGAAATCAACCATTATTATTGAGGATGAGAGTACTTACCACCTTCACATCCGATTGCAATGATGATAACACCACTCTCACGGCATCCAATAGAAACGTCTTCCTTTGGCTCGTCTTCTTCATCTTATTGGTCTTCGGTCTTCAACGGTTGATGATAAACTCTTGAACTTCGTAGATCCTTTGACAATTTGTAACTCTTTTCCTCTATTCCTTGTTGCTTGAAACTCCCTTATAGATTTTTCTTCCTTCTCCACGGCTTTATTAAATAAATAAAAGCAATATAACAAAAAAAAAATTATTTTTTTTCGAAGACAAGAAAACTAATACAAAAATAACAATGAAAATGGCCATGGTGAAGTACTTTACCGCTTGATTCTTCACAACTTGTATTGTCTCGTATCATAAACTTCAATAACTCTCATCTTTTGATTTTCTTCGCTCTTGTACTTAAATCTTCAATTTGATATAGAATTCCGCTCCTTATTTGTAAATCTCCAACATGTATATAAAAAATCTGCTCATTGTATGTTGCTTTACTTGGATATGAAATTTGCTCTTCCTTGTATTGTTGCTTGTAAACCTCAAACGTCTTCAACTTTCCTTGTAGATTTTGATGTCGCTCCACTTGTTGATGATGATGGTGTTTCTATGGATTTGTTATTGGCGAGAGAGAGAATGGTGCTAACTGCAAATCAAACTACAAGAAAGTGGTTTTCATATATAGACGTCACCCTCATGATTGACAAAATTAGCACTCAAGAGATCAAAGAGTAGTGCTTCTATTGGTGGGAGGTTGGGTAGCTCACCATTCTAACCATATTTAACGTACGGTGACACACACTCAAAAGAAAACTCTTTAGTCAGCTACAAAGAAAATTTGGTCTAGTGTCTCTGTTGATTTGAAAATAGGTAGTCTCCACTAATGATTGATCAACAAATCTAATAATGCATTTGTCCCTGCTCCTCATTTGCATTACTGGCACGATTAAATCCATTATTTAACACTCTAACAAGCAAGAAATCTGAACGTAGTTCCCTAACACTTCCAAGTTCAGATATGTCGGTCAGAATTCTCTATGTAAGCATACCTAGAAGTATGCTAGTGACTCTAAAATCTCTACAAGTTGGAGGTTTTATGCAAAATTTTGAAAAAACTCAAAAAGATTAAAAACTCTATATGCAAAATACTCCCCCATACTTAAACTTTACATTGTCCTCAATGTAATTGACTCATCCTAAGTAAAATCAAGGTGGGAAATCACAATATGATATGAAAAGCTAAGAAAAATAAAAGAAAGAGATAGAAATACAAAACCGATGGGTTGCCTCCCATGTAGCGCTTAGTTTAACGTCCACAGCCCAACTTAGCATTCTCCAAACTACTCCTCCAGAGGGAGTAAATCACGAAATTCTAGCACATCCATATCTACATATGCAATGCTTTCGTAGTATGGTTTCAATCTATGGTCGTTGACCTTCGAAGTTGTCCCATCTCAGATACTAGTTATATCAACTGCACCATGAGGATAAACATTAGTAACAACATATGGTCCAATCCATCTGGACCTTAGCTTACCAGGTAATAGTTTAAGACGAGAATAAAATAAAAGAACTTTTTGCCCCACAACAAAATTCTTTCGAGAAATCATCTTGTCATGGAAAATCTTAGTCTTTTCCTTGTAAATCCGGGAACTTTCGTAAGCATCATTACATATCTCCTCTAGCTCATTAAGTTGTAACTTTCTATGTTTCCCTGCATTATCATAATCCATGTTGCACATCTTTATCGCCTAATAAGCCTTGTGCTCAAGTTCAACCGGAAGATGACAAGCTTTGCCATAAACCAACCGATATGGAGACATACCAATCGGTGTTTTGTATGCGGTTCTATACGCCCAAAGTGCATCGTTGAGTCTATAACTCCAATATTTCCGTGTTGTGTTTACGGTTTTCTCCAAGATGGATTTGATCTCACGATTTGAAATTTCAGCTTGCCCACTAGTTTGTGGGTGATACGGCGTACCGACCTTGTGAGTTATGTTGTACTTCTTGAGAAGAGCATGGAAGGATTTCTTGAAGTGTGAGCCTCCATCACTGATAACCACTCTTGGTGTACCATGTCTAGAGAAAATATATTCCTTCACAAACTCACAAACAACTTGAAAATCATTAGTAGGGGTTGCTTTAGCTTCTACCCATTTTGAAACATAATCCACAACAAGAAGTATATAAAATTTTCCATTCGAATTGACAACAGGACCCATAAAATCAATTCCCCACACATCGAAAATCTCTACAACAAGAATCGGTGTGAGTGGAATTTGATTTCGAGCACCTAGATTGCCCGTTTGTTGACATCTATCACAAAATTTACAAAATATATATGCATCCTCAAATAAGGTGGGACAATAAAATCCACTCTCAAGGACTTTGAGAGCGGTACGTTTAGAACCAAAATGACCTCCACATGCATAAGTATGGCAAAAAGTAAGGATGGATTGAAATTCAGAGTTAGGTACGCACCTGCGGATTATTTGATCGGAACCACATTTTCACAAGTAGGGCTCATCTCACACATACTGCTTGGATATCTTCTTAAGCTTAAGCTTTTGAAAATTAGACATTGTACTAGGTACTTGCCTTATAACCAAGTAGTTCACTATATCAGCGTACCAAGGTGTTGAATCTTCAATTGAGAAAAGTTGTTCGTCTGGAAAACGATCTTGTAAAGGAAGTTCTTCTTCGGAAACAACAAGTCTACTAAGATGATCCGCAACAGTATTCTCAACACCTATCTTATCCTTGATTTCATAATCAAATTCTTGCAACAACAAAATCCACCATATAAGTCTCGGCTTAGCTTCTTTCTTCTTAAGTAGGTACCTAAGTGCTGCATGATCGGAATGCACAACCACTTTTGCACCCACCAAATATGATCTAAATTTTTCAAGTGCAAACACTATAGCCAACAAATCTTTCTCGGTGGTAGAATAGCTAATTTGAGTATCGTTTAGGGTCCTAGATGCATAATAAATCACATGGGACAACTTATCCACTCTTTGACCCAAAACAGCTCCAACCGCGTAATCACTTGCATCACACATCAATTCAAATGGTAAACTCCAATCCGGTGACTTGATAATTGGCGCAGTTGTCAACAATTCCTTCAACTTGTCAAAGTCTTGTTTGCACTCCTTGTTGAAGTCAAAAGCAACCTCTTTTTGCAACAATTTGCACATTGGCATTGAGATTTTGGAGAAATCTTTGATAAACCTTTGTAAAAAAACCGCATGACCAAGAAACGAGCGAATCTCCCTCGCCGAAGTGGGGTATTGTAAGTTCCTTATTAGGTCTATCTTTGCTTTGTCGACTTTGAGCCCTCGAGAGGACACGATGTGACCTAGCATTATACCATGGTTTACCATAAAGTGGCATTTCTCCCAATTTAAAACAAGATTAGTGTTTATGCATCTTTTTAGCACAAGTTCAAGATTTTGTAAACAAATATAAAATGAATTGCCATAAATACCTCAATGATACGTTCCACATAGTCAGAAAATATACTAACCATACATCTTTGAAAAGTGGCAGGCGCATTGCAAAGACCAAACGGCATCCGTCTATAGGGAAACATACCAAAAGGACAAGTAAAAGTAATTTTCTCTTGATCCTCCGGTGCAATAACAATCTGATTGTACCCCAAATATCCGTCCAAAAAGAAATAATGTGAATATCCCGCTAACCTCTTTAGCATTTGATCAATGAAAGGCAAAGGAAAGTGATCCTTTCTAGTTGCGGCGTTAAGCTTTTTGTAATCTATGCACACTCTCCATCCTGTTTGAACTATTTTAGGAACAAGTTCATTATCTTGATTTCGAACAACAGTGACACCTGATTTCTTGGGTACCACTTGTATCGGACTAACCCATTTGCTGTCAGAAATTGGGTAAATTACCCCCCATACTTAGTAATTTGAGGGTTTAAGCCTACGCTGAGCATCACGTACTGGCTTGCTATCATCTTCCATAAGGATTCCATGCATGCACATTGATGGACTAATGCCTTTAATATCAGCAATTGTCCAACCAATGGACGTTTTGTGCTCCTTCAGAACTCGAAGTAGACGTTCTTCTTGTATGGCATTGAGATTCTTTGCAATAATCATCGGAAGCTCCTCTTTATCACCCAAGTATGCATACTTTAAGTGATCGGGAAGAGGCTTCAATTCTAGTTTTGGTGCCTGCACAATAGAAGGTAAAGGAACCTCATTAATGATGGGTAGGGAAATATAAGAGATATTACCCGTTCGAGCTTCTTGTAATGTTGTTAAAGCACCACACATCTCCACTAGCTCTTTGACTAAGTCAACATCTAAATTCGGTTGCCCATGAACGTCCAAATCAATGTTATTTCGTGACATAACTCCAAGTTCATCTTCATTTCTCAAATCAAATATTTGTTGTGCTAACGAATCAATAACATCAATAGAGAAAGCGGAGTGCACATCACTAGGATAACGCATGGCCTTAAATATGTTGAAGCGAATGATTACCTTATCAAATTCCATAATGAGTGTACCGTTGTCCACATCAATCTTCGTCTTTGCAGTTTTCATAAACGGTCTCCCAAGAAGTAACGAAGTAGATGAACAATTATCTCCGTTTTGCATATCCACGATGTAAAAATCAACCGGAAAGATTAAATGAGTCACTTGAACTAACACGTCCTCCACGACTCCGTTTTGATATATATTGGACTTTTTTGCCAATTGAATAGTAATCTTTGCCTCTTTCAAAGGTCCAAGATTCAAAGAATCATAAACATCGGCTGACATAACACTTATGGATGCTCCCAAATCAAGCAAAGCACGCTCAAATCGTCGGTTACCCATAGTAATTGGCACTGTGAAGCCACCCGGATCTTCACACTTTGCAGGCATCTTCTTTAGTAACATAGTTGTAGAACTTTCGCCCACCTAAGTAATTTGATTAGCAATCAACCTATCCTTCCTTGTACACAAATCCTTCAAAACCTTGGCATACCTGGGTACGGTTCTGATGGCCTCAATAAATGGAATGTTGATTTGTATCTTGCTGAAAATGTCCATGATTTCCTTGTTGTTAGAGCATAGCTCGGTTGAACCCACCAAGCATTGGTATGTCAAGTTTGGTTGTCATATTTTAGTGAATCAAAACTCAATTAAAGAGTCGCTTGATTTTGTACTAGAGATAACTTCGTATAGGTTAGGCTAGAAATATTAGGATAATGAGACATACAAGTATTACTTAAAGACTTAAAGAATGTGAAGAAGTAACAAGCTATATCGACGACATCATCCTTCCTCTTGAGGTTAGTAATATTTTGACTTAAACTGTTTCATTCCCAACGTATCTTTCAAGTCGTTTCTATATTGAAAACATAACTGCGAAGCTGTGAATGATTATACTCTAGTAGACATAGAAATTACAATACGAAGTATAACGCTTATCTTTTGAACTTCGTATATAAGACATCGACATAATCGTATGAATGCTATTGTGATTATGTGTATGGGTATGGGAGAAGATTTCGTCCTAGGAAACAATGTTTACATTCGTTTAAAGGAAGTACATTCATGAACTTGTTTAATGAATCGAAATGGAAATCTCTAGGCTTATTGGTATTGTTATTCATTGCATATATTTGGATTACCAATATGTGTGAGTTAGTAGAACCGATCATAACTTGTTATATATCTTTGTAAAACTAGTCACAATGCCTGATTTATGTAATGATATGACTTTTATTAGTGTAACCGATCGTAAGTAATCACCTAAGATGTTATGATTGATATTTGTAATTGGTGTGACCGATCCTAGTAATTGGTGTAAACGATCCTAGTAATTGGTGTGACCGATCAAAAAAAATGTGTAATCGATCCTTGTAATTGGTGTAACCGGTCCTGGTAATTGGTGTAACCGATCTTGGTAACTGGTGTGACTGATCACAAGTAATACCATGAGAATATGGTAACCGGTCTTGGTAATTGATGTAAGCAATTTGGTAACTGATATAACCGGTCCCAGTAACCATATTAAGGTAGAACCAATCCTTGTGTTTGGTAGAACCGTAAACCCATGATTAGTGTGTTAATTTGATCAATCACATAGTTCTTGGAAATTAGATGAACCAGTTCTAAACTTGTTTGGAAGTGTGGTATAATCGGTTCCAAGATTGTAAATATGAAAGAGGATTTACAAAGAAATAAGATGTCGACATACTTTGAACATGTTCAAGTAACTCTTATCTTTTATTGTTCAAAGATATTCCTTAATAACTAAAGGAGATCCCGGACCGAAATAAGTTGAGAATCTTTTAATTAAGGTTGTTAATTTTATATGCTTTTAATTACCATCAATTAAATTCATATCTCTGGAAAATAAAAATTGGTAATGTGCATTTACTAATTGGAGATTTTCTAGTAGGATTTCATTTAATTTTGGATAGAGCATTTCTAGGAATTATGAAAACCGGATTTAGAAATATATTGCATATCTTGAGAATATTTTCGGTTTTGGAAATTCCTTGGTGTCCAAACTTCCTTGGTATATAAATACCCAAGTTTGCATTTCAAGCAAACTATCCTAAGATCCAGCAAAACTACCTTGTTGTGTTGTTACTGGTGGAGCCGTCTATTCGGAGAGGAAAGTACCCTAATTAGGCGAAATCTCTTACGACCTCTTGTTTAAAGACTTCTGTGGGATCAAGAAGCTCTACGAGTACCGCTGGTGAGAAACTAGATAATTGCAGTATTATTAGTTTTCGATTTGATTTGATTGACTAACTGTTGTTTAACTTTGATTGCACCTAGTTTGTTTATTCTTTAGAATCTTCTTTTCTGATATAAGATTCACTCAAACTAGATCGAAGTGTCGACGGGATCTTTAGAACTGTTTGTAGATCTAAAGACATCTTGTGATAATCCATTTTTAACAAACTCCGTTCTGTGCGTGATTGATCACAAGAGATTCAAGTTGTGGTGTGCATGTGTTTATTGAAGATTTAAGAAGATTTGAAGACGAAGAAGATTTCTGATTTGGGTTCATAATCTTTGGTGTGCACAAAACTTGATCGGCTGGGATCCAACTATAATCGGTTTATCTTTGATAGATTTGATTGATTAGTTACGTAGGTCGACATCAGTATTTAGTATCTTGGTAGATCCTATTATTGATTGTATAATCTAACCTCTGCTACTTGTGGTAGTTGTTGGATAGATCTAAACCCGACAAAGGAGTTTATTGGATTAAACAGGAGAGCCTTTGTCTAACTCATATCACTGAGATTGAAAAGAGTTTTTACCGAACATATTTGTTGTTCTTTTACTGTTTGGAATACAAACCAAAGGAATTGTTTTAGTGCGTGCACTTATTGAATGTCGGAAGCGCAGGGATACTGAAGAAACTAGGTGAACTATAGTTTTAGTTGCTTGATCTCAACTATACGAAGTTTGTTTGATTTTGTATAGCGGCTTAATTTCGAGAGTATTCAATTCGGACTAGGTCCCGGGTTTTTCTGCATTTGCGGTTTCCTCGTTAACAAAATCTTGTTGTGTCATTTACTTTTGTTTTCCGCAATTATAATTGTTGTTATTATAATTTAAAGTAAATTACACAAACGTTAACTCCATATTACTTGATAGTGATCCTATAGAGTTTGTTAAGTCTGAACCTATTATCAAGTAGTCACACTTTGATTGTTGTATTGTCTCGATCTTGTATCCATAGACGATCACACAAAGTGTGAATACCGATTTGTTATATTGTCTCGACTCAGTCCATAAACAATCACTTTCGGTAAGATGACTTATAGGTGGAAAAGTTTAAGATTGTGGTATATTTGGGTACCCTCGTCTTTTCAATTGGTATCAGAGCAGGCAAACACGAAAAGATCTAACAATCTGTGTTTGGCGCGATCCAACCTATAAGACTGGAATCTAAAAATGGTTTTTGTAGAACCTGATAATGATTCAGTTAACGTAAAGCAAGACATCAAAAGTTTTGAATTAATACTTGATGATGGCATCTATGATTCAATATCTGAAGATCATCACGAAATCATCTCAAGAGAATCTACTAGACAAGTTAATCCTGTTAATAATGTAGAAACTGATGACGACTAGAAATTTTGTCTACAAGAAAGGTTGGACAAAATTTTAGATGATGATGACTCAGATTTTGAACGTGATGTAGAAGAGGATGCATATCTCAGAATACTCTAAACTACTGAATCCTTTGAGAAATAAAAAGTGAGAACTTCAGATTTTCTTGGTTTTATGACTCCTCTTTGTCGTGAGAACAAGAAACTGAAGAAGGTTTTCCAAGGATATTATATTGGTTATCGCCTCAGTGACTCTCTTCTTAAAGATCGTACAGACGAGCTAAATTCTAAGAAATTAGAATGTGAAAATCTTCGAAGAGATCTCATTTTGTCGGAAAAGAAACTTGCTGAATCTGAAGCAAGGGTTAATTCTCAACAAAAGAGTTTTGAAGAGAAAAGGTGAATATCTCTCACGAGAAAAACGCCTTGAGGCTAATCTAACTGGTGCTCTTGATAAAATCAAGACGTTGGAAGAAGAAAATTTGTACTTGAAAAAGTCCAATGATAGCACAAACAATTTATCCTCATTGTTAGAAAAAGAAAAGATATCATGGTGATACACGTGGATTAGGATATAAGGAATCAAGTGCTTCTAAAGATAACAATGAGATAAAATTTGTTAAAGCCACAAATTCTTCTCAACTAGAGGCTTCCACTGATGTCAAAAATGATACTATTTCTTGCAAAGAAGTAAAGCCAGTCAAGCCTAAGAATTGTGTTCAACCAGCAACAATCAAAGAGAACACTTCTGCTAATATCCAGAAAGCAACAACATTGAACAAAGATATGAAGAAGAAGAAGAAAACTCGTCGAGCTCCAATGCAAGCGGATCCACAAAAAGGTAACATTAAAACTCATACTCCTTATGTTACTAATCATTGTTATTATTGTGGTAATAAAGGGAATTTGCAATGGGGATGGAAAGTTCGTAAGATGCAAGATGCACTTTCTTTTGTATCAAACGAATTAGCTAAGATTGCTCCCGAAAGAACTCAGATCGTTATTGTCCTAAGTTTAAGAAAAAGAATTATTATAATGATAGTTCAAATTTTTCCTTTCGCTCGACAAGGCCATCTCATAAAAGACCCGAATATAGAAAAAGAGATGACTTTGTAAATACTAAGACAAGATCTGATGTTCAAAATTGGAGAAAAGGTATTTCACAAAGTATTCAAAAGGACAATCGTCCTAATGGTATGAAGTAGAAAGCTGCTCATGCGAAACCCAACTCTAAATGGGTCCCTAATTAAGTCCTCCATAGCCAAGAAGGGGCCAAAAGTTAGTCATAAGAATTACTCTCAGTTGTTAATTGTTGGTGACAATAATTACAAGAGTTTTCTTGAAAGACTAAAGAAAGACATCATGTCTGAAATCTCTTGTACTATTGGACATCATGATAATGAAACTCTTCATCACAAGTCAAATAAGAAAAACAAGAGATGGAACAAGAGGAAAAAAAAACAAGCAAGAGGTCAAGAATGATGATTCTGTCTTAGTCCCTTGTGACAAAGATGACAAAGGTCAAATAAACACAACCTAGTTGTGTTAGAATGTGCATACTCACCTTGGTGCTCAATCTTTTGAAAGGTGAGGAAGCACATGAAAACTGAGCACATGATCTCTCAGTTATTATATGACTAATTAACATCTTTAAAGAGATTTCTTTTCTTCTGTTAGAGCATATCTTGGTTGAACCCACCAAGCATTGGTATGTCAAGTTTGGTTGTCATATTTTAGTGAACCAAAACTCATTTAAAGAGTCGCTTGATTATGTACTAGAGTCAACTTCGTATAGGTTAGCTTGAAAGTATTAGGATATGAGACATTACAAGTATTACGTGAAGACTTGAAGAATGTGAAGAAGTAAGGAGCTACAACGACGACATCATCCTTCCAATTGTGGTTAGTAATATTTGACTTGAACTGTTTCATTCCCTAACGTATCTTTCAAGTCGTGCATATTGAAAACATAACTGCGAGGCTATGAATGATTATACTCTAGTTAGACGTAGTATTAATGAATATAATACAAGTATAATGCTTATCTTTTGAACTTCGTATATAAGACATCGACATAATCGTTTGAATGCTATTGTGATTATGTATGGGTATGAGGTGAAGATTTCATCCTAGGAAACAATGTTTTACATTCGTTTAAAGGAATTACATTCATAAACTTGTTTTGCGAATCGAAAGGGAAATCGCTAGGCTTATTGGTATTGTTATTCATTGCATATCTTTTGAACTACCAATATGTGTGTTTAGTATAACCGCTCATAACTTGTTTATGTATCTTGGTAAAAATATTCACAAGGACTGACTTTTGTATTGGTATGAATTTTATTAGTGAAACCGATCTTAAGTAATCACCTAAGATGGTATGATCGTTGTAATTAGTATGACCAACTCTAGTCATTTGGGAACCGATCCTAGTAAGAGGTGGAACCGATCACAAAAGGGGAATCGATCCTTGTAAGAGGTGCATCAAGTTTTTAGTTATTGAGAACCGATCCTATGAACATGTGCAACAAGTTTTTAGTTATTGGGAACCGATCCTATGAACATGTGCACCAAATACAAGTTAGATACCATATATATGTAGGAACCCATCCTAGTACCTAGTCAACCAAGTTTTGGTAACTAGCGTGACTAATTCTAGTACCCACGTGGAGGTAGAACCGAAACTTGTTTTGGTAGAACCGTGAAACCCATGTTTGGTGATTTGATAGGATAATCAATCACATAGTTCTTGGAAGTCAGATGAACCAATTCTAAACTTGTTTGGAAGTGTGGCAAATCGGTTCCAAGATTGTAAGTATGAAAAAGGACTTACAAAGTAAAGATGTCGACATACTTTGAACATGTGCGATAACGCTTATCTTTTATTGTTCAAAGATATTCCTTAATAGCTAAAGGAGAATCCGGATCGAAATAAATTGAGAATCTTTTAATTAAGGTTTTTAGTTTTATATGCTTTTAATTTCCAACAATTAAAATGCATATCTTTAGAAAATAAAAATTGGTAATATGCATTTACTAATTGGAGATTTTCTCGAGATTTCGGTCAATATTTGGACAAAGCTTTTCCAGGGAATTATGGAAACCGAATTTGGAAATATATTGCATATCTTGAGAATATTTTCGGTTTTGGAAATTCCTTGGTGTCCAAACTTCCTTGGTCTATAAATATTGAAGTTTGCATTTCGAGCAAACTAATCCTCGAGCCAAAGCAAAACTACCTAGTTGTGTTGTTACTGGTGGAGCCGCCTATTCGGAGAGGAAAGTAACCTAATTAGGCGAAATATCTTACGGCCGCTCGGTTTAAAGACTTCTTTGGGATTGAGAAGCTCTATTAGTACCGTTGGTGGGAAACTAGATAATTGCAGTTTATTATTAGTTTTCGATTGATTTGATTGACTAACGGTTGTTGAACTTTGATTTCACCTACTTTGTTTATGCTTGAGAATCTTCTCTTCTGATATAAGATTCACTCAAAATAGATCGAAGTTTCTACGGGGATCTTTAGACTGTTTGTAGATCTAAAGACGTCTTGTTATAATCCATTGTTAACAGACTCCGTTCTGTGTGTGATTGATCACAAGAGATTCAAGTTGATTGTGTGCAGGTGTTTATTGAAGATCTAAGAAGATTTGAAGACGAAGAAGATTTCGATTTGGGTTCATAATCTTTGGTATGCACAATACTTGTTTTGCTGGAAAAGGATCCAACTATAATCGGTTTATCTTTGTGATAACCTTGATTGATTAGTTGAGTAGATCGGCATCAATACGTTTCTTTGTGATTAAAAGTATTGATTGCAAAATCTTAACAATTACTTTGGTAATTCTTGATAAGATAGATCTAAGGACCTGACAAAGGAGTTTATTGGGATAAACGAAAGAGCCTTTTGTCGAACTCATATCACGTTGTTTGAAAAGAGTTGTTACCGAACAGATTTGTTGTTCCTTTACTGTTTGGAATGCGAACCAAAGGAATTTTTCCAAGTGCGTGACTTACTGCAAGTTGGAGGCGCAGGGATACAGACGGAACTAGGTGAACTATAGGTTTAGTTGCTTGGTCTCAACTATACGAAGTTGGTTTAGATTTTGTATAGCGGCTTAATCCTGGGAGTATTCAATTCTGGACAAGGTCCCACGGGTTTTCTGCATTTGCGGTTTCCTCGTTAACAAAATCTTGCTGTGTTTTTTACTTTTCTATTTCCACAATTATAATTGTTTTATTATAATTTGAAGTAAAATACATAAACGTTAATTCCTATTTACTTGATAGCAATCCTATTGTGTTTGGTTAAGTCCGAACCTTTTATCAAGTAAACATACTTCGTTGTTGTATTGTCTCGATCTTGTATCCATAGTCAATCACACAAGTTATCTTGTTGTCGTATTGTATCGATCTCGTATCCATAGACGATCACACGAAGTGTGAACCGATTAGTTGCATTGTCTAGACTCTGTCCATAGACAATCACTTTCGGAGAAAGGACTTATAGGTGGAAAAGTTTTAGATTGAGGTATAATTGGGTACCCTCGTCTTTTTAATTGGTATTAGAGCATGCAAACACGAAAAGATCTAACAATCTATGTTTGGTGTGATCCAACCTATAAGAATGAACTCGAGTTCTCATGAATTGACTTCAATTAACGTACCACCAAGATTTGGCGGAACAAACTATCTATGGTGGAAATCTTCTATGAGATATTTTCTTCAATCACGAGACTTTAATACATGGCTATTAGTCGTCGATGGTTATATTCGTCCAAAGATAAAAAATTCGGAAACTGAGTTTAAATGCTTAGTAGATTTTTCAAACGAAGAAAAGGTTCTTGCAAAGCAGAATTCAAATGGTTTGAATGCTATAATACATGCTGTAAACCGTGATCTACAACATCATGTATCAACATGTCAAACTTCGAAAGAAGCTTGGGATAATCTTCAGATCGTATTCGAAGGAAACACATCAAAGAAAGAAGCTAGACTTCAAACTCTTACATCCGATTGGGAAAACCTTCGAATGGATGACAACGACACTATTGAAGAGTTTCATACTAAACTCTCTGAGATAATTAATGCTTCTTTCTCTCTTGGAAATACTATTTCTGGAAAAGATATAGTGTGCAAAATTCTCAGATCGTTGCCATCTAGATACGACTCTAAGAAGCATGCAATCATAGAAGCAAATGATCTTTTCAACACTCTCACGAAGCACACCCATTGGAAAGTTAAAGATCTTTGATCATGAATCACAATCTATTCAAACAAAAGGAATCGCTTTTAAAGATGCAAAAGTTCCGAAAGCTCCAATGGAGAGGAATAAACAGATGGATGATTCAGATGAACAGATTGCAGAAAATTATGATGATGAAATTGAACAATCATTGTCATTGATTACTAGATAGTTTCGAGATCTCTTAAAGAAAAGAAATAAGAGATTCATAAAGGATACTCATCGATCTTCTCGTCCACATGATCGAGTTCCCGTCAAAAAGGATCATGAAGAAGATGATGAATATCAGCCGCAGTGCTATAAGTGTAAAGGGTTTGGTCATATTTATAAAGACTGTCCCAATCTGAAGAAATACACTGGAAGCAAGGCTCTGGCTGTAACTCTAGATGAGACCTCTGATTCATATGATTCTGAAGAAGAGGAAACAACTAATATTGCATTAGTTGTCAATCTTATTTCTTCCTCCTCAATTAGAGATTTACCCATTTTAAAAATGGAAATGTCTTCCGATGTTATTAAATCATCTAATGGTAAAGGGAAAAATAAACAAGATGCAAAAACTATCTCAAAAACAGAATTGCTAAAAGTTGCATAGGTAACTGTTGATGGTGGTTTTTAGTTCAGGGCTAAATTTGTAAAATCCTACATTTAATGTGCCGTCACTCTGCAAAGAAACAGAGCCATGTAAAAGTGATGAGTGTTCAACCTCTTCACTGGAGCATTTATTGAGCAACATATATCCACATGAAATTGAACCAGAATGGTGCACGTAGCAACAATCCCAAATATTCTATAAATTTCGGCACCCTGCCTATATTATTCAATTAATATAAGTTTCTTTGAATGCTTTCTGTGCTATGTTCCCCTGCTGAACCGTTAATGTTGATATCGCATGACAATTTGTGTTCACTCGCAGCAGAGTAACACGAATTTCCAAGTATCAAGGATAAGGGCCTTGCATAAAGTATTCAATCGGAAAGCATATTATTCTCTGGCAATGAACTTAAAGAACTCTGTGTCAACACATAGAATTCAATAAATTTTGTGATAATTCACAAGATTCAGATATTAACCTGACTAATTTGCAAAAAATTAGGGTTTTGCGCGTTGCGCAGTATATTAGACCTTGCCTGTCGAAATTAAGCCTAGGCGAACTAGGTAATTAATTCGCCATGGATTAGTAGGTGCAAAATCCTACCCAAAATCATAAAACAAGGAGCCGCGGAATGGGAGCAGCAACAAAGGGAGGTGTGGCCATGACATAACCCAGCCGGCGCCACTTGCAAGTGGCCACACCCATGCTGCTCAACCGGCCCCCCTTTACATCGACCAATCAGTTCGCTTTAAATACGCCACGACGCGCTGGAAATGTGGCCACGCCCTTGCTTTCCGGCCCCCTTTCCATCGACCAATCAGGTCGCTCTAAATGTGCCACTGGCATGCACGAGCTATGCCAGTCATGCCGCAGTGCCACTTGCATACACCAAAAATGCCACTATGCCATTACCAGGCTCCAACAAAAGGTAGCCATAATCAACGGCTACCCTTCCTCATAAGATGCAATCTCAGCCATCCAAGTTCTCCACCGAACTGACGGACTTGTGGCAAGTTTTAGGCGACCGGCCAAGACGTGCCTAATAGTATCACATGCTATTTTCCTACGGCAAGACTCTTGACTTTGACTTTCCGCACATAACAACCTGCTACACGTTTTCCACGAAAACACTCGAGACATCAAACATGTCACAAACTGGGGGATACTCATCAGGTATTGGTCTGGCGGTTTACAGTGTGCGGCGTGCAATACGCCCGTTATAAGAAATTGTCATGAAGCGGGATAATTAGTGGCGGCAAGAAGTAACGGGTGTAAACGGATCCACTTCCTTCATCATGGAAGCATGGGTTTCTGACTGTTATACGTTACTCCACTCTTCCATCACCCAATCGTTCTTACTTCCTATGAGACCAGGGTACGTTTAAATATGACATGTATAAATAGGCTTCACCTATTTCCACCAAACAACAAGTTTTTGGTCGGCAACATCACAGTATCCAGAAATCACCAAAGAAATGATACCTTTCATTCTAGTTCCACTTTCTAATACAAGTCATAAAACAACCACACCTTCAGAATCAACTATTCTGGTCTCAACACTTTCTTCGCTTACCTCCCTAAGACCAACCCTTCTCCTTCACTTTGTGACCGAAGCAAGCCTGGAACGACCATTTCTTGGTTTAGGCAATGATTATACAGATTGATATCTCGAATCAAAAGTACTCCCGTGCAGTGCATTGTTTAGGGTTTAGATTCATTTCTCATCCACACACCCAAAATTACCAAAATCGGCAGAAACAGTTTTCACCCACAAACAATTGGCGACCATAATGGGAGATTAATCTCTCGGTTGCAATACTAATTTCCAATTTCATTTTTCAATCCCAATTTCAAGATGGTAGAGCTCAGGTCCGGGTCATTAACAAACCCTGATGCCACCGGCGCTGACGCCCTTGATATCAATGTTCCTTCCAGTGACATCAATGTACCACCTGTCAGCATGATCAACACCCGCGGCGCCACAGACTCTACCACCAACACCAGCGACGTAGGAAACGTTCCCTCAGGCGTTACACCTCCGATCACCATAGCCAGAGCCGATGCCGCCACCACCATTGTTTCTTCAAGTGTGACGCTCCCAGTCGTCACCAGAGCTGTTGTCACTCCACCATAAGGACGAGGAGCCAGAGGAAGCCAAACCCCTATTACCATTGCTGATTTGATGGAAATACAAGAAGTTTTTGCTAAGGCTCAGACGGACATGGCTACAACTCAAAAGGAGTGAAACAATGAACATCTGAATGATTAGTCAAGGGATCCAGAATTCGGGCGTTAGATTGTCATAAACCAAATGTGACCGAACATCAATTGGTGGAGTTGTGCATTAATGCTTTCTGGGGACTCTGTTCACAAAACCATGTAATCTATGATGGAGCATGTGTGTGAGATTTTTTTTATTTCTCCAAGGTGTAGCGCCGAGATATATTTTCAAGCTCTCATCCGTGTTGCGTTGGCGCTTCGAACTTTGCTCCAGGAGCCGTTTCAAATTTTCGCTCCAGAAGCCGCTCCGCTTCAACGTTCTCCCCAGAAGCCACTCCGCTTCAACGTTTCGCTCCAGGAGCCGCTTCAACGTCTCACCTCCAGAAGACGCTCCTCTTCAATGTTTCGCTCCAGAAGCCGCTCCGATTCCACGTTTCACTCCAGGAGCCGCTTCAACGTTCTCCCCAGAAGACGCTCCGCTTCAACGTTTCGCTCCAGGATCCGCTTCAACGTCTCACCTCCAGAAGCCGCTCCTCTTCAACGTTTCGCTCCAGAAGTCGCTCCGCTTCCACGTTTCACTCCAGGAGCCGCTTCAACGTTCTCCCCAGAAGCCGTTCCGTTTCAACGTTTCGCTCCAAGAGCCGCTTCAACGTCTCACCTCCAGAAGCCGCTCCTCTTCAACGTTTTGCTCCAGAAGCCGCCACGTTTCACTCCAGGAGCCGCTTCAACGTTCTCCCCAGAAGCCGTTCTGCTTCAACATTTCGCTTCAGGAGCCGCTTCAACATCTCACCTCCAGAAGCCGCTCCTCTTCAACGTTTCGCTCCAGAAGCCGCTTCAACGTTCTCTCCAGAAGCCTCCACTCCTTCCTACCAAGGTTCGTTCCCGTAGCCTCAACTTCTCCCTGTCAAGGATTGTGATCGCATCCAGCCAAATCTCTTCTAATCACAGCTGCTGCCAAGAACCGCTGCTGCTCGTTTGAGCTTCACCATTGTAGCAACCACTACATAGAATATTTCGTCCATGTGATGTTCCAAGAATCCCATCCAGAAGAGTACGATAAACTTGTATCAAATCACAGAGGCGTGGATTCAAGGTGGTACAATCAAAGTAAGTTACACTTGGGGACTGAAGCCTCCTTCAAGTTTAGAAGTTTAAACTCAGTCACCGCCTTACCAGCGAATGCAATGGAAGCACATCTTCCACGATGAAATAAGCTCAGGATAATTACACATGGGGACTTTTGTCACGCTGCTTACTCACGGGAGAGCCTGATACACCTAAAACCCAATCTTGCGCGAAGTACATGCCTAGCGGAGACAGAGCTAAGTAACTATCCTTAAACTAAATATTTTTATTAGGCTTATTCAATAAATTTTAAATATCTTAATGTTGAGACGTACAAATTCCTCAACACCACTATTGTGTTGTCAGGCATACTGCCTCAACACGTTTTCCTCTTAGTGTTGAGACGTGCAAATTCCTCAACACTTGTGTTGTTAGGCATGCTTCCTCAACACATCCTTTCTCTTAGTGTTGAGACGTGCAAATTCCTCAACACTCACCACTGTGTTGCTAGGCATGCTTCCTCAACACATCCTTTCTCTTAGTGTTGAGACGTCCAAATTCCTAAACACTCACCACTGTATTGCTAGGCATGCTCCCTCAACACATCCTTTCTCTTAGTGTTGAGACGTACAAATTCCTCAACACTCACCATTGTGTTGCTAGGCATGCTTCCTCAACACATCATTTCTCTTAGTGTTGAGACGTGCAAATTCCTCAACACTCACCACTGTGTTGCCGGGCATCAACACATCCTTTTCTCTTAGTGTTGAGACGTGCAAATTCCTCAACACTCACCACTGTGTTTCCGTGCATCAACACATCCTTTCTCTTAGTGTTGAGACGTACAAATTCCTCAATACTCACCATTGTGTTGCTAGGCATGCTTCCTCAACACATCCTTTCCTCTTAGTGTTGAGACGTGCAAATTACTCAACACTCACCACTGTGTTGCTAGGCATGCTTCCTTGACACATCCTTTCCTCTTAGTGTTGAGACGTGCAAATTCCTCAACACTCACCATTATGTTGCTAGGCATGCTTCCTCAACACATCCTTTCTCTTAGTGTTGACACGTACAAATTCCTCAACACTCACCACTATGTTGCTAGGCATGCTCCCTCAACACATCATTTCTCTTAGTGTTGAGACGTACAAATTCCTCAACACTCACCACTGTGTTGCTAGGCATGCTTCCTCAACACATCCTTTCTCTTAGTGTTGAGAAGTGAAAATTCCTCAATAGTCACTACTGTGATGCTAGGCATGCTTCCTAAACACATCCTTTCTCTTAGTGTTGAGACGTGCAAATTCCTCAACACTCACCACTGTGTTGCCGGGCATCAACACATCCTTTTCTCTTAGTGTTGAGACGTGCAAATTCCTCAACACTCACCAATGTGTTGCCGGGCATCAACATATCCCTTTCTCTTAGTGTTGAGACGTGCAAATTCCTCAACAATCACCATTGTGTTGCTAGGCATGCTTCCTCAACACATCCTTTTCTCTTAGTGTTGAGACGTGCAAATTCCTCAACACTCACCACTGTGTTGCTAGGCATGCTTCCTCAACACATCCTTTCTATTAGTTTTGAGACGTCAAAATTCCTCAACACTCACCACTGTGTTGCTAGGCATGCTTCCTCAACACATCCTTTCTCTTAGTGTTAAGACGTGCAAATTCCTCAACACTCACCACTGTGTTGCCGGGCATCTGATGAGTGCCAAATAGTGCATATTTATACACCTTTTTATTGGCATTTTACTCATCTTTTGCGCTTAGAAATCAGATATTATCCCAGATTCTGTGTTTTCTTTGTTTTCAAGAATAAATATTTGTATTAATTAATTTTGTGTTTTTAGGTAATAAATAAAGCTCGGAGAATCTGAGGAGCCAAAGGAGCAGAGAATTGGAGTCGAGCATCTATGGAGCAGATAGCCCAAGCCCGCGTGCGCAACAGTTGCAACCCAACAAGTAGCAACTCATCTAAAAGACATGGGCTTGAGCTAGACCCGACCCGCGACCCGGATCCGAACCCGTTCATTCCGAGCCGTTCAGATCGCGTCTAGCTACATCCTACGGTCGCTCCATCGTTCACATCATGTCTTGATACTCCCGCTCCACAGACAAATCGCCTCGTTCATCCTCGGCCCCGTTCGGATCTTCCTCACCGAGATCCTACGCTCGCCGAGGCCTTCTCCATCAATCTTCGATGCACCCGTGCAACACTGAATCACCCATAACTACCTGCTCCGCCATCCTAGCATCAACCTTCTCCATCCATAGCTTCTACCATAACCTAGAAGCTAGGATTGAGACGATTGAAGCTAGGGTTTTTCACCAAACCTCATGCATGGTCGATTCAGAGGTCTGAGAGCCGCTCAAGTAAGGGAGAACACGATTCAGAGTATGGGTACTTTGTCTTTTCATTTAATTTCTGTTTTAAAATTAGGGTTTGGTATTTTGATTGTGCATGTATAAATAAGAGAGGTAGAAGATGATTTTGCTGAGGCCTGGGCTAGCCAGTGCTTCAATTAGAGTTAATTTTTGTTCTTTGTTGTTTTAGATGCCTTAAATCAAAGTGCTAGGGTTTGAGATGAAACCCTAGCTTATCACTGTGTTTTTCACCCTTCATGTATTATTCTTTAGTGCTTAGTTATTTTTAAAGATAGATTTTAATCTTAGCATGTCAATGCATTACTCTCACAGTGCATGCCTTGTATGCACTTTGTAGTTGGAATATCCCCGTGATGACTATGCTACAACTCAAGCTCAATTAGACTAATGTTTGTCTTGATTAATTGTGCTTTAGTTAGACAAGTTAATACTTAGGATGAATACCTTAGTTGTGATTAAAATTATCGGTTGGAGAAACATCTTAGACATAAGGCGGACTCGACACCTCTCCCTTAGCATTTGTCATAAGGATAAGAATAATATCATGAATTGAAAACATAGTATAGGTTAGTGGTGGAATTAAAGACTCTAACATCCCCATTGTCACCGATTACCTTAGCATAGCGTCACTTAGATTCAACACTTGACCGTATCGGCAAAACAACAATTGTGTTACCGTCACTAGAATTCAAGAGAGCAGCTTTAGATCAACATCGAGCACCACAAGTCTCTCGTGGATCGACCGTACTTGCCGCGTCTCCGATAGACGCCGTGCACTTGCGGTTTATTACATGTAGGCTAAATAGAAACACCTTTCGAGGCCTACCAAGTTTTTGGCGCCGCTGCCGGGGACTTGGCGTGTGCTAAGTTGATAAATTGCTTCCTTTACTCGATTTCCACTCACCCCTGTACATATTAACCTTGAATCATTGCATTTAGCATCTGTCTTTGCATTTATACATTGTATTTAGCATTTAGTATCCTCATCTGTGTTCTCCTAGTGCATTCTTGCATAACTTAGCTTAACATCTGCATCTGCATCTGCATCTGCATCTTGAGCATCTTGCTCCATTGCTTTACACATCTGCATCTCTTAGTGCACATCTTCTTTACACATCTCGCATCTGTGCATGGTTGCTTCTCATACTGCAAATCTTGCTCCATTGCTTTAAACTGTGTAATTTTTTGAGAACCGAGATTTCTCTCCCGAGTGGCGGGTGCATGCTACCTATGTTGCAGAAGCTGGGCAAAGCCAAAGAAAGGAAGATAAGGTGCAACTGAGCAAGCCCTGCGACTTGTAGGTACGTCTGCTGCTGAGCTGCTGAGTAAGGCCAAGGAACCTGAGTTCACAAGCCCTGAGCAAACTGCAATTCAGGTAAGTGGCTTCTTGGTAGTCAATTTGTAAGCATGATAGCTGAGTATGTTTGAGAACCCTGTTAGCTGAACCATGTTAGCTAAGTATGTTTAAGTGATCTGTGCTTCCTTGACCTGAGAACCCTTGGCCTTGACAAGGCTTGTGATCAACTCCAGCCCCTGCTGCTGTGAGTTTGAGCCACAACAAGTACAAACATCTGCCCTGTATTTCCCTGTGCCCTGTATTGTATGCTCTGTGCCCTGTATTGCCCTGTGAATGTGCCATGTATGCCTTGTAAACCCCCCTGATGTGGGTCTGTGCTGACAAGGCTTACCTTGCAACTGACCTGTGCAACCCTCCAGCCCCCTGAAGCTGAGAGGCTGTGTTGCAACTTGGTTAACTAAGTGCTGCATTACCCTTTTTGACATCAGCCAAACCTGCCAGCCTTGTGTGCTCTATGCTTAGTCTCCATTGAGTGCTGTGTGCTTGTGTGTAACCTGAGTGTGTCTTCACCTGTGCTAGGTAGTGCTCATGCCCTGAAACCTTTGTTCTTATCTGTGAGCTGTGATCTAACCCTCCAGCCCCTGCAGCTGGAGAGCCTAAGCTGCAACTCGTGTGATCCTGTGAGCCACCACTGTGTTGAACCAAGTATTGTTAAACTTCTGAGCATACCTCTGAGCATAAGCCATTAGAGCTGCAACCCTGAGCTTACCACAGACCCTGTTGAACATCTTCAACCAGCCCTGTGCCTTGTGTGAGACCTTGCTATAAATTGCTATGATTGTGTGACACTCGTAGCATGTTGTAAAAAGCTTATGACTCATCTCGTGCAAAACCGAGTTCTTTGTAATACCTATAGCATCATACACCCGTGAACTCGTAGCATCGTGCTTATATGAACCATCACCGTAATCAGGCTTGTGTCAACTTTGTGTGGGTTTGTGGAGTTCGGCTTTGTGAAAACTCGTGAATAAGTTGCTCGGTTGTGTTGTGCTGTGCCTTGCCCGTGATAAAAAGAGTGAGTTTGTGCTGCCTTTGCAAACCTGTATAAACCTACTAAACTTGCCCTGCACAAGCTGTGTTGTGCTTTGCCAACCTTAGCATATCCACTAGACTCACCTGAACTGGGCTGTGCAATAACATCAGCCCACATACTGGGCCATTCAATCTGGGCTGCACTTGTTCAACAAACTCCGGGAACATTAAACCGGCCAAAACGGGTCTTTGTCTGAGTTGATTAAGCCCACATCCTCTCGAGCTTGGGCTGTGCACAGGGACCGAAGCCCACAACCTGGGATGATCACAAACCGAAACCCGGTTCATCGGGCTAATCGAACCGAGGCCTGCTGTGCCTTTCCACTGGGCTTTGCAATAGACTAAGCCCCCATCTGCTGGTGTGCACAAAGATTTCAGCCCACACCCATTAAGCATTGCACACAACTACTGGGCTTCCCACAAAAACCAAATGAAACCCTTTTTAACCAAACCCAACAAACCAAATGAAACCCAATAAACCAAACTTTCCCAACAAAACCAAACAGAAGCCCACAAAACCAAATAAACCCTCTTAAACCAAAACTGAGCCCGCTTTCCATAAACCTTTGGGTGTTTCTTTTTGAGTTCAATTTGAGTGCTAAATCATGTCAGGATTTTGGTCTGCAACTGGGGATGGAACCAAATCCATTAGAGAGCTTGCTTACGGGCATGCCTCATAGTGTGAACCCCCCACATACCATAGTGATTTTAGGGAATTTTATGAGCCTTCTCCGGGCCCTGACCTCACATACCCTAATCACTATGAGCACATGCATCATCCACCACAGGTTGAAAATGAACACTTTCCTCATACCTAGTCATCACTTCTAGATCAATTAGAAGCTCAAGTTTCTGCTTTAGAAAGGCAATTTGTCAAATCTAATTCCTCTAGGCAATATGAAATTTATGCATGTACCTTATGTGGTGGCTTAGACCACCCTGCTGAGTACTGTTATATTTTGCATGATTTTAGGCAGTCTAGGGAAAACCATGATTATCCAATGTACGAAGTGTCTAGAAGTGACCATGCTGGCAACTATTGGGACCATAATCAACCCGCACACATGCATCATTCACCACAAAGTGGGGAGATGAACAATTTTATACTCCCCCAACTCCTAGTTTGCAATCAATAATGGAAACACTCATGGAGCAAAATGCTAGGCTTGAAATGAATGCAATGCATGACCATCCACATAGCAACATGTTTGAACTTCCCTTCTCTAGTGAACCTAATGCACAACCATACAATGAATATCCATATGAGGAATGCATACCCACTAGTGAAGACTCTCCTTCAATAGAACAACTCAAGATGATTCTTCAAAGGAACCTAATTGAGTTACAAAATGATATGATTGAAAATAGTGTTTCTAGTCTTGCTCATACAACTAACACTGAATATGAACCTAATCCAGAGGTAGATGAGTACACTAAAAATACTACATTTTTGAATGGAGAGATGAATTCTTGCTATGATGATGATGATGATGAATATGAAGAGCATGTGTATTTTGAAAATGTAGTAGAATCTTTAGGTTCAGAGACATTAAGTGTCTCTTCTGTGAACCCCATGAATGATGCTTCTTCTAATATTCATATATGTGATGATGATGTGGAACCTGTGCAATTGTCCTGTGAAAGTGAACATGATTTACCCTCTTTTGACTTTAGGAAAGTGTGTGATGGTGCAAATGATTTTATACATGAAAATAACTTGGATGTACCTAACCTCTCTCTTGAGTCACAAATTGAAACTCCTTCACCCAACCTAGGTATAGTTTGTCACAAAATTGCAAAACCAACTTTTCTAAAAATGCCTAACTTAGGCCTAGAGCTTTGTGCTTCCCAAGTCCTCTTGGACTATTTTGCATCAAAGTATAACACTCTTAAGGAGCCACAGTTGGAATGTGTATGTCTGCTGTAATTAGCAAAACTCATTTCGAGTTAGACCTTTTGCATGATGTACCTTTAAAATTGCAAGATTTTGTTCTCACAAACACACTGTTCACAAGTTTAGGTTTGGGGAAACTCCTTCACATTTGCAGTCTTACTTGCACTCTCATTTTATATCTGTGTAAGGCTGCTGATGTTTGTACATATTTTCTATTGGGTTGATCCTCAACTCTTTAGATTGTTGGTTTATGGTGAATTTTCATTGCATATATCCAGTAGGACTTGTTAAATTTTCTTTTCTTGAATCGGTTGAGCCTTCATGCGCATTTATTATGCTAATCCGATATGATCTCCGTTGAGAATGTTGGATTCTAGCCTTGACTAAAAGAAGCTCAACCTTGCTCCCGACGACATCCCAGTAATCTCTTCCCTTTTCTCTTATCAAGCATAGTTCTCTCGGTATGTGACTGTGTAATTTTTTTCTATATGTAGACACATTGAGGACAATGTTTAATTTAGGTTTGGGGGTGCATTTGCATTTAGAGTTTTTAGTCTTTTATTTTACCTTTTATTTTCATCTAAAAAAAAAAAAAAAAAAAAAAAAAATTAAAACTCTTTTTGTAAAAACCTCCAAATTTTAGAGATTTTAGAGTCACTAGCATGCTTTTAGCTATGTTTACATAGAGATTATGACCGAAATAACAGAACTTGGAAGCAATGGGAGAACACAATCGGGTTTCTTAGTTGATTAGAGCGTTAAAGTTGGATTTAACCATACCTGGGAGGGCGAATTAGGTCTTTGTTTAGATATTCGGTAGTAGAATTGTGATCACCCATAGTGGAGACTACCCATTTTACATCAAGTGAGGCACCAACCTTCAATTTTTTTGCAACTTTCTAGAAAAGTTTGTTAGAGTGTGTGTCACCGTACATCAATTAGGGTAGGAATGGTGAGCTACCCAACTTCGCACTCAATTTCAAAGACTACTTTTGATCTCTTGAGTGCTAGTTTTTGTCAATCATGAGGGTGACGTCTAAAGATGAAAACTTCTTCTAAATACCGATTTGCGAGTTAGCATCACACTCTCTCTCAATCAGCAAGACCCATAGAAACACATCATCGTCAAGAAACGGAGAGCGAAGATCGAATATTGAAAGAAAAATTGATATAGTCCAAGGTTTATGTGCAACAAAGAAAAAGAAAAGAAAATAGGATGAGAATGAATGAAGTTTGTGAAAAATTGAGTTTATCGTTTTAAAAAAAAAAAAAAAAAAAAAAAAAAAAAAAAAAAAAAAATTATTATTATTTTGTCAAGTTTTTGTAAAGTTCAGAAGTTCGTCATCAACAGTTGAAGACCGAAGATTGAAGACGTTTCTATGGTTCTTATGAGAGAGTGATATTAATTGCCGATCGGGTGAGAAGTGAGTGAGTACTCCCACCCCTTGCTAATGGTTGATTTCCTTTCTTAGAGATCATCGTAAAAGATTCTTTTTATCCACACTTTTGTGGAGTCTCAGATTTTATTTTGGAAGGTTATCCTTCTTACCTACAACGTGTGCAGGATTTCTCTCTTTACTCCTCCCTGCACACATGAGAGACTAAAAAAGCGATCTTTTTGAGTGCAATTATCATAAAATCCTAATGGTGAATCGAATCCGAATTCTTTCATATGGTATGGTTACTTCTCGCTCAGCACTTAAGGATGAGAATGCGTTCTTCGATAGTTCTAACTTCATTACTAGCATGCAGAAACTCTATGTCCTCATAGCTCCTTGGATGCTTGAGACTCTTTTACACTCGAGTTGGAGAAGGTTTTGTGGGTACACCTTCCGGTAAACCCTCACGAGACTACAACTCGTCCACTAGGGACACCTAGGGGTTTAAAGGCTTAGTGCATACGCTAAATGCATTCGAGAGACTGCGACGGGGTATAGTTAGGATTTCCTAATTTCGTTTCACTTGAGGACAAGTAAAATTCGGGTTTGGGGGTATTTGATGAGTGCCAAATAGTGCATATTTATACACCTTTTTATTGGCATTTTACTCATCTTTTGCGCTTAGAAATCGATATTATCCCAGTTCTGTGTTTTCTTTGTTTTCAAGAATAAATATTTGTATTAATTAATTTTGTATTTTTAGGTAATAAATAAAGCTCGGAGAATGCGAGGAGCCAAAGGAGCAAAGAATTGGAGTCGAGCATCTATGGAGCAGATAGCCCAAGCTCGCGTGCGCAGCACAGTTGCAACCCAACAAGTAGCAACTCATCTAAAAGACATGGGCTTGAGCTAGACCCGACCCGCGACCGGATCCGAACCCGTTCATTCCGAGCCGTTCGGATCGCGTCTAGCTACATCCTACGGTCGCTCCATCGTTCACATCATGTCTTGATACTCCCGCTCCTGACAAATCGCCTCGGTTCATCCTCGGCCCGTTCGAGATCTTCCTCACCGAGATCCTACGCTCGCTGAGGCCTTCTCCATCAATCTTCGATGCACCCGTGCAACACTGAATCACCCATAACCCTATACCCCCATCGACCCACCTCATTTTCTCTTCTCTCTTCTCTTTCATCTCCCCCATACCTCTGCAACCTTACCTTCTCCCTTTCCCCGACAACCCAGAGCAGAGCTCTGCTCCTCCGCCACCATCTCTCCATCTCTCGATGACGCACCATCCCCATCATCACCTGACTACTGCTCCGCCATCCTAGCATCAACCTTCTCCATCCATAGCTTTTACCATAACCTAGAAGCTAGGATTGAGACGATTGAAGCTAGGGTTTTTCACCAAACCTCATGCATGGTCGATTCGAGAGGTCCGAGAGCCGCTCAAGTAAGGAGAACACGATTCGAGTATGGGTACTTTGTCTTTTCATTTAATTTCGTTTTAAAATTAGGGTTTGGTATTTTGATTGTGCATGTATAAATAAGAGAGGTAGAAGATGATTTTCTTGAGGCCAGGCTAGCCAAATGCTTCAATTAGAGTTAATTTTTGTTCTTTGTTGTTTTAGATGCTTTAAATCAAAGTGCTAGGGTTTGAGATGAAACCCTAGCTTATCACTGTGTTTTTCACCCTTCATGTATTATTCTTTAGTGCTTAGTTATTTTTAAAGATAGATTTTAATCTTAGCATGTCAATGCATTGCTCTCACAGTGCATGCCTTGTATGCACTGTAGTTGGAATATCCCCCGTGATGACTATGCTACAACTCAAGCTCAATTAGACTAATGTTTATCTTCAGATTAATTGTGCTTTAGTTAGACAGTTAATACTTAGGATGAATACCTTAGTTGTGATTAAAATTATCAGTTGGAGAAACATCTTAGACATAAGGCAGACTCGACACCTCTCCCTTAGCTGTCATAAGGATAAGAATAATATCATGAATTGAAAACATAGTATAGGTTAGTGGTGGAATTAAAGACTCTAACATCCCCATTGTCACCGATTACCTTAGCATAGCGTCACTTCAGTTCAACACTTCAGCCGTATCGGCAAAACAACAATTATGTTACCGTCACTAGAATTCAGTAGATCAGCTTTAGATCAACATCAGAGCACCACAAGTCTCTGTGGATCGACCCGTACTTGCCGCGTCTCCGATAGACGCCGTGCACTTGCGGTTTATTACATGTAGGCTAAATAGAAACACCTTTCGAGGCCTACCAGCATCAACACATCCTTTTCTCTTAGTGTTGAGACGTGCAAATTCCTCAACACTCACCAATGTGTTGCTAGGCATGCTTCCTCAACACATCGTTTCTCTTAGTGTTGAGACGTGCAAATTCCTCAACACTCACCACTGTGTTGCCGGGCATCAACACATCCTTTTCTCTTAGTGTTGAGACGTACAAATTCCTCAACACTCACCACTGTGTTGCTAGGCATGCTTCCTCAACACATCCTTTCCTATTAGTGTTGAGACGTGCAAATTCCTCAACACTCACCACTGTGTTGCTAGGCATGCTTCCTAAACACATCCTTTCCTCTTAGTGTTAAGACGTGCAAATTCCTCAACACTCACCAATGTGTTGCTAGGCATGCTTCCTCAACACATCCTTTCTCTTAGTGTTGAGACGTGAAAATTCCTCAACACTCACCATTGTGTTGCTAGGCATGCTTCCTCAACATATCCTTTTCTCTTAGTGTTGAGACGTACAGATTCCTCAACACTCACCACTGTGTTGCCGGGCATCAACACATTCTTTTCTCTTAGTGTTGAGACGTACAAATTCCTCAACAATCACCACTGTGTTGCCGGGCATCAACACATCCTTTTATCTTAGTGTTGAGATGTGCAAATTCCTCAACACTCACCACTGTGTTGACGGGCATCAAAATATCCTTTTCTCTTAGTGTTGAGACGTACAAAATCCTCAACACTCACCACTGTGTTGCCTAGCATTAACACATCCTTTTCTCTTAGTGTTGAGACGTGCAAAGTCCTCAACACTCACTGCTCTGTTGTCAGGCATACTGCCTCAACACATCCTCCTTTTAGTGTTGAGACGTACAAATTCCTCAACACTCACTACTATGCTTTCATGCATACTGCCTCAATACATTATAGTGTTGACGACTCCACCACCTCAACACTCGTCTTTGTATTCAAGGCTTGCTGCACAAACAATACATGGCACCAGTACTCCGTGGCCAAAACAGAAGTGCGCCAGCACAAAGATTGCAGACTGCTCATGCCTCTTGTCAAAGGTCAATCGAGTTTTCCTGGTAATCTTCTCATGTCTTACGCTTTCAATTTTTTATCCTTTTCTGTCACCATCTCATGCTTACCCCGCAACAATGCCACTGTTACGTGTTAAGCAGGGAACTTAATGTTGATGGTGGTTTTTAGTTCAGGGTTAAATTTGTAAAACCCTACATTTAATGTTCCGTCACTCTGCAAAGAAACAGAGCCATGTAAAAGTGATGAGTGTTCAACCTCTTCACTGGAGAATTTATTGAGCAACATATATCCACATGAAATTTAACCAGAATGGTGCATGTAGAAACAATCTCAGATATTCTGTAAATTTCGGCACCCTGCCTATATTATTCAATTAATATAAGTTTCTTTATATGCTATGTTCCCCTGCTGAACCCTTAATGTTGATATTGCATGACAATCTGTGTTCACTCGCAGCAGAGTAGCACGAATTCCAAGTATCAAGGATAAAGTCCTTGCATAAAGTATTCAATCGGAAAGCATACTGCTCTCTGGAAATGAGCTTAAAGAACTCTGTGTCAACACATATAATTCAATCAATTTTGTGAAAATTCACAAGATTCAGATATTACCCTCTAATTTGCAAAAATTAGGGTTTTGCGCGTTGCGCAGTATATTAGACCTTGCCTGTCGAAATTAAGCCTATGCGAACTAGGTAATTAATCTGCCATGGATTAGTAGGTGCAATATCCTACCTAAAATCATAAAACAAGGAGCCGTGGAATGGGATCAGCAACAAAGGGAGGTGTGGCCATACCATAGGCCAGCCGGCGCCACTTGCAAGTGGCCACACCCATGCTTCTCAACCGGCCCCCCTTTCCATCGACCAATCAGGTCGCTTTATATCCGCCACGACGCGCTGGAAGTGTGGCCATGCCCTTGCTTGCCGGCCCCCTTTCCATCGACCAATCAGGTCGCTCTAAATGCGCCACACACATTTAGAATGAGGCCGGGCCCATGTTGCTTGCCGGCCCCCTTTCTATCGACCAATCAGGTTGCTTTAAATACGCCACGACGCACTGGAAGTGTGGCCACGCCCTTGCTTGCCAACCCCCTTTCCATCAAACAATCAGGTCGCTCTAAATGCGCCACACATATTTAGAATGAGGTCGGACCCATGTTGCTTCCCGGCCCCCTTCTCATCGACGAATCAGGTCGCTCTAAACTTACCACACACACACTAGAAGTGTGGCCACATCCATGCTTGGCGTACCCCTCTTTTAATTGACCAATTAGGTCGTCCTAAACCTTCCACAACATCAAAAGAGGCAAGGTTGCGCCAAAACGCTAATTGGCATGCCAAACATGCTAAACGTGCCACTTTACCATAGAAGCATGACGAACGTGGCAATCCTTAATCCTGTGGACGTTTCCACATGATGGTCTGGCTATGGTTATTTCGGTATGGCTATGGCACCATTTGCACAAAACGTCGATGCGCCACGGCCACATGCCACATGCCGCATGCACTAATTAGGGTTTTGGTATACCAAACCCTAATTTAGGCAAAGTTGGTACGCCAACCAAGCCAAGTAACGTTTACCAGAACATTGGGATTGTTGTGGCAACAGGGCCAGTATTGCCACGCCACATTTGGGTCTAACACCAATATGCCAAAACAGGTGCCACGGCTACGCCACTGGCATGCCGCTATGCCATGGCTACGCCAGACACCACTTTGTTATACAACAAGATATGGCCATAATCAATGGCCATCCTTTCTCATGAGATGCAATCTCATCCATCCAAATTCGCCACCGAACTGACAGACTTGTAGCAAGTTTTAGGTGATCAGCCGCTTAAATCTCGTGGCCATGGCTACGCCAGGCGCCACTTATACCACTGTGCCACTGGCATGCACGAGCTATGCCAGTCATGCCACAGTGCCACTGGCATATACCAAAAACGCCACTATGCCATTACCAGGCGCCAACAGAAGGTAGCCATAATCAACGGCTACCCT
The DNA here is from genome assembly GCA_023531295.1 of Papaver armeniacum. Lineage (NCBI taxonomy): Eukaryota > Viridiplantae > Streptophyta > Magnoliopsida > Ranunculales > Papaveraceae > Papaver > Papaver armeniacum. The sequence goes on from JAJJWW010011881.1 coordinate 200,075, forward strand.
TCCTCATAAGATGCAATCTCAGCCATCCAAGTTCGCCACTGAACTGACGGACTTGTGGAAAGTTTTAGGCCACCAGCCAAGACGTGCCTAATAGCATCACATGCTATTTTCCTGTGGCAAGACTCTTGACTTTGACTTGCCGCACATAGCAACCTGCTACACGTTTTCCACGAAAACACTCGAGACATCAAACATGTCACAAACTGGGGGATACTCATCAGGGTATTGGTATGGCGGTTTACAGTGTGCGGCGTGCAATACGCCCGTTATAAGAAAGTGTCATGAAGCGGGACAATTAGTGGCATCAAGAAGTAACGGGTGTAAACGGATCCACTTCCTTCATCATGGAAGCATGGGTTTCTGACGGTTATACGTTACTCCACCCTTACATCACCCAATCGTTCTCACTTACTACGAGACCAGGGTACGTTTAAATATTAGGCTTCACCTATTTCCACCAAACAACAAGTTTTTGGTCGGCAACATCACAGTATCCAGAAATCACCAAAGAACTGATACCTTTCATTCTAGTTCCACTTTCTGATACAAGTCATAAAACAACCACACCTTCAGAATCCACTATTCTGGTCTCAACACTTTCTTCACTTGCCTCCCTAAGACCAACCCTTCTCCTTCACTTTGTGACCGAAGCAAGCCTGGAACGGCCATTTCTTGGTTTAGGCCATGATTGTACAGATTGATCTCTCGAATCAAAATTACTCCCGTGCATTGTTTAGGGTTTAGATTAGTTTCTCATCCACACACCCAAGATTACCAAAATTGGCAGAAACAGTTTTCACCGACCAAAATTACCAAAATCGGCAGAAACAGTTTTCACCCACAAAATTACCAAAATCGGCAGAGAAAATCTCATACTAATACCAACTGATCGGTATTAGAATTCTTTCCTCATCACGTGTGCCAAATCTTTGAGTGAGGAAGAAGAAAAATCAAGGCACTTATGTGTAGATTATGGGAATAAAATCTAGTAATTGAAAATATTTGAGATATTCGTATTTATAGGATTATTAAATTTTCGGAAGTATGAAAATTATAAAAAGATCCTTCTCCTTCTTTGGTCATTCCTTGTCCGAACCATGAGTCTGGATCCAACATCTTCTCTTGATAAGATGCTAGATCAGAAAGATCAACTTAAGAATAAGTATGCATCTTCTCTTGATATTAAGAGTAAAATCAAAAAGAGAGATTGTCTTAGCAAGAAGGAAAGAGAGAATATACTTAAGAAAGATCAGTGTATTGAAGCATTGATATACTTCTGTGTTCAATCAAAGACAGAATTACATGCTCTTGCAGAATCCTTCACGAAAATTTCTCAAATTATAAGAAATTATGGTCAAGCAACAAGGTTATCTACTTGAAGAAATTCACAAGCTAAAGACTGAAAGTAATAATCTGCCTTCCTTTAGCACTGATATGAAGGACTGAGTTGCAAAGAAAATAGACATCAGTTTTTGATTTCTTTCAATAATTGTATAAGGTCTATTTTATGAATAAAACTATCTTATTATAATTTTTCGTGTGATAGTTTTTGTTTACATAGCCTGTGCTTGAGTGCTTTATCTTATTGCTATGTATGTTTATGGGATGTTTGATTTCGGTTTTCTTGACCTTAATATTCGATCTCATATGATATGAACCCTTATGGTTTGGGTGACTTTTTGATTTAGCAGGATTGAGTTCTAGCCCATGTTGGTAGGCTTTATCAAAGGATCATGATGGGCTCTAATTGAAACAATATGTGAAAAAGTCACAATATGTTGAATCGTTTGGTTTAGCATAAAAGCATATGTGTTTCGGGGTTTTCAACTTTTGCATTACATAAGTTAAAACCAGTTTTCAACCTTTCTCTGGGAAAGGTTGGTTGTTGTTATTCTTTTGTCTTGCAAGAGGATGACAACACAGTGATATTTTGGTACCAATTCTCCCTGGGAAGATGCAAACATTAATGGAGAAGAGTATGCGCAACTTGAGGTAACGACTTTGTTAGTTAATCGTTTTCCTGTTTAAGAAAAGCCTGATTTTATTGCATATATTTGTTGCTTTTGCTTAACAAAATTTAGGTACAATTGATGTTTATTCCATTATTTGTGTATGGATGTGAGTGTGATTCAATTGTTTCCGGTTAAGAAAAACTATTGTTATCTTGCTTTATTGTTTGGTATCAATCGTTTAGGATTACAAAATTTTCGGTGCAATTGCGGTACTTTAATGTCTATGTTGTTTCAATTGCTTCCAGTTGAGGTAAATAATTATGCAAGTTGATTTATTTGGTTTGTATGAATTGTTTATGGCTTAACAAAAGAATAGGTTTTTGGGATGAATTGTTTAGTCCAATTCGATTCCGGATAAGAGAAACTAAGTTAATTATGATATTAGTTAGACTTATCAAAGTGGAGGTTTCGGTTATTCAAGTCTAATCGAATGCCTTAACAAGGAATGCTAGTTAACTAACCTAGTACTTGTCTTGTTTAAAAGTGAAAGGTCTAAGTTATTATTTGAATAATTAGAACCTGATGAGAAAAATAAAGTCAGTTCTGATCTTTATTTTGGTCTTATCGAACAAGCGATTGTATTTGTGCAATCGGTTTAGAAAAGGAACTAAAGTGCTTAGTCGATTTTTGATTTGCTAAACTATTAGGGAAAATTGCTTCGGGCTATTGTTTCGTTGGTAACATATCAAAAAAAAAAATACTTTGTAGTTTCGGTTTTGATATTAGGTATCAAAAATGGTGTGTGGAACCCTCGTGCTTAACTCTTATAGGTTGCAAGTCTTTTAACATTTGTAAGATCCTTTTAGTTTGTTCCTTTATTTTTTAGCGCCCCCAAAGCTAGCAGCTGACTAATCCAAGAGATTAACTAATAAAGAGGCACTAAGTATCTAAATCATATACTTAAGCATTCAAATAAGAAATCTGCTACAAAACTTAACACAAAAACTAGCCCCTCTCTGAAATATATATATATATATATATACAAGAAATCCTCTCAAATGATACATATACAATAGTCATTTGGTTTACAATTAGAATAAACAACATAATAAACATAGCCGAAGTTAACCAATTAACGGACTCAACTCCTTGAAGCTTCCGCTTCGCAACTCTGATCTGTCTCTGAAACTGAAAGTGGGAATGGGTGAGCACATCATCCCTAAAGGGGTGCCATTAGGAATAACATTTAACTTTCAAGTAATCATGGCAACATTAATAAGTGACCAAGTCACTGAAATAAACAAACATGTATATGGACAAACTCATTCTTCAAACAATGTATAATATGGTGTCAACCAGTTACACACCTAGATAGCTATTGATGTCACCAAAACCTGATGACCCATAGTAAGCATAAAAGCTGAATTCATGTAGATATAAATGTGAAGGAGCGTATCCTATATACCACACGTGGAAATTCTTATTTCCCATAACAATTCATAATAACAAACATGACATTACACGTCCTTTCCAAACCATGGAAAGATTAACAGAATCAACAAAATTATCATAATACAAGTTAAAGAATGCATGGAATGCACAATCTGACAATGCATGAGTTTATTAAACAAAGACTTTTGTAAAAGAAACAACAATGGTTACAAAAGAGTCAAATGTATTCCCACATCTTTTGATGACAAGTCACGCCTACCTCGAGATCCATGATCCACTGGTTCATCCGACGAATCGATCGTTGTTAATAAAGACTAACTGTTAATCACACAAGAATTCTAAGAGTTTAGCCAAAACGCTCACACATGGCTCATATAAGTTTAACTAATGGTTATAAGCCCTAGTCCATCAATCCAGCCCATTAACACAAGGCTTGACCACTCAGGTCAACTAACGGTCACTAACAGTCAAAAGGGTCAACTGACGGTCAACATCTATTCCAAGTCAAGTCAACTGGTCAAGGTCCTGGTCAAAAGGTAAACTGAGTCAAATCGGGTCAAGGGTCCAACTCAGGTCAAGTCAGGGAAAATCGGTGAGTCGACTCAGTCCACAAGACTGATTCAGGTTTTACAAACCAAGGCCCTTGCACATGCCAGAAGCTGAACTGCATCATAATGGTGCATCACAAGACTCAACACACTAACTAAGCTCAAACTGAGCAACCAATCATCCCTGTCATAGTATCATTTCCAATTCTACTTCTTTAACATTTCAATTCTATATACATTCATTTAAAGTAAACTTCATGATCTACTTACAAACACAAATACAGCTTACCTGCAATTGCAGTTATTCCAAGCTTTCACAACAACTACTATCTATAATTTCTATAATCACCATTCTTCATGAGCTGCAACTTCAGATTCATATCATCAGTAATATCTCAATCTATTACTTCAGTCACCATTTGTGAAGTCTTGTAATTCAAACTACAACTACCGGCAACTCCGATTATCTCATTCAAGATGGTTTTATTTTTAAAGGAAATCGTTTGTGTATACCACAATGTTCTTTACGTCTTCATCTAATTCAAGAATTGCATGGAAGTGGTCTTGGTGGACATTTTGGACGTGATAAAACCATTGCTTTGGTTGAGGAACGTTATTTTTAGCCTTCACTTAAAATAGATGTTCATAAGTACGTACAAAAGTGTATGGTTTGTCAACAATCCAAAGGAACTATTCAAAACACAGGCTTGTATACTCCACTTCCAATTCCAGATGCTTATTGGGTAGATATCACATGGATTTTGCGTTTGGTTTACCACGTACGTACTTCTAAGGGGAATGATTCTATTATGGTTGTGGTAGATCGTTATTCCAAGATGGATCACTTCATAGCCTGCAAGAAGACTACATATGCTTCAAATATTGCTTATTTGTTTTTCAAAGAAGTAGTTCGTTTGCATGGAATTCCTAAGACAATCACTTCTGATAGAGACACAAAATTTTTGAGCTATTTCTGGATATCTTTGTGGATGCGCTTGGGAACTAAGCTTCAGTATAGTACAACTTCTCATCCCCAAACAGATGGACAAACTTAAGTGGTCAATCGTTCTTTAGGGAATTTGATTAGAGCCAAAATATTGGAGGCAAAGACAAACAATGGGACACTCTTCTTCCTCATATGGAGTTTACTTTTAACACCTCAGCCAATAGGTCTACAGGTAAGACACCTTTTGAGATTGTTTATTCTAAGGTTCCTAACCATATTTTGGATTTGGTAGTCCTTCCAAAGCTGCGATAATCAAATGCTAAGGCAGATAATATGCTTGAGAAAGCTTCACAGATTCATCAAGAAGTGAAGACGAAAATTGTAGATTCCAACAACAAGTAAAAAGAAGATGCAAATAAACATAGAAGAGTTGAGACCTTTAGTGAAGGAGAATTGGTTTTTTGATTCATCTTAGGAAAGAACGTTTTCTTACTGGAACTTACAACATGACAAAGATGAAAAAGTATGGACCGTTCAAGGTACTTAAGAAAATCAGTGATAATGCTTATGTTATTGATATTCCTTCAGATTGGAACATCTCTAATATATTCAATGTGCAAGAAATTTTTACATTTCATGGAGAGAATGAAGTTCTTTCTACTAGTTAACTCGAGGGCGAGTTTCTTTCAAGAAGGGGGGACTGATGTAGTACTGCTGCTGGTATCAACTTTTCTAGTTGATCAATTGCATCAGTATCAATTATGACCGTTGATCCCTTAAGTCTGTATCAACTATGACTGTTGATCCTTTACATACTCTATTTAGATTGCTTATTATTCAAGTCTTTACTTTCCCAGTTTAACTAGTTTTCCTTTTTCCGTTTCTTTTAGTCGGTTCATGTAAGCATATATAAAAGCTACGTCTTCTTGTTTTGAGAATACAATATATATATATATATATATATATCAATATTATTATTATTATCAAATTACAACACTAAAATCTTGATCCTTGAATCAGATTTTATTAAGTTTCTGACGAAACTTAAACTCTCTTCGCATCCCCAGCAACTAGTTTGTTTTCACCCTTATCTTTGCTACATTAGTTACAGAGTGAAGTTCGGCTTACAATTGAAACGAATTATCAGCCGAACTACCCATTACTCTTCATTTTGTTAGTGCTAATGAACATTTTGGTTGATAATAAAACACGAAGATGTTAGCCGAACTTCATTTTATGAAGTACAATGCTAAGTTCGGTTGTTCTATTTTTTGCTCGAGTCAGCCGAACTTAGGTTCAGTCAGTTAAAGAGTGAAGTTCGGCTAATAGGTTATCGGCCGAACCTAGGTATACTCAAAAAAAAAAAAAGGTTTGGCTGACAAGTTATCAGCCGAACCTAGGCTTAGGTTTTGTAAATACAAAAAAAAAAATTTAATTTTAAAATTTTTTTTTCAAAAATTAAAAATATAATTAAGAAATATAAATGATAAGGGGTTATTGGTTTTACTACCTAGTGACTCTATTTGTCCTGATTTGGTATGCCTCAAAATATATGGGTATGTCTCAAAACAGGTTTCTAGTTTTCTGCACACGGGGCTGATGACTAAACTCAAAACACATTTTTCAGCCCAACTTAGAATAGGTAGTGAAAAAGGAAAAAAGAGTTCCTGGGCTCTTGGACCAGCCTAATAAGTGGAAGCTAGGCTACAGTTCCAGCCCTATGATAAGGGCGAAAAGTAAGAACATCGACTCTCACTAGAGATGATTAGATTCTCTACTTATTCAGTATCCTTTATTCCTTTATTGATAGGGCCGAAACTAGACTTTATTGTTGGGAGTATATGATATGACGGAATTGGATCAGCAGTGGGGCTGGCCAACCAATTTAGTTTCCTAGCTGTTATTGCTTCTTGCTCGAAGTGGTAAACTATTTTTGCAGTGACACACTTGATGTTCTTTGATTGCACCTTTTGTTCTTTGCTCTCTACCATGTGGTTTCATTTGTTGGTTGTAGCCTTGCTGGGTATAGGATATAATCAAACTGATATCTTCATCGGCCCTCTAGGCCCCTACAGTGGTAGGGGTCATCTAATTTTATGGGCCCATTAAGCTCCAGCCACGGAGTAGTTTCAGGCAGCTTAAATCATTCATTACACTCGTCACTCGTATACGTAAGTGGGCAGTGAAAGAGGAGTTTGGTCCGAAATTTCATTTCGAATTCTAAAATCCAGTTACAGAAATTGTTCTTTTCACAGATACAGCCTTTTCACCAAATTTACTAACAGCGAATGACTTGTTAAGTTCGAGGAGAAGCTCCCTGGAGAGATTAAAGCATTAAAAGGTAAGTATACCACTATACCCGCATCCTAACTTGTTAGAAGCCATTTCCTTTTATGATTAGGAACCTAGTACAACACTGCTCTTAAATTGTTTGCTTAAATGTCTCAGAGTAAATTTAAAGTTATTCTTTGATTTACACCTATTTGTAGTAAAATATATGTAATGCAAATCCATCCTTACTTTATACATAAATATGTTAAGATTCTAAGTGGTGGATATGCATTATGAACGCATAGTTTGTTTCAAGTTAATGTTGTGAAAATGGCAAACAAAGATCTAGCTAGAAAGAAAAAGTTATAAAGAACGCTGAACAATGACAAGTCGAAAATATTAATTAGAGTTAGGAAAACATTAGAATCACATTGAAGTGAAATTATTATGTATGCCTACTCAAAAGATGGCCATTAATGATCATCGAGGACACTTTCATTTCACAAATGGAACTCCTCATACTTCTAGTACTACTATGTCGTACATAAACTTGTTGGATGTATGGGTGATTAAAGATAGATGTTTGATGTTGATTTTGGTAATGGAGTAGTGGGAACCTCTTTGGTTCTTCTCACTCTCTATTTTCATTAAGTTGAAGAGATAATACTAACTCTTCTTGGTCTACAAAAGACCTTACAACTTGTGGATGTCCTACACCCACATATTTAGTCAACACACACAACTAAATATAAAGTTGACTTGACACTCCTATTACACTAGTTCACTAACATTACATTACTCAACAATCTCCTCCTTAATGTGATGTTCTTCTACTCCTAGTAGTTCACTTTAAATGTTGAAATTTTTCTTTGGGAAGTGCCTTGGTGAATATGTCCGCCAATTGGTCTTCCATCTTGCAATACTTGAGTTCTATCTCACCATCTTCAACCGCTTCTCGAATGAAATGGTACTTGAGTTTGATGTGCCTTGCTCTACAATGCTCAACCGAATTTTTGGACATAGCAATTGCCGGTTTGTTGTCACAAAAGATTACGGTGCTTTCTTCTTGCTTCTCTTGAATGTCTTCCATGATTCTTCTTAGCCATACAACATGAGATGTAGCTATTGATGCCGAAATGTACTCCGCTTCCGCTGTGGATTGAGCTACGGTTTCTTGCTTCTTCGATGCCCATGTGAATATACCCGAACCAAGAGAAAAAGCATAACCCGATGTACTCTTCATGTCATCAATACACCCTCCCAAGTCGCTATCACAATAGCCAACTAATTTGACATCCAAATTTCTTGAATACATGATTCCAAAATTCATTGTTCCTTGTATGTACCTTAACAACCTCTTTGCCGCGCCAAGATGTAGATGACTAGGTGAACTCATGAACCTAGAAAGCATACTCTTGAAGCAAACATGATGTCGGGTCTTGTATGTGTAAGGTACAACAAGTTTCCAATAAGACCTCTATAGTAAGTCTCATCAACCTTTCTTCCTCCATCATCCTTCTTGAGTTTCTCATTCACTACAAGTGGTGTAGATGTGGGGTTACAACCAAGCATACCAAATTTCTTCAACACCTTTTCTAAGATACTTGCTTTGAGAAATGAACACTCCATCTTCACTTTGATGAACTTCTATACCAAGGAAGTACTTGAGCAAACCCATGTCACTCATCTCATATTTCATCATCATTTCTCTCTTGAATTGCTCTATCATATGAGCATCATTACCCGTAAAGATAAGATCATCAACATACAAGGCAACGATGAGAATAGACGTACCTTTTGTCTTCACATATAATGTAGGCTCACTCTTGCTTTTGTTGAAGTTTTGCCTCTTGAAGTATCCATCTATCTCACTATACCAAGCTCTTGGTGCTTGCTTGAGACCATACAAAGCTTTCTTCAACTTGTATACTTTGTCTTCTTCTCCTTCCACCACAAAACCTTGTGGTTGTTCTACATAGACTTCTTCATGTAGTTCTCCATTCAAAAATGCCGATTTGACATCAAGTTGATAAAGTAACCAACCTTTTTGAGACGCCATAGCAATCACGGCTCTAATGGTGTCAAGACGAGCGGGTGCAAAAGTTTCATTGTAGTCGATACCGGGTTGTTGTGAGTAGCCCTTTGCCACCAACCTTGCTTTGTATCTTTGAACCGTTCCATCCGCATTGTACTTCACCTTGTAGATCCATTTCACACCAATAACTTCTTTATCACTTGGCCTTGCTACCTTCTCCCATGTATCGTTCTCGTCAATGACAAAAACTTCTTCTTCCATGGCTTTTATCCAAACCGGTTCTTTTGATGCTTCTTCAAAATTTTCCGGTTCAACCACACAATAGTTACATCTTTCATAGACTTCACTCAACCTTCGCAACTTCTTTGGTGCCGACGGTGGTGATGTTGATGCACTAGTACTTGGAGACATACTTGGAGATGCTCTTTGTCTTGTATTTGGAGGTGTTTGAGGTAGTTCTTCCTCATCTTCTTCACCTTCTTCAACTTCATTTGTTGCTGAATTTTCTTGCTCTTCATCAACAATAATGGTTCTCTTCTCAATTTTACCTTCTTCCCAATTCCATGAAGCTCCTTCATCAAATAACACATCACGGCTTGTGATCATTGTGTTGTTCTTCAAGCTATACAACCTATAACCTTTTGATTGGAGGCTATAGCCAATGAATATACACTTCTCACTTGATTCATCAAGCTTTGTTCTCTTCACCTTTGGAATTTGAGAATAACACACACTACCAAAAACTTTGAGATGTCTTACCGATGGCTTTCTCCCACTCCATGCTTCAAAAGGAGTTTTATCCCATACGGCTTTTGTTGGACACCTATTCATCAAGTAGACGGCGGTGTTTGCCCAAAACACTTTAGGCATACCCTTGTCATGAAGCATGGACTTCGCCATCTCCATCACGGTTTGGTTCTTTTTCTCGGAAACACCATTTTGTTGAGGAGTATAACCCACGGTTAGTTGCCTTTCCAAGCCTTCATCTTCACAAAATTTATCAAACTCTTTGTTGTTGTACTCTTTGCCTCTATCACTTCTCAAAACTTTGATGTAGTGACCACTTTGCTTTTCAACAAGGCTTTTGAACTTCTTGAAGATGCTAAAAACTTCGGATTTTTGTCTCATGAAGTACACCCAAGTCATACGACTTAAATCATCAATGAATAAGATAAAGTATCTATTACCTCCATGAGTTGGTGTCTTCATTGGTCCACACACATCGGTATGTACCAAACCAAGAAGTTCGTTTGCTCTCCATGCTACACCTTTTGGGAATGGTTGGCGATGATGTTTCCCAAGTGCACAACCTTCACATACTCCATCCTTGTGGTTGATATGTTGTGGAAGTCCTTGCACCATGTTCTTGTTGGAAAGTAACTTGAGACTATTGAAATTTAAATGCCCAAGTCTTTTATGCCATAACCATGTTTCATCAATGGTTTCCATCCTCAATGCAACATTCTTCTCCTTTTCAAAGATAATTGGAAAGCTTCTATTTTTCTCCATCTTGATACTCTTCATGACTTGTCTCTTGTTGTTGTGCTTCTTGTCATAAATGGTGCAATATCCATCTTCAAAATGAACCGCATACCCAAGCTCCACAAGTTGCCCAACACTAAGCAAATTTTGTGCCAAATCCGGAACATATAACACATCTCTAATGTATTTCGCTCCATTGATAGTTTGCACGCAAATTGTACCTCTTCCGTTAGCTTGAACCATGTTTCCATCCCCCATCTTCACTAGAGAGTTTATGGATTTATCCATGTCAACAAACAAGCTCTTCACACCGGACATATGAGTTGTACAACCACTATCTACAAACCAAACTTCACTCTTGGAAGTCACCATGGCACTTTGACAAGCATAAAACAAATTTTGTTTTTCTTCTTTTTCTTCCGCTCTACCGGCTTGTTCTTCATCTTCTTTGTATCTACAATCTTTCTCCAAATGTCCATACTTCTTGCAATTGCGACATTGGGGCTTTCCTTTGTTCCAACAATTCTTCTCCAAATGACCATTCTTCTTGCAAAAATTGCACCTTGGTACTTGAGAAGTATCACTTTTTGTGTAGTTGTTGGAGTTAGCTCCTCCTTTCTTCCATTTTCCCTTTCCATTGGAGCTAGATGAAGAATCGCCCTTGTACCCATTTTGCTTCATTGCTGAATTTTTTGAGTTCAAGTTCAATTTTGATTGAAAAGCACTTTCAATTGATTTTCCGAGTGCCTCGACACCCTTTGTTCATACACCTTCAAAGAAGCCCATAATTCTTGTGACTTTAATGTAGAGAAATCTTTAGTCTCTTCTAAAACCGCCACAATGGGTTCAAATTTCTCCGGCAAACAAATCAATATCTTCTCACAAATTCTTCTTTCTTCCATCTTCTCACCACACATCAACATATTATTAACAATTTCAACAACTCTTGAAGAAAATTCATTCAAACATTCATTCTCATTCATTTTTAGATTCTCAAAATCTCTTCTATATGAATGTAATTTCAATTCTCTTACCTTCTTATTACCTCCATACTCTTGTTGAAGGATATTCCAAGCTTCCTTAGCTATAGGAAAATGGATTACTCTTGGTAGAATAGTGTCTCCAACTCCTTGTTGAATGTACATGGATGCTTTTGCATTCTTCTTTCTACTCTCCTTAAGTAAATCCTTTTGGGGTTGTTCTAGAGTTGATGTATCTTCAACTTCATCATACCCATTTTGTACAATCTCCACACATCTTGTGACATGAACAAGGTCTTCATTTTGATGGCCCAAAAATCATAATTTTCTCCATGAAAAAGTGGTATTGAAGGTTGTTGAATGTAGAAACTTGAGTTACTACTACTTGCCATTGATTTGGTTGATGATTGAAACTTACTCTTAAAATGACAAGGAAAGTAAAACACATCTGGAAACAATATGAATTTCCCAAAATAATAAACACGCAAAGAACGAAGGGTTCCTTGGGAGATTTTTGTCAGCTTCTCCTGGGTGAAGCTTGATATATATAACCAAGTCCAATATTGGTGACCCTAAAATTGAAATAAATATACAGGGATTTAGACCTGAGCTCTAATTTGTTAAAACTTGCTCGAAAATATTCAAGAAGATAAGATAGGAATCAAATGAGTGAAAGCAAAATTAAGACACTTTGACATTGCTAGTTTAACAAGACAAGAGACTTTTGTATTCAAACAGACAAGTTAAATGGGATGGACCCATATTTGTGTGTACATATTTGGCTTGAAGTTTCTAGGTAAAATTTAAGGGTTTTCCTCAATCTAAGATGAAGATAATAGTACTTTTCATAACCCATATTATCTCTATATTCCAAAAGGTTTAGTACTTGATATTGTTAATGTATTCATGTAAAGTCTTTCTGTTCACTTTCTCTGATAAGGAAAGTTATTAGTGGTAATGGGTTTGTATATGTAGCTTTAGATGGGATTCCTTCTGATAGATATATTTTGGGTCCCAATTGTCACAAATGACAATGTTCGTGATGTTAACTTTGTTGTCTACTTGTGTGATCTCTAGGTCATGGAATATACTATGTTAGGTCCTATCAATCCATCCCATGATAATGACATATAGTCTGAAATATCTTCAGAAAAAAATCAAAATTCGTGTTAGGAGAAAACAAGGATTGAATTTAGAACCAAATTCGGACAACACTTACATAAGATTAAATAGGATTAAAGGGTTGTCATTGGTCCTTAATTAACTCGTAAATTGTAGGATGCAGTTTAGATTGAATTTTAATAGTGTGAAAAGGGAAAAATATAGATGGTAGCGTTTGTATTAAGCAATCAGTATCAAGTCTTTAATAAATCCAATGATAGGATTACACGTATTATGATAACGTTGACAAAACACGACGATTAGGTCGAATGCATTATCATAAACCCAATTGCAAAACAACACTATGCTAGATGAAGATGACCATTCGTTGTGCAGTAGAATCCATATACATTTGTCGTGATAACATTTGCGACTTGAATTTATCTTTTGTAAAGCGACAAAACCTAATGTGAATTAGGAGATAAATCACATAACATAAATAGAAATACGTCGCTAATCTGTCATCCTATAGAGCCATTAGTTTTAAAAGCCTCTTTATGAAAGCATAATCTGACACTGGTGTTCTATTGATATTTTATATAACCTTGTTGTAAGATTTAATTACAAAATTAACTACTAATGATTAGAATCATTAAGTTTTTTGCTGAACAGTGCAAGTGAAATAATACTATTACTTAAAAGTGCAAATAAAAGTAACAGTACCGATTGCCCTACTATTTTCCATGGAATTTCAATGACACAGAACAAAAGCTTCTAATGCTTTACCTTATGGTTACATGATCAAGCAAAGAAATACAAATTTTAGTTGTAATATTTAGTTCTTACTTTATCAATTATCACTCTACTACTATAGGTATCACTTATCACTGCTAAATGTGGAAGAACCTAGCTATTTGATTAGCAGTCTTATTACATTTACCTTAACCGCTTTAGCAATACCGCTGATAAAAATACCTTAATTTATCGGATGCAGAGTGGAGAGTATAATCACTAATCAGTAAAACTCAATACCAACAATCTGTATTATTAATTCTATACAATGTTAATCAGTGAATAATGACAATCTTTACGCTATAAAAACTTAATAATTTACAAGTATATATGTTTAACCAAATCATGTATGAAAAATAAATAGAGATCCTATCTAATTTAGGATATTCTTAATACTCACCTGAAAATATCGGCTCTGAAAAAGTCAATACCCAGAGAGAAATCATGAACTAAGACGATGACTCTCTTTGGACATTTTTCTTCTTCTGACAGACAGAATCTCTGATGCCCAATCAAAAACTCTATAAGAAAACCGCCATCCTCGTTTCCTTGATATCTTATGTTCCTTTTCTTATACTGACACGTGGAAATCTATACACACAGAGTACCTTAGGATTTATATCTGATCAATAACTTAGAGAATACCTTTACTAACTAAGGATTCCAGTTCATGTTGGAATTGTGATACGGTTGTCTGAAAAAACCATCACCAAGAGACCCAAGAAGAACTTGATGGTTCACAGGACTAACTTGGGGTAGCTGATTTAGTAAAGCCGCCATTGTATGATCATTGCTTCCATTGTTGACATTCTCATTAGTATCGTTGTAGTTTCCACTATTGTCACTGTTGTAGTTCCCATCCATGTTGTTATTTGTGTGGAATTTCTTGGCTGATTGATGCATAGTGATACCTGTAGTGTCTGGCCAATAAGGAGAAGGAAGTGTTCGCTTAAGTGTTTGGGTACTCTCAGTAGTAGATGATGGAAGTGTTCCAGAAAAGATCGGCTTGAAGCTAGATGAAGTCGAAGCTGAAGAAGATGTTGAAACAAACTGATTAATACCTTCTGTGTTAGAAGAACCTAATAAACCATTGAAGAAATTTTCATCATTTTCGTTGAACTTTGGATTATAATTTGGTTCATGATCTCGGTAGTAAAATTTTGAGGTTGGCAGTGAAGCAAGCATGTCGTCCAATGAATCATCCTTTTCAATTAATCTCTGAGAGCTATTCTTTTTGTAAATTCGGCATAGAACCCAATCATCCAACTGCAAAAAGTAATTAGTTTGTGAACATTAAACTGAGCTCTTAATTAGCGTATTGTGAAGTTTATTGCAAGAAAAATGAGTTTTCTAATTTGTGGAAAGGCTAGAAAACTTTCAGACATAACTGAAGCCTGAAAAATTAAAAACTAATAGTTGATTAAGTAGACTAATAGTTGAGCAATAATTTAGATCGATATGGAAGACTAATTTATGTATACGTACTCGCAGTGAAGTATTCTTGTTAGCTGGATGAATACAAGGAGGCTTCATACTAGACTCGTTATTATCAGCGAGACGATATTCATGCATGATCCAACTGCTTTTGACTCCTTTAGGGGGTTTTCCACTATAAAAAACCAGTGCCTTCTTCACCCCAACCTTTTGAGTCCCACCGGAGGTTAAGATTGGTTTATCAGTTCCAGTTGCTTTCCAGTAGCCAGATGTTGCAGCTCGATTAGGTCTTGCACCATTCGGATATTTCCTGTCTCTAGGACTAAAGAAATACCATTCCTGATCACCAAACGTCGCCTTACCTATGTAAAAAATATCAAGAACAATATAAATTAGCTACATGCATGCACGTATGCATGCATTAATGATCATACAGTAGAGTAAATTATAGGAAGCAGATGGTATATATACCAGGAAGCTCCCATGGATCAAACTTGTAAAGATCAACTTCGGCAATAATATTAACTGGCAGTGGAGATGAAGAAGCTTTCTTTTTTAGGTAATCAACAACGAGCTCTTCGTCTGTTGGATGGAATCGAAAACCAGGAGGGAGATGTGGTTGTTGTGAGCTGGAAGAAGAATCTGTAGTGGTCTCCATGAGCATAAAAATTTAGGGTTTTTCAATTCGATATCTGTTTTCTTTCTTAGTAGGGTTTTTGCTTAGAATCGATTGAGAGAAGAAGAGAGTTATTAGAAGAAAATGGAAATGAGAAATGGTTTAAGAAATTTGTTCTTATAAACATTCCACACAGAGGTGGGGTAGGATATTGGAGATGATGACTAGTGATCAAGGGCGTAGATAAAGCTGAAGTACAGCAACAGAACCGTTAATCATGTGACAAGTGTAAAAATAAGTAACCACTGTAAAGTAAACACGTGTATAAATTCTTAGTGGGACCACAGACCATACTAAATGAGGCAATGAAACAGAATCGAAACGTGGAAATTTTCGGTCGGAACTGCTTGCACGCTTTCGATGTCATGCCTTTGTTATTTGCAAAATTGCAAACTGCAAAATAAATCATTCCTTTCATCATCTTGATTTCTTAGAATTTAGACCCTCGAGTTTTGTTTATTTTCTATTTTAGCAGAAATAAGCCTTTCTGTTTTTACTTGAAAATGCAGGCAATTTTGAGCAAGCAGGCATGGGAGGCCAATAAAACACTTTTGTGCACGTTACTGGTGGGATATGGGATCCGCAATTTAGGCGCTTATGGATGGAATTGGTTTCATCAGCATCAGGTAAACAATTTGATCCATAAAGTTTGCTACTTTGAAGTTGACTCAAGTTCTTTTTTGTTTTAACATCAATAGGCCGCCTTAATCCTTTTTGTGTGGGGTCAGCTTGTCACCCTCCTACAGTTAAAAAGGAAAAACTATTAGTTAACTGCGGCAGTTGATGGAAAACACGACTGGCTCTCTTATATAGATGCTAACTAGTCCTTGACGGGAAATACTGAACCAGAACATTGTTGAATATTAGTTGGATAGGAGCAAGAACGAGAATCACCATGTTAACTACTTTCTTGTTTGTTCTTTATTCAAGCAAGTTTGCTGCTTAGAAAAGGTTAGAATTCATTTGGACGCGCATATGACCTACTGGTTGTTGGACCCTTTGAGCTTTTTCGGTCAAACATTATACCTGTGACATAGTCTTATATCCAGTAGCTTGTCTTATACTCTTATACATACTATAACTATACATTAGCACTCCGTATTGTCTTCGACTGTTCTCTTCATCCATTGTGGATATTATCCATTTTTATGGGCATCCCACTTTCCACTCCTGACTCCAACTGTATCTACTTGCACTATACCTTGCTTAGCTACTTTTTGGGTCGGTGACCACAGTGTGCATGGTAATGTATAAAAACAAGTTAGCTATGCTAGGATGCCTATTGAAGTTTTGAACCCATGAGGCCATGACTATATTCCAACGTCTATAACGACATGGAGACTTTCGATGGCGGTTATCCAGTCAATCCATTGCATATGGGAGCACCTTAATTAGGTCATAGAACGCCTTTCTCCTTTTAGACTAGAAGACAAGTAATATAGATAAGAACAATAACTGTTTCTATCAGACTAGTATATTTTTAATAAAAACTAATTTGTGGTACCCTATCGTTTTGTTAGGCATATATCATTCGTTTGTTTTATTCAAACGAAATACAGTATTAATTTATATTTATATTTTGAAGGAATTCAAATGAAATATTACAACACCACCCATGCATCAACATACTGAGTTTAAGCATTGAAAACTGATATGGATGATTAATGTTTAGCCAGTATTCATATTTGTGCACCAAAGTGAATCCGGTACATTTTTCTTCATGCTAGGAAGACTAGAAGTTTAACCATATAAAATATTCTTACTGACTTTGATTTCGACTCAGTTGATCAGTATACAGCTAGATCATATTATAGTGAAGTTACACAGACAGAATTGATAAGACGGGAAAACAAGAACCACTCGGTAGGAAAACACGCGTTAGTATATGGGAACCCAAATCAGATATCTTGGCTCAAAAACCATATAACTTTGCTTATTTGGTTCACTTCCTCCCAACAATCACAATCGAAGTAGAATAAATGAAGCTAGTCTCTAAAAAAACTTATGGTTCTGAATAAAGTTGATCCCATACAGTTCACCTGGATGCTCTTCTACCCTGTAACTATCTTGTTAATTCACATCCCACTCTTTGGCTTTGATCATGACTTGTCTTTCTCGGCACATAGCAAATTCCTAAACGATGACGTGGCATGCGTGTTGCACAATCATCGTGGGATCTTCGTCCAGCTGGAGATAATTGTCAATGATCCTAATTCTCTTGTTTTGTGTTTGAAAGGTAATCATAATGAGTTTTGTCTTTGTCAAAATTTTAGTTAGGTGTAACCAACTTAAGCTTGATTATGCTTTCATTTAGCTGGAAAACTTAGTTTCAAATATTTGGTTAATTCCATTTATAACAAAATTCTCACTAAGCACTCAAACTAGTGATAATCTAATCACAAGGGATCTTCTTCATTAATCATAGCTCTTCTTTTTTCAAGCTAATCTCGTGGCAGAGCCCCACTAAGCATCGTTGTTTAAGATAAACTGCATGCTAAGCGGTAATACTCACATGTCAGAATTTTGCTCTATTAGATTAGGATTCTTACATGCATGCATAGTGTATATTCATGTCATTGTACATGTATTCTTCAAATTCAGTTCGAACACGTGTTGGTTGACAAGTAAACCTTTCTAGCCAATAGGTAATCTCTGTTAGACATCGTGATCACTGCTCATCATTATCATTATAATCATCATCACCATTGCTAGACAATAGATGTTATTCATTTTTGATCTTTATCTACTTGACATTATTATATGTAGCGCCAAAATATTCAAATTATGATGATAAAATGTATTGTTTTCAGAAACCTACTTTCAAAGTCTTAATTACCATAAACGAATGCCCTCATCCAAATTTGGTTAAAACTTCTCAAAAATATAGATGGTCACCAAAGATCTTATTGAATCTTAAGATAAGAATAAGCAATGGTGAGCTTAATCAGTTTTTGAAAATCCGCATGCATGTGTTTAGTATTGTTGACCATCCTATCCTGTTTTAAAAGAAATTCGGGTTCAATTTTTGGTCAAACATACTTTCATCTCCAATCTATACTTTCATCTCCAATCTATACTAATCGAAAATAATATGCATTATTAAGCTAGTTGTGCAAATATATAAGAGTGGCACTTAATTCTTGTTAGCTGTTCTCAGGGAGATTGTAGAGCTACCTTCATGGCAATCATGCATATATATATATACGGAAATGATTACAGAAGGCATTAATTGGTGGAGACTGGTGCTTGCAGTGTAATAGGAATTAGACTAGTATATATGATCATCAAAGGAGTACTATTCTGAACTTGGCATCATATGTAGGTGATGGATGGGTTAAGGTAGAAAGAAAATGATGTAGTGCAAGTAAGTGTAATGATTGAAATGTGTGACCTAGATAACTTGAACAAGTTTTCAGTTATTATCTGTTAAAAAATTATGTATGACACCGTGGATGTGTGGAAGACCAGATTAATTGATTTAATTAGCTAGATCGCTGAACCATAATAATTCCCAAGAATATAATAATATCCCAGGATCTGAAATGGATTTCACATCCCCTAACTTGAGCAACACACAACACTAATCATATATGGAAAATCACATACGCCCTTGCAAGATAACTGATGACTTGCATATATGCACAGTCGGCCAGTCCTCTTCATTGGCAACAGGTCAATATAGGATTGTAACTAAATATATTGTTTCTGTGATCAGATATCCTACGTTTCTTGGAAATTTTCTATCTGCGTGTTATGGATGAATTGTCGTCTCTCAGTGCAGGCAGTAGAGCTAGACGCATATGTAAAAACAAATTACTATAGAACATCTCCATTAAGCAGGAAAAGAGGCTACTAGACTGATACCAAAATGACCTGTCAACATGACGCGCATTGAAGGTTTGTCTGTGTATTCTTGACTGTAAAAGGCAGTATGTAAGATTTAAAAAAAAAAAAAAAAAAATTCTTTAACAAAGAAGAGATTCAGGGAATCAAATCTCCAAGGTGTTAACATCAACGATATGTCTTTCTAAAAACATCAACCATATGCAAGATCAATATTTCTTCTTCCGTCCAAGTACACAAATCGAATCACGAAAAAAAAATTGACCCATTATTTAAAAACGCGAGATCCATTGATCCATGACATTCATCTAGAATCAAACTGCATTCTCAAAAAAATCCACCGCCAAGTTTTTACTCAGTGGTGACTCGGAAAATGGAGGTCGGTGTAAGCTGAGTGTAAGATGATCGTCACAGTCTCAGCCCGATCGCAACATAAGAAACTCTACCGAACAAATTCCCGGCATAAGAAGCTGAGGGTAGCATTTTTTTAAACATGAAAAACTGAGGTGGAATGGCAATTGCCAGGTGAGCTTTAAACCAAATCTTCAGCAGTCGCTACGGCAAATGATTCATTACTGGGTTTTTATATTACTGTAAAGCCCATTCAAATGTAAATATACCCGTTTTCTTAACACTAGCTAGCTAAGGAAGTAAGATCTAGGAGAATTAACTATTTCTCTACGGAGAATCTAAGTGAAAATGTAAGAAACAATATTCTAGAAAGAGCCAAGCTTGACTTGGCTCCTATCTTATATATTTTGCAAACTTCCTCTTGTATATAAATAAAGTCGTCTTCTTATAAAAAAAAAAAAAAAACACTTTGGCACTTACTGTACCATTTTGCAACGGGTCATGGGCTGAATGATGACATCACTTGTAGAAAAACAAGATAAATAGTATTCTTTTTTTTTTCAAGGTTTCTCCAAAAAGACGAAGATTTGAAGAACCTGTAGAAACATTGACATCACCTCAAGGTTAGGGTGAGTAGCGGGCGGAACCGGTGGATTTGGTGCCACCCAAATCCAAACCATCAAAATGGCGGGTGCTAGATTTGCATCCACGTCAGTCCATCACCCGCGGGTCTGACACTTGCGGATTGGAGGGTAGACGGGTTGAATACGGGTAAGTCCACGGGTTTTATTTTTTCTATATGAAAATTGTAAAATAGGTTAAAAAATAAAACATTGACATCATAAAAATGAAAAATAGGCTAAAACTAGAACATTAAAACTGATTTCATTTGCTTTAAAGAGAAATCGATCTTAAATCTTCAAGTCGGAACCATGTTGTGTTGGTTGCTATTTGCGAATTGTTGCAAGAGAAATAATTAGGTTAGAACATAAAACATCGACAATTACATAATTTATAAAATATAAAACCATCCCTATACATTAGTTATATTTTCTCATTACCCCTAAATTAGTGGGTGTGGGTGTCCAATGGATTTTTAGACTCGCACTCGCACCCGCACCCAACCCAATATTTATTGGGGTTTTCAAAAATGCATTCACATTCAACCAAAAATTGCGGGTGAGTTGGGTCGGATTGGCGGATTTGGGTTCACATGCTCACCCCTACCTCAAGGTTAAGCTTTTGTTATGTCTAGTAAGGGGTGAGCAACGGACGGACGGATGCGGATTAGGGGTCACCCGCGTCCAATCCGTCAAAGTTGCGGATTTAGAAAATCCAACCTTGCCTGACGCAGTCACCCGCGGATTTGGCATCTGCGGATCAACGGGTGATACGGGCCGGATGCGGATTAACCGCGGATTTAGTCCCAAAAAAAAAAAAAAAAGGTAAAACAAACAAAAGTATTGTAAATAGGGAAGGAAACTGAAAATAGGGAGAAGAAGGAGAGACAAATTCTATTCATTAGTACAATAGACAAACATATGGAGCCTCTATTTATAGGGCTAAACACAAGGGCATCCCATTAATAAACGAGATTTACCCTAGATATTCTTAACATAATTACACGTTTATAACACTCCCCCTGATGACATTGTGTCTAAGCTAATTGCCTCGCTAAAACCTTGTCAGGAAATTCCATAAGGACAAAACCTGATCGAAGGGAAAAGAGTACAATTGTGAGTAAACTTAGAATGGATCTGGACATGCATATGTTGCCTCGTTAAAACCTTGACAAGGAAAAACCCAGTGGGACAAAACCTTGACGAAGGAAAAAGAGTACAACGTGATAGTCCAGTAAAATACCTTTCACTATGATGCTCCCCCCTTATAAGTACTTCAGTTAAATGTTGGCTTGCAAATATTCGAGTCGAGATTTCCCAATTTCCATAAACGAATTTCTTGAATGCTAGAGATACCAATGCTTTCGTGAGAAATTTGTCAGTTGATGAAGTCTTATTTTGTGTTAGTCTTCTAATGTTAATGTTCTCGAGTCTTCACGCTTCTTTAAATACATTTAGAACTTGCTTCTTGATTGCTAGCTTCTCGGAGATGATTTGCAAAAGTAGTTGATGTAGTTTCTTCAACAAAGTGTCAATACGCAGTTATAGTACCAAAGGTGAGCAAAGTTTGTGATCATACCTTATATGGATCAGAATGATATCCAAATCCATAGGAGATGGCTATGTTGATGTGGTCTAACAAATGACCTAGTTAATGGTGGGAATACACCAAATAACCAAAATTGATACCACTCCCCTTGGATGACCACCATGTTGAATTAAATTGCCTCACTAAAACCCAATGGGAAAAAAATTGGACGAAGGAAAAAGAGCACAAATATCAACATTTTGAAAGAAAATTAGACGTGAACAAGATGTTGCCTCGTTAAAACCTTGTCAGGAAAAACCACGTGGGACAAAACCTGAAACGAAGGAAAAAGAGTACAACTTTTGACGATTTATGGATGCTAACTCAACTATATGAGTATTATCAAAAACGAGCATAAAAATCATAACTCTAGTCTACCTCAAAGACGAGTTTAAGCTAGCATAATTCTAACTGCATTTTTATGTATGAAAGATAATAGAATTTATGTTGCCAAAGCGTGGATTTTAGTGTTTTTAAGGACTCCTCAAGAGACCTATAACGTTGAAATCATCAACTAATTAATCCAGATTTTTGGTTGTGTACAAAATTTCTAAAAACACAAAGGATTGTTAAACCTTATGTAAGCAAATAAGCTGGCTGCCTGAATAAAATTTGAATCCTCAAAAGATTACGAATTCAATATGTTCTTCGACCACATTTCTTATGTCAATACAATATGAGTCCTTCAAAGACTACCACGCCAAGTGCATTGTATAAAGAAAAAAAATTAATGAATCAATCATCGAGTCTGAGCAAAAATGAAACCCTTAAATCGTTTTTACAACGAAAAATATCTTGTATAACGCATTATGACTACACTAGCCTGTAATTAATAGGCTTGACATTTTTAAAGTGTGAAGTTTTGGACCCAAAAATTGTGTTAATTGAGAAACTAATCCAACTTAATTTGGATTGTATGCCAACCAATCACGTATGTCGATTTTCTCTGCAGAAGGGTTCAAAACCACCATCGTGTTTATTGTAGTAGCTACTTTAAATGAATATTCGACAATATATTAACTAATTACGATCCCACATATTTCTCAAGTGTAAGCATATCTTGAAAAAAAAAATCATAGAATTGTTGGTACCAGCGCCCACGGGCATTATAATCTCCTTATCTTCCAGTGAGGAGATATGAATCATGAGAATGTGGATCTTGTTTTGATAGACTCAAATGGAGCACTATCTGTAGCCTCTTACAAAATGCTACGAATTTCATAGATGTGACTGGATTTGCCTTTCCAAGAGGCATAAGCTTATTAAAAGCATAATGAAAAAAAAATTCGCGCCTTATTTACGATGACAACCTTTTTTGATTTGATCATGATGGGAGAGAAATATAACTTTTTAAGTTAATGAACACCAACATCTGGTAGTGTGTAGTCTCCCCCTGATTATGGCGGAAATATTTTCATCTTATTTACGAAAATAATTTTCATAAAGTATTATCCCGATTAATTCGAGACATATACTCATTATGAAATATGTCTTTCGACATAAAGAAAAATGTAATCTTAATAGACATACATATTTACCATCAACCATGAATTACTTTTGGCACAAAAATAAAATAAAATAACAATGATATGTCAAAACCAAAAGCATTGCATATATGCAAACAAATCTCCAATAATTTTGTGACCTCAAGGGCCAAACGAGATAATGGTTTAGATTTAAGTTACGGACACTTTCTTTTATCAAAAGAAAATTAAACTAAGATCAATATAATCACTACAAGGACTAATAATATTGGCTAACAAGCCGGGTGCGCACCCATTGCTCTTTTGTGTCCTACCATAGTTCAACATCAAGTTGAACGGTCTTAATTTAATTAGGAGATTAGTATAAGGAAGAAGAAAATTTACACAATATCCCTCGGGAATTCAACAATTGGTGTTTGCAATTGGCTTATACCGTAATAATAACAAATCAATTGGTTGGTACAATTTACCAAAATTTAATCGACATAAATAAAAAAAAATATCGTCGCTTTAGCCATCGTATAGGAAAAATCCAACTTTGTGGTTGACAGATGGTTTCTTGTAAAATGAAAAATGGAAACCATATGGATAAATCACATGATCCTCGTATAGAAAACAAGGATACCAAATTTATTTGGCCGTAGGTTTTTCAACCATGCACGTGATTAGTTACTGTAAATGTAACCAAATATGCAATAACACCAACTTTTGGTGATTATAGTTTCATTAGAGAAATAGAAACTATAAGCCATCTTACGATGCACTTTTTTTTTTCTTTCTCCATAGAAAAATAAGAGAAGAGGGGAGACTCAAAACTTTGTTAAAAATTGATCACCCGTATGTAATACAACTTAATATATACAAAGACTGGAAACCCAAAAAAAAAAATATTACTAATAATTAAAACATAGTTACTGTATAATGGTAGTGGACGACCACCAGGTCCGCCACATCAAAACGTCCACCATATGGGTACCTTTTGGTTCACGCATCCGCAGATTGAAACACACAGTGACAAAGATGTTAATCACAGACTTCATATATGAGTTTCTTTTCCTACAAAAGCGAAGTTAAAATCAGTACCATTGATTATATAATAAACAACTTAGGCTGCTGCTAATAAGAGACAAACTCTAAAAGCCTAACGTATAAATCCTTATTGTCGTGGGAACGGCCAAACTAGTTGATGTGTAAGAAAAAACAAAATACTATGAGCACACAGAATATAACAATAATTTATCAGATGAAAATATGAAGATTTCTTTACGCGGGTGATCATATATCGTATGATCTTGACTACTAAATCAAGCCATATCAACCGATAAACGATAAAAAATATATGCTCAACTGATCGATAAGCTAAGGTGAAAAATTAAAACCCAAAATACACGAAGTTAGGGATCTAAAAAAAATAAACTACAAAAATAATAATAATAATAGCTTAGTGATTAGAGCTACGTTGCTGATGACGTATTGTAAATAGGGAAGGAGACAGAAAATATGGAGAAGAAGGAGAGACAAATTCTATTCATTAGTACAATAGACAAACATATGGAGCCTCTATTTATAGGGCTAGACACAAGGGCATCCCATTAATAAACGAGATTTACCCTAGATATTCTTAACATAATCACACGTTTATAACAAAAAGAGTATTGTGTTCTTTTTTACACGCCAACAACTTAGTGAATGGTGGTTCTGACCAAGTTGATAACGGATGTGTACTGCGAAAGGCTGATGGAGTTTCTGTTTGATTTTTTAAGCCAATTGCCCACAAGGAGGTATGATTTTGGAACCAAATGTACCATGTTATTTCTTGTTTGTTACCTAATTGAAGAAAATTTAAACTTAACAGATATACCAAACAACTCCAGTAGGAATGTTTCAGTTCCAGGTGTGTTAACTAATGTCTATTGTTATATTAAGAATTCAGTGGTATACTGTATGTTTACAATAATTCTCTATCTGTTTGCAGGTTTTGAAGGCCTGTTGTTGCTGAAGTTGATGTTGTTCCCAAATGTCATTTAAGTGCTCTTTATAACCACCCACTAGGACGGCTTTTTGCATAGTTGGTTGATCACCTACAGTTGTACAAAGGGTTTGATATTAATTATCATAGTGGGACTCAGCTGTCTGACGATGATGTGCTTCTTGCCCAACTATTCTTTCTCGTGTACAAACTTTTCAGTTGTTGGCGTGTAAGAAAGTCCCAAGATGTGTTTCCCTATGGTGTGGGTGAATCCGCGGATTTCAAAGTCCAACCGCAACCAAACCGGTAAAAGTGCGGATTTGAAAATCCTACCCATGTCCGGCCCGTAAATCTTGCGGATTGGGTTTCACCCGCCATTTCGCGGACGAATACGGGTGAAATCCGCGGTTCCGGACTTATTGCTCACCCATGATGTCTAGACCTCTCTGAAATCTGAATGTTTCCTACTATAAATTATATGTGATGGGCTTGGGATTTTGGACACACAAAATAAATAAAGTGTTGGGGTATTTAATGTTTGGTACCCGGAAAATGCCCAACACATTGTTTTGGTACCCAACATTTCAATTATTAAGGGTTGGTACCTGGGTCCGTAATTGACCGTGAAGTCAAGCCGTTGAATAAATAGTCTGTTAGTTAAATGATTAAAATTAATAATAAATAATTATTATCTAACAGCGTTAACTCACCGTTACAAAAAAACATTACACCGGTTGCAAAACTTCTTAAGCTCATATCACCAGCACCATGGTCACAAGCACGACATGAAAATCGAATTCCCGGAACCGTTGATTCATAACACAAATTATTTATTCAACGGAAATAGAATTGCATTTAATTTCAGTCAACATTGAATCTTCAAAAAGAAAAAACCTAGAAAATCAAACTTGAAACAACACCAGCAACCACCATCTCCACCACCACTAACATCCACCACAACCACCACCACCACAATCAAAATCCAGTTAAAACCCATCCCCAATTTCACATAATGATAGTTAATTTCAAACCCTCATTAATGAATTAACAATCAAATCAACAGAAAAAAAAACTACAACCTTATATACACAAATCAACAATCCAAACTCTTCGAAGACAAACCCAACTTCCTCCTCGATTAATCAACTACCTTTTCGCCTTTCATCTGTTCTTCTTCCTGTTCTTAAACTAACGATGTAAGTTATATGTATCAGAATCAAAGGTTAAAATGGATTAGGAATCCTTGAATTAGGTGGGAGTAGAGATAAACGTAGATTAACGATGACGCCTGATTATCGAAGTGATGAAGGGTTTAATTTTCTCTTCTTTGTTCGAGTTGCCGAGAGACAAGACGAGATAAAGTGGAAATGGAGACAACATTGGGTTTTAGGGTTTGATCTTGGGAGATTAAGGCTGGGTTTGGTAATGCTTTTATTTTTCCAAAAGCACTTTCAAAACCTATATATGTCAATAATTTTTAAAATTGGTGTTTGGTAAAAAAAAAATCAAAGTGCTTATTGTCCAAAGCACTTCCCAGATTCCTCAATTTTTAAAAGCTGGGGAGGAGGAGCTTTTAAAAGCTACAAAAGCATAAGCTGTGGTCCCACCAAAATTTAATGCTTGATTTATCTTTTTTGTCCCTATTTTATTTTTTCTGGTTTTGATCTTCAGAATGTTGATTTTTTTCTGGTTTTGAACAGGTACCGGCATGGTAATCTAGTTTTCGAGCATGCCGGTACATGTTCCGGCATAGTATTTTGCTTAAATGTCTATGCCGGAACGGGATGAAAAGTATCCAGAATGTTGATTTTTTTTTCACTTGACTACCAAAGATTGATAGGAAATTCTCGAGCATGCCGGTACCATGTTCCGGCATATGGTCTTCATCAATTCCGGCATGGTCTTCATCACTTTCGTTTTGAATTTTTTCTGGTATTAATCAGTCCACTGCCGGCATGGTCAGTTGATATGAAGACCATGCCGGTATTGTTTTCCGGACATGGAAAGGCTAGGCGTACACGGACGGCTAGGCGTGGTGGGGCCGCGGCAAATGGAGCGGAGCAGAAGAAGACGAGCGATCTTAAGAAAGTCCCTTGTGCTCGTGGTACTGCAGGTTAGGATGGAACTGAGCCACTAGTGTAGATTTGGTGTGAAGGGAAGCTGCAAGCACTGGTCGGCTTGGACTTGGAGCCGTTATCACTGGATCGGCTTGGAATGGGAGACGCAGGTATAATGCGGCTTGGAAAGGAGCCGTTAGCACTGGATCGTCTTTGAATGGGAGCCTCTAGCGTAAATTTGGCGCGGGCGCTGCTCCGTTGGCATGGCATGGCGTGAGCGTTGGCCTCGGGAAGACAACAACTTGCTTCAGTTTCGTGGGAAGGTGACGACTTTTTCGAGAGGTAAGAAGAGTTCATGATCCCCGTGTTTGGAAGCCTTGCATAGATTTTATTTATGGTGTAGACCGTGAAGCGGTGAGATGAAGATCGTCAGCTTAGTCTGGTTATGCATCATCTTGGCTGGGTTAGGGAACATCATGACGCTGGCTCGGCGAGTTGTTGGTGTTGGCGCGTTAGCATGAAAGGCGCGGATCGTTGCAAAGACTGAACTTGGAGTGCTGGCAAGACTGGCACTGGCAAGGAAAGCGCGGATGTCTTGGGAGTGGCAAGGCTTGCTCTTGTGGGACCGAATGCCTTTCTTCATGCGCGGCTTTAACAGTGAATTCTTTCCTTATTCAAAAATCTGGAAGCGTTACACCCATAAGAGAGCGTTACTTCTCCTTTCACCTTTTTAGGGTTTGTGCAATACATATATTGCTGGTGAAATTGTATCATCTTCCTCTTTCCAGTTGTTCGTTGGTGAAGGTAGGGTAAATCTCGTTCCTCCTCCTGGTTTGGTATTGTGATGGAATCTCCTAGCAACGATCGTACCTCCTTTTTCCGAGAGGTAAGTAGAATCCGCGATCCTTGCGCCTTGCAGCTTTGCGTAAATCCTGTTATGGTTGTGCGTCTTCAGTGCTAGGCTTTTGGAACGCGAGGCGGAGCTGCTAGCATAGACTTGGCATGAAAGGGACCCATTAGCACTGACTTGGCTTGGAATGGGCGTGGGCTTCTTGACAAAGCGTTGTCCAAGCATGGCGTTGGCGAAGCAAAGGTGCGGACTGTTTACACGGTGGTGGATTGTCTTCGCGGGACCGATTGCCTTTCCTCCTTACTTAGCCAGAATAGGAAATCCTTTCCTTATCCAAATTCCGAGAGTGTTATGCTTTCGGATGGAAACTTTGCTACCCGAGAGATTGCTGGGGAAAGTGCTTGAAGAAGCTCTGACAGAGGTGTTGGCAACTCGCGCATCCGCTTTCTATGACCAGTTTCCCCTTTTTGCTATTTTTTCTTTGTTGTATAGACGTCTTGGTTCTTTTGCAGACTTATTGTTATCTTCTTGGTATTCATGGCGAAGTTAGGGTTTCGCCAATTAGCATACCGCTTGCGGTTTCACATCTTTGAATAAAACTTCTTATTTGGAAGACTTCAATCTTCCATTAGAATATGTTGTTCGATCTTCCATTCCCTTCAGAGCTCCTGAGTAATTGAATAAGGCACTTCCTGTACGTTTTAGCTTTGCGTTCGTACTGGTGATTTTGTTACTTCTTCCATGTGAAACTAAAATATGGAGGAGTACGGGTTCCCTTCGTAGTGATTGCTGCTGCGGTGAAGCTCTGGCTGGTATCAAAAAATGAGCGGCAACAGTTCTTTGTAGCAGATGTAATCATAAGAGACTACATTGTCGTGGGAACAAAGTAGGTTGGCTAGAATCGTATGGGCATCCATGGAAGTAAAAGGGTTGGCTGGATACTAAGCGAGCAAACTATCCATGGTCACGAGTTTTGGCGGGATGGATCAAAAGGTGACCATGACTATGAAGATTGGCTGGATGCGATCATGATCCTTGACGTGGGGAGCGTGGTGGCACGACCCTTTGCAAGAAGGAGTGGTTGATCGATGTCGTAGGCGTCAAAAATAAATTACACTTTCTCACTACTCAAAATATATAATGAAGCAAGGTCAAGAAAGGATCGTTCCCACAGAGAGGTATTGGGTTGTCAATATGTTTCGGTATCTTATAAGTAA
The DNA here is from genome assembly GCA_023531295.1 of Papaver armeniacum. Classification (NCBI taxonomy): domain Eukaryota; kingdom Viridiplantae; phylum Streptophyta; class Magnoliopsida; order Ranunculales; family Papaveraceae; genus Papaver; species Papaver armeniacum. The sequence goes on from JAJJWW010011881.1 coordinate 229,723, forward strand.
CAAGGGGGGTTTTCTGATTTTTATACAATTAAAAGTAAAATAAAAGAAAAACAATAAAGCAAAGCACTCGAATCAATATATAGAGATATTGGTCAAGGATTTCGTTTTCATTCACAAACATGTTCTTGTCTTAATAACTAGAATTGATATTTAATCTCTCATTATCAAAAGCCCAAAGATACCTGGTCGAAAGAGTATCCCGCAATTTCCTGATTTCATCACACATACATGTAAAACGACGCAAGTATGAATTCTACCAAAAGAACACTACACCAAAACAACCATTTTGTGGCGTTTATAAACGTTGCGCATAATTTGTGCAACGGAAATAAACGTTGGTAAAACGGCGTTGCGCATTGGTGTGCAACGTATGTTTTCCGTTGCACAAATTAATTTGTACAACGCTTATAAACGTTACACAACCGTTGCACCTTTTCTTATTTGTGCAACGTATAATTTAATTTGTGCAACGGAAATTATTTACAGAATAACACTTTTGTGGGTCCCATTGTGTTTTCTGTCAACGTTTTATTTATTTGGCGGCAGTTAAATCCGTTGCTCATTTCAGGTGATTTGTGCAACGGATAATGTTCCCACGTTTACATCCGTTGCACAATAATTTACAGGTAAAAAAAAAGGTTACAGCCGGAACAAATTCCGGCAGATTTCTGCTCCTATATCACAATTGATCAAGAAAAATTATTGATAATCACAATCCATTCCAAACACTACCAATGATGGATACACAGAGAATTAAACTATGGATAAGTTACAGAAGAAAAGGCAAATGACTTTGTTTCCCAAGTTTCTTTTTCTTGTTTTTTTTTTTTTTTTTTTTTTTTTTTTGAAGGTTTCTTGTTCAAGGACATAACCTATTACAAGATTCCACCGCTACTAATAAGGGTTGTACCTCTGTCATCGGAATCCACGCTACAATATGCAACAACATCACGACCATATGCAACAGTTGCACCACCATATGCAGCATCCACAAGTGCAGTACCATATGGATCTCCATATTGATATGGGAGGTATGCATGAGCATCTGCAGGCCTATAAGAATTATTTATATCAAATTTCTTTTCTTGGGAACTGTGGACGTATTAATTTTACACTGACATTTAACTCACCTGTGTATCTAGCCCAACTGCCCTATTATCTAAGAGTCTCTGTAACTTGGATTTGCTTTCAGCTGCTCTGTTCCTATTTTTATCACATGTCTATTCATCTATACTGACACATAACCTGCAACCACCCATGCAACATGAAATAAAACTGTCAAATGTTAAATAAAAAGCATGACCTAAAAATCACTAGGAGAATCATCTACACTGGTACAAGCAACTACCACCTATGAAACATTTCCAAATTAGCAAGAGATGTAACATAATCCTTCTCTTTTATTTAGTGAAATACTGCAGGGGGAGTAGTATATGATACTTCCATATTTGTTGCAAATTAACTGAAAAGAAATTATACTTCCATATTTATTGCTTTTAGTTAGAGACTTGCCGACAGATAGCACTTTGCTGATGGAACCCACAGAATAGAGCTGTCGGTCTCAAATATGAAGGTGAATTTCTGAGGTGGGGTACCAACACCAATCTCACCAAAATACTGAGCATCCGTGTAGCTATTCAATGTTGCAATACCAGGCACCCTGACTCCTGCAGGATACCATGGAAGTTATAATTACGGGTAGCACCTCTCAATTACCGTGCAACAAATCGATTGCGTTGATCAAAGTTCTTCATCTTGAGCCCAACTCCGATGAACCCATCACTAGTTGCAGAAAAAACTAGAGCAAATAACACAAACAAAAGGAAAAGCAAGGGCAAGAAGGATTTGGATTTGATCCCCATGTTTTCCTACTATCTCTGCCACAATGAAAACAAGAAAACAAAAACTCATACTAAGAAATCAGCAATGGTTAAACTATCACAGAAAAAATTTGAGAAAAATCTTAAAAAAGAAACACAATATAAAAAATTTATCATGAATTAGAAGATTTAATGAGTCAAAAAAGAAGAATATGTATGAATGTACATCAAATTCAAAGAAAGAGAGAATGAAAGGATTCCTTACAAGGTCTAATGATAAAGGTGATGATTATGATGATTTGGATTCTGTTGATGGTGTTCTGCGGAGAATCTGAAAACATTAAACATTATAAGATGAGAAAACTAAGAGAAAGTACAAAAATATGAGCCACTAAAGGAACTGAAAAACTACCTTCCACGCTTCATTTTCTCTCTTGAGACAACCTAGCTATGACACCACCAACATAACAACAAGTGAAGCACACAAGCTACTGAATTTCATTCAAACACCAACAAAAACACCGTGATACTTAACTTGACACATCAGACGCAAATTCGAGTCTTTCAACTAATCTGACCCACCAACATCATTTAACTTTGATCCATGCTTCAAAGCCTCAGATTCGAGTTCTATTTTTCTAACCTCCTCTTGCCATTTGGCGAACTCATCATCATTGTTAGAAGTCGCTTCTGTAACATGAATATAAACATATTCAAATATCTGTTAAATGCAACTGTCATATTTAAACCAAAGTTGGTACAGCCAATAGGGCCATAACATGCAAGTTCCTAGGATCTCCAAAGGTTACTGAAAGACACTCAAGTAAATGATCAATTAAAAATAATGAACGGAAAAGAATACTCATTCAAGTGGATTTACATCCAGGAAGGCACTAGCAAGTCCTCGAGAAACTGCATACAGTTATGCACCACTACCATCGCCATGGCCACTTCAACTGTAGATGTACAGTTCTACGCTTAGCTCTTGCTTATACAACGTCTGCAATCAAGAAATAACTAAATTAGCTTACACATAGAAGTACTCATCAAATTCAATTATTGACAGGTCATATGATTTTGATAGCTTACAGGAAATACAAATTTGAGCCCCCCTTCTGCACTGCTTCCTCAATTGCCTTATCAGCATGTATAATGTATTGCTCCTTATCGCCAATTGAAGGAGGAACCATTGATTGTTCAGGCTTATAAGTAGAAGCCTGCAACAAGGGTTCTGAAGAGAATCCGTGGTTCTATAGAGAGAGGAACTGAAACTGATTGAAGATAAAAAAATTCAACAATGGGAGAATAAAAATCAACTAATCTAATTATATGGTAGCCTCTGTAAACTATACAGGTCCAACACAGAATGCCTCCAGCTGCACTGCAAGAGTAATCAAACAAAATTTAAAGAATTACGGAAGCCTCTGTAAACTATTAACTATACGGGCCCAACATATCATGCCTCCAGATCAATAGAAAGAAGAAGGATCAGGGAAATTAAATGGCACTTACTTGATCTTCAAAATCAGGACTAGATAGATTCATAAAGAGGTTTCTCATCAATATCAACACCTGAAGGAAATCTACTTATTGCCGACTCTGAGCATCGCAAAATGCAAAAATGAATCTTAGGACAAGATAAGGTTTCAGAAGGCATACTGTATCCACGTTAATTGGATTCATCTCCTTAAGTTTCTGCAGGTGATTACTTGTGTTAGGGTTCAAATACATGCCGATGAAGGAGTTCCAGACCCTTTGCATTTCTTTAATATCTTCACAGCATCGTTAAATCAACTACCACTCGTTGCTAAAATACAAACGGTGCATGAGGATCCATATGTAAGCCATTTAGAGAAAGCAGACTACAGGCTTATCACATGAATCAATTATTTATAGATCATTAAAACATAAAAAAGTAAAGCATAAATTTTCTTAACCATCGGGTATAGCATTTATTACATATACCTAATGATTAAAAGGCCACATCCACCATTTTTCACTAATTTAATGGTCTATTTTGAAAAATAAAAATAATTATTATCTTGGAGATATCAAATTTTTGTTTTTTCTGATTTTCCAACTAGCTTCTTTCAGGAAAACATGGACACATAAGGTCCAAAAGCATCAATCCAAAGTATTGTGTCTATCAATATAAGGTCCAAAAGCATAAGCCTCAAACAGTCATACATAATATGTTCTCGAGCAAGGTATTTCTTCCTCCAATTACTCGCACTAACACAAGCATAAGTAAGGTCCAAAAACCTAAGCATAAGCATCAACACAGGCATACATAACTGCTCTCCAAAGTAATGTATTCCCGCCTCCAATAACTCGCACTAACATCTTAGGTCTTTCAATTTCTCTAGAACGCAAAACCATTTTATCCAATCCCATCAAACCAATGGTCTTAACTTCCTCCTTCTTACGAGGATAGTTTTCAGCAACTAAATCTCTAAGATCAACACCTCCATTAACAGATTTCACTAAGAGGAGACCAAAGTTAGGTTCATAGACACCAATAACAACTATAGCACTGTATCTTTAAAACATACCAAAACTGAAACATGAAATCTATACTTAGTGGAATTTGTTTCTTAACCAACACATACCAAAATTGAAATCTGAAAACTGGTGTCTATGAAATTGAATCAAAAAAAGAACACAGATCTAAAATAAAAATAAAAAAATCAGATGACTCAAAATCGACCCTAAAGCCTCAAACCCAACCTTATACACACAATAAAAATCGTTCAAACCAACTTCAACAAATCATCAAACAAAAAAAAAAAAGAACACCAAAATAAAAACCCCAAACTCTTTCAGATACTATTCACAAATCATTACAAAAAACGAACACCAAAAGCGAAACCCCTAACTCTTCTATTCACAGAATTAGGTCAAAATGAAATAATCAACAAACTGATGATTTCATATACAAATAAAATGAAAATTAACCAACAGTAGCAGTGGTTGAGCGTTTGTACCTGACGATAATCTACAAAAATGCTGCTGAATCAAGTGTTGAATGATTTGATTTTGGATTTCAAGAAAAAATTGATTTTCTAGGGTTTGGATGATTTCAAGTTTCTAGGTTGTAGATCGAAATTTCTTGAAGATGGGTTTTGTTGAAACGAAGGTTTTAATAAGATTTCATATTGCAAATTTGATGAAGATGGGTTTGTTTAAGCAGATTTGATGAAGATGGATTTTTCTCTTCTTTGTCTGAAAAATGGGAGAGAGAGAAACAGCTGTGAAGAAAAAATAGAAATAAATGTGTCTGAGGGATATTTCTTTTCCTAAAAATAAGAAAACATTTCAGAAAATAATTAAAAAAAAAAGATATATTAAAAGCCCATAAACATAGCCAAAATGTACAACGGTTTTACGAGTTTAAAAACGTTGCACCACTAATTTATTTTAATAAAATCAATAATGGATAATTTGTGCAACGGATTTTCCGGTGCGCAACGTATATAAACGTTGCAGAATGTGCAACGTATATATCCGTTGCACACCTCCGATATTGAAGTGTTGCTAAATCCAGGATATGGTGTAGTGGAATAACCCGACGCCTTGCGCTAATCAAGTTCAATTCCCGTGGAGCATTAAGATTCATGAAATTAGGATAATCAATGCAATTGAAATACATTGCGAAAACAATTCGAACAAAGGTCATGATTTACATATGAATACAAGGATATATCACTACAACCTAGAATCATATTTATGCTACTTGTGTTCAAGGATTATCGCTCGATGATTAACCCTAAACTAGCAATAGATGTGAATATGAGTTCTACCAATTTGCAACTTGACAAAACAAATAATCAATCATGTTGTAATACGTCAATCATACAACTATATTTTCAGAGAATCATGAACGATAAATATGAGACAAAACTAATAAATTGAATCAATGAACCATGTTATGTGAAATCCAATTAATCCATAACCAATAATAAAACTAGCCCATGTTCATGGAGTTCACCACAAGAAGAAAAAGAAAAGCTTTCATCTTTCTAAACCCTAGAAAACAAAGTAGAGGCAAAGATCTCTCCTCACTATTTTTGTGTATTTTTCTCTCTACCAAGTTATTTTTAAAGCTGCCGGATACTTGGCCTTATATAGGCTTTTCTACCGACCATATTCCCCAGAGAATTGCTTATCTGATAAGGATGCAAGGTCGGTTAGCTGTATTTTTTAATTTGTGGAAACAGGTGCTCTGACTTGGCGTAGCAAGGAGCTTCGTAGTAGACTAGACCCGGATTTTGATTGGTTTGAAATTCAGTGGGGACTTGTGTGAGCCAATGACCTGCTCTAACCTCAGTTGTACATGCAGCTTCGATGATTCTCGTTATACCAAACTCCTATTTCCATTACGCGTCGAATCTTTCGACCGCTCGGAAATCTTCTTTGTATCTATCCTCAACCAGTCATTCACAGCAACCAAACTCTGCCTCCCTTGTCTTATCCGAGCTTCTTAAGAATCTTAACCCTCTCATTCTCCTCCGTTCATCCAAATAAAGCCAATGGAAAACGAACCACAGGATCAGGACCAATGGACCACCCCACATCGATTACCAGCCAAACCATCCTCTCCCTGTTAGGTTAATATCTCTCCATCGGTCATAGTCAAACCCGAGCTCCAACTCTTCTTAGCAGCAACACATTCCCATGTTTCTACTCGACGTGCTTGACCCATCTCCAATCACTAACAGCATATCATGACCAGCATCATCAAGTTCCATGCCGGCACCGGCACAAGCTCTATCTTTCCTGTTTCATCTCGATCACCACGATCTTCTCCATCAAGACAACGTCCTGTTTTGAGCTCAAGTGTCACGGTTGCAACAACAACAACCTCTAGTTTATCATCACGTCCATGATCATTTCAATGGAAGTAGCTGCCATTATTTTTCCTTGAGCTTTTCGCTATCACGTCGCCAGAACCATTAAAAGCCAACCACAGACCACTATCGAATCACAGCTGCACCCATCACCACTTACTACCATTAATCATGGAAATCATCATCTGCCATCTCTCGAGTTAAAGCACACCATTAACCCCAGCAGACTTACTTCTCGGCTCAACATCTTCACTTCCATCTTCCCATGGTAACAGCAACATCACCAAATCCATTATTAGCACCACTGCCTTCAATAAATCACTAGCTCAACCAACGTCTCAACTGAGACCTCCAAACTCGAGCTCAAACCCATCTCCTTTAGTATCTGATCAACTCCATCGATCACCATTCCATGTTAATCTCCAAACTCCATCGTCAGCAACAATGGTTCCCGGAAACCAAACCTCCGTCGACTTCTTCTGTTGAGTTAAGGAAGAAGACCAAGGTGCCCATATTAAAATGGCTAGTGTCGTTAACATTATTTAAATCAGTGGAATCCCCTTAGTAATTGACTTGACTACCTTTAGTAGTTCCTTTGAAACAGTCCACCCCTTAACAGGATGACTGCCCCTTAACGTACAGTGGGGTTCCAACACTTGGCCTATAAAATGACCATTTTGCCTTTAATCTTCCAAGTTCTTGTTTTGCACATAACTTCTTCATACGAACTCAGAAATACTTTGTTCTTTCTCCCTTGACTTCATCTCCCTATCCTCTACAAAATGATGACTAGAAATCCTCCATTTGAATGAGTTCCACTGTGTCTTTGGCTCTTCTTCACTTGTGACTTCACTTTTGTAGCTATTTCTACTTCTTTTGGATGATTCATCTAATAAAACACAAATAAAAGAAAACAAGCGTAATATACAATAATTTGCAAGAAGATCAACAATTACTAGCATGGAATTGGCACCAAATATATGTAAATAAACCACTTATCAGTGGTGTTGAAGCGGCTTCGGCTCTTGGAGAGGACGTTGAAACTTAAGGAGCCAAATGTTGCAGCTTATGGAGATAACGCCGAAGCGGAGCGGCTGCTGGAGCGAACGTTGAAGCGGAGCCGCTGCTGGAGAACGTCGAAGTGGAGCCACGTCTGGAGAGAACGTCAAAATGGCGCCTTGAAACTCTCAGAGCCTTGACGGTTACAATACATTGGTTAGGAGTCCCCAGTTTCATCTATCGATCGTGCTTTCCAGGAGAGGTTGAGGTTTGGGAACGGTTTCCCTGGCTGGAAAAGGCTGCTTTCCTGATGCAGTGCGGTTGAGGGATGCAAATATATCTTGACGCTACGCCTTGGAGAAATATAGAATCTCACATAACTTTGCCTCGATTTTGGAGAAGTCGTTCCCGATCTTTACGTGTGATGAAATTGGATTTCTGATTCCCTTCTATTGGGCGTTCAAGAGCAATGCGAGCCTCTTCATCTATAAACGCACGTCCTGCTGAAGTGCCTTTTGTGTTTTCATCAAATCAACAGTGGTAAAAGGAGGTCGGCTTCTTCCGGCTCTTCCAGTATCTTTCCCTGATGGTGGAGTAGCGTCTCTGGTGACGGTTGGAGCTATCATGCTTGAAGAAACGTTGGGGTGGCGGAAGCGGCTCTGGTTCTGGTGATCGTAAGTGTATCGCGCAGAGATGGCACAATTTTGCTCACGGAGTGCTGGAGCCATGCCACTGTTTCGAAGGGTGAGGATGGCGCTGCTTTGGCTGGTTGTGGAGCGAAGAAGATGGTGATGGAAGGGAGCAAGATGTTAGCGCTGGAAGGATGCAAGATATTAGCGCAAGGTGTGGTATTGTAGCTGGCATGCGCGTGTGGCATATGTTCCTGGCATACGCGTCTGGTAAGCGCGTCTGGTAAGCACGTCTGGTAAGCGCGTCTGGCATGCGCGTCTAGTAAGCGCGTCTGGCATGCGCGTCTGGTAAGCGCGTCTGGCATGCGCGTCTGGTAAGCGCATCTCGGTATGCGCGTCTGGCAAGCGCGTCTGGTAAGCGCGTCTGGTATGCGTGTATGGCAAGCGCGTCTGGTATGCGGGTCTGGCATGCGCGTCTGGTAAGCGCGTTTGGCATGCGCGTCTGGTATGCGCGTCTGGCAAGCGTGTCTGGTAAGCGGGTGGAGGAAGCTTTATCTTCGATTGACGACATGTGCAACGTGACTGGTCATACCGTTTCTGAGGATGTAATCTCGAGTTGGAGGTTCCATCGTTTCATGTGTGTAAACTTTGAATTCAACGTTCTTTGGTTCGTTGAAGGTTTCTCTGAGGTCGAGAAGTTTCTGGTCGAAACATTCGAAGGTCCTTCAGCAGACATGGTGAAGAAACGGGAAGCGGAATTTAAAAAATTATGCAGGCAACTGAAGTTGAAAAGGGCGGCTCTCCAGAGCACAAGGGAGGCCTTTGCTAAGAGGAGAAAGCCACTGTTGGAAAACTTTCCTTGAATACATTTCTGTCTTTTGAACTTCTTATTTTTAGGGTTTTTTTTTTTTTGAAAGGCAAATGGAAACGCCTGGTTTATGGTTTTGATTTTCTGGATTTTTAGGGTTGACAGATAAATGTCACCTTGATGGTTTTGGATTATTCTTTTGGAATGAATTGTTTAGGAATGAATTGTATTTGGAAATGATGTTGTCTTGGTTATGATTGAAAGTGTTGCAAGCATCCCAAGAAAACTATGGAACCGTGCGTTTGGTAGATGACATGGGGTGAAACATAACATGGCTATTGGTTTTATCATTCCCATGAAAACTTGAAAGAGCGAACCATGTATCTTGTATAGGTAGGACTTACTTGGTTTTTTAGGTCTCCTGATGAAAAGGAAACCTTCCGGGTGCACAACCGAGTTTTATGGGAAGCACCGCCGTGATTGTGGAAAGTCCCCAGCCGTTACTGAGTTGCCTGATAACCGAGTCACTGATTCTCGGGCGGATCGTTTGCTTCAATTTTCTGGGAAGTCCCTAGTCATCCCTTGTCGTGTCATGACTGAAAATCGAGTCGTCAGGTAACTGAGTCGTCGATCCTTGAGCAGATCGCCTGCTTCTACCATCTTGATGTCTGGGTCGAATGAGATCGATGGTCGAAGATTGATATTGTAACCAAAATATCAATCTCCCACTGTTGTCGCCAATTGTTTGTAGGTGAACATGGTTTTTGCTGATTTCGGTAATTTTGGGTGTACGGGTGAGAAACAATTTGAACCCTAAATAATGTACTGCAGGGGAGTACTTTAGATTCGAGAGATCAATCTATACAAGTCCGTCCTAAACCAATAAATGGTCGTTCCAGACTTGCTTCGGTCACAAAGTGAAGGAGAATGGGTTGGTTTTGGGTAGGGAAGCAAGGAAAGTGATGAGACCAGAATAGTTGATTCTGGAAGAGTAGTTGTGTTGCTACGACTTGTATCAGAAAAGTGGAAAGGCTAAAAAATGGTAAGCTAGCAAGTATTTTCTGAGTGTTATGTATTCCCGAATGAACTTTCTCTTCGGTGGAAATAGGTAAGACCTATTTATACAAGTCGAAGTGAAACGTACTCTGGTCTCATTAAAGAATGGAAAAATGGGTAAGTAAATGGGAGGAGATGGTAACGCATGGAATTGATGTTCCATGAAACCGTTAACGCATGGAATTGATGTAAAAAGCGTTTCACCATTAGCTCCCTGCATTTACTAACCGCCTCACCCTTATGACACTTCCTTATGACGGGCGTAGTGTACGCCGCACGCTGTAAACCGCCAAACCAATACCCAAAGAGGATCCCCCAGTTTGTGATATGTGTTGATGTCTCGAATGTTTTAGTGGAAAACATGTAGCATGTTGTTCTTGCCTGGCAAGTCGTACTTGGGAGACTTGCTAGCTTAGTGACCTTCGACGGTCGAGATTTTGCATCTCAAGAGGAAAGATAGCCGTTGATCGTTGCACTCTTTCGTTTTGGTAGCCGTGTAGGGAAGGCCAGTATGGTGGCGCGGCTAGGTTGGCATGTCGTTGGCATGGCATGGTTTGGCGTGGCCAAACTTAGGTTTTCGGGCCAAAGGTTACCATGCGTTGTCTGGTAACCTTGGATGGCTAGGATTTGCTCCTGGGATAGAAGGGCAACCGTTGATTGTTGCACGCCTTCGCTTGGGTAGCCGTGTAGGGAAGGCCAGCATGGTGGCGCGGCTATGTTGGCTAGGGCCAAGGTTTGGCTTGGCATGGCGGGGCCAAGGGTTTGCCATGGGCACATGGTGCAGCTAGCTTGGCTAGGTGTGGTTTGGCTTGGCATGTGGGGCCAAGGGTTTGCCATGGGCACATGGTGCGGCTAGCTTGGCTAGGTGTGGTTTGGCTTGGCATGTGGGGCCAGGGGTTTGCCATGGGCGCATGGTGCGGCTAGCTTGGCTAGGGGCGGTTTGGCTTGGCACGTGGGGCCAAGGGTTTGCCATGGGCACATGGCGTGGCTAGCTTGGCTAGGTGCGGTTTGGCTTGGCATGTAGGGCCAAGGGTTTGCCATGGGCACATGGTGCGGCTAGCTTGGCTAGGTGCGGTTTGGCTTGGCATGTGGGGCCAAGGGTTTGCCATGGGCGCATGGTGTGGATAGCTTGGCTAGGTGTGGTTTGGCTTGGCATGTGGGGCCAAGGGTTTGCCATGGGCGCATGGCGTGGCTATCTTGGCTAGGTGTGGTTTGGCTTGGCATGTGGGGCCAAGGGTTTGCCATGGGCGCATGGTGTGGCTAGCTTGGCTAGGTGCGGTTTGGCTTGGCATGTGGGGCCAAGGATTTTCCATGGGCGCATGGCGTGGCTAGCTTTGCTAGGGGCGGTTTGGCTTGGCATGTGGGGCGAAGGTTTGGCGAGACCAAGCTAGGTTTGTGACCAAGCTAGGGTTTTGGTCCAAAGGTCGCTTGGTAACCTCGGACGGCTAGGATTTGCTCCGGGGATTGAAGGGCGACCGTTGATTGTCGCACGCCTTCGTTTTGGTAGCCACGTAGGGAAGGCCAGCAAGGTGGCGCGGCTAGGTTGGCATGGGGCCATGGCAAGGTACGTTTGGAATGGCGAGGTAGGTGTGGCTGGCATGGTTTGCCATTGGCACAGGGGTGCGGCTAGCATGGTTGGCATGCCTTGGCGCGGTAGGTGTGGTTGGCATGGTTTGCCATTGGCGCTGGGGTGCGGCTAGCATGGTTGGCATGCCTTGGCGCGGTAGGTGTGGTCGGGCATGGTTTGCCATTGGCACAGGGGTGCGGCTAGCATGGTTGGCATGCCTTGGCGCGATAGGTGTGGTCGGGCAAGGTTAGCCATTGGCACATGCGGTGTGAGAATTAGGGTTTTGGCCTATCGAAACCCTAATTAGCATTAAAAAAGGTACCCTGGTAATTTTCTCGCAGATAAATTAAAGGGTTCAATAAATGTGCTTGGATTGGACATTATTACTCAAGTTCTGTGACGTCATTGTCTTACTAGGGTTTTACGATTTTACCCCTAAGCTAAAAACCACCATCAACAGTTCCATAAATCCCCTCACGGGGTTTATCTTTGATCCAATCCTAATTAGGTCATATTTTTATTCGGCTATTAGGTTTACTTTTATCATTATCAGGCTGCTTTGTTACTTTGTATTGGTTTCGTAGTCTTCTTTGTAATGGGTTTCTTATGCTTGGATTACGATCTGATTGTAAATAACTCCAATTTTGGTTATGATCCTCTCCGCCAGGTGATGATTTATTCGGAGAGTTCATTGTTTTTCGTCCAGGAAAATTTCAGTTAAACCATATTCTAGTTATGGTCATCAAAATAACTTAAAAAAATATTCTCAGGTTGTGGATTACTGGTCATCTAAGTTTCTATTACGTATAATTATGATAACTGAGATTCTGTTACTAGAGATTCGTTGCATGGTTTGGTGTGAGAGTGATTTGCACTCGTCTTGTTTCTTGTTTTCCACCATGCATGTCATGCATCTTTAGAGTTAATGCCTATTTATTTATTAAAAATAAAATAATTATATGTGCAAGAGCGTAAGAAGACGGTCAAATACCTTGTCGTTTCATTTTTACAACAGTTGACAAGCAATAAAGGTTATTTTATTCACTTAGTATTTGTACACGGATATTATTCATATATACCAAATTCATCAAAATCAAATTAACATATTTGTAGTGGCATGTGATTTAACATTCCGACAAGAAACAAAAAGTTACTATGTAAAATTTTCGTAACTTTAGTACCTAATTAGGGTCTGGGTCTGGGTCGTGGAATATGCAATTGACGCACTAGGGTCGAACAAATGATTTTGAGCGTCCGTCTTGTTTAACAAAATGCCCTTATGAAATAGTCATATTACATTATATCCTAATAGTAGTTAAATACTTAACCAAGCCATACATACATTTTAACGAACATCTTAAGGATGAGAGAATTGAGCAATAAAGAAGAAGATGCTAGTCTATAAATGAGGAAACATGAGCATGTTGAATCCATGAATGAGAATTGAATGAAATTGAACTATATGCACTCTGATATGATGTGACCAGTTGGACTTGGTTCCTCTAAGTTGGTCCAACCTATTATCTCCAACTTCAACATCGCCAACCTCTTATCTCCAACTTCAACATCGAGAAAATGAAAATGTTAAAAGACATTACTTCAACTTTGTATTCAAGATGGTAGAAAAATGAAACTTGATTTCATAATGTTTTCGCTGTAATCTCCAATCAACACACATTGGATAAGATCAAATTCATCTGTTCCAAGCATGAATCCTTTCTTGACAAATAAATTCTATTTTTCCCAATTCATGAATATGCTTGGTCTTTGTATATTGACATTGCTTGATGGTTTTGGGTTATTATTTATGTACTGAAAAATATTTTCTTGCTGAAGTGAATAGCCGAGATGCAAAAGAAGAATGAAAGTGAAACCAACAATACATTTTTTATTGGTTACAGTTACAAGATGGTGAGAATTGAATGAAATTGCACCATATGCACTCTGATATGATATGACCAGTTGGATTCAGTTTTCTCTAAGTTGCTCCAACCTCTTATTTCCAACTTCAACATCAAGAAAATGAACCTGTTAAAAAACATTACTTAAACTTTGTATTCAAGATTGTAGAAAAATGAAAATTGATTTGATAATCTTTTCGCCGTAATCTCCAATCAACACACATTGGAGAAGATCAAATTCATCTGTTTCAAACTTGAATCCTTTCTTCACAAATGAAATATTTTTTTCTCTATTCATCAATATGCTTGGTCTTTGTACATTGACATTGCTTGATGGTTTTTGGTTACTATTTATATACTGAAAATATTTTCTTGCTGAAATGAATTGCAGAGATGCGAAAAAAGAGTGAAAGTGAAACCAACAATACATTTTTTATTGGTTACAGTAGCAAGTGATCATTCGTTACGTTGTGTTTATATAAATTTAAATCACATTCCAATGTACACACAGTTGTGGATGCTCAGGTTTTTGTTATCAATCAAATGTGAAGGACCTATAGTGGTTTGATGAGGGCTCTCTGAATTCATTGCATATAGTGAAAGGATTATAATACATTACCAGAATATAAAATGGAAAAAGACGGAAAAGGGCCAGAAATAAATATTTTTAAAAATTATTAGTGCTAGTCAATTGATGGTCAAAGTGTTTGAAAAAAAAATAATAAAAAGAAAGAGATCAATTAACGGTTTCCTAACGTTCTTTGGTTAGTCTAGGACCTACTACATAAACAACATGTTCTACGACCCCGACACTAATTCGGTCATAAACTTACAACCCTTTAAAAATATATCATAACAAAAAGAATCTCAATAAACGACCAAAACAAGAATGAAAGTACAAGTTGAATCAAAAGTAGATGGTTTTCGCATAATAGATCGACCACTTAATAGGTTATGTACATGAAGAAGTGATGCTTTGATGGTATGAGAATATCTACCCCATTTATTGAATAGAGAGTTGAGAATCCCGATTACCGGAATTCAGCGACGTTGTTAGAGCATTGCTCGGTCAAACTCACAAGTGTTGCTATCTTAAGCTTGTTGTCAAATTTAGTTGTCAAAACTATATCTTGATTTATAGTCTACATTTAGATAGTCTCGGATTACGATAGAAATGTGTAGTTGAGAATCGGATATCACTTCTTTCTACCATTTAAAGCGAAGATCAACATGAGCTTTGTAGAACTTCAACATCAAAAGGTAAGTGAAGACTGAACCACATAATTCTCAAGTTTTCACCTTTCTATCTATGATACATTGTCGCATGACTAAGTTAGACAGTACACGCATAACAGAAATTTCGAGTCAAGTTTATCTTAAATATTGTTCTCGAAATATGACTATTTATGCTTAAGAACATTTGTTCATACTTGATGAATTTGTTAAGAATAATTTATTGTTCATGACTTAAATTATGATTCAAGATTTAATCATTTGAAAATAGGATAGAACAATGATATGTATCATTGATGTTATTCGGGAATGTTTCGAATTTATTAGATATAGAACTACTGTTAATCTGGATACAAGACAGTATGCATATCAGTTCACATACTTGGAGAACTGTCTAACTTAGTTGTCAAAACTATATCTTGATTTATAGTCTACATTTAGACAGTCTCGGATTACGATAGAAATGTGTAGTTGAGAATCGGATATCACTGCTTTCTACCATTTGAAGGCGAAGATCAACATGAGCTTTGTAGAACTTCAACATCAAAAGGTAAGTGAAGACTGAACCACATAATTCTCAAGTTTTCACCTTTCTATCTATGAGACGTTGTCGCATGACTAAGTTAGACAGTACACGCATAACAAAAATTTCGAGTCAAGTTTATCTTAAATATTGTTCTCGAAATATGACTATTTATGCTTAAGAACATTTGTTCATACTTGATGAATTTGGTTAAGAATAATTTATTGTTCATGACTTAAATTATGATTCAAGATTTAATCATTTGAAAATAGGATAGAACATTGATATGTATCATTGATGTTATTCGTGAATGTTTCGAATTGATTATTAGATATAGAACTACTGTTAATCTGGATACAAGACAGTATACATATCAGTTCACATACTTGGAGAACTATTATAAGTACGGAGACGCAACACATGTACCCAGTACACGTACCGGCTTAGCTATACTTCGGAAGCAACTTTGTGGTACGCATACCCGGTATCCATACCACAAAAAGTCTGTGACTCGTGAACCAGGAATGGTACGCATACCCAGTATGCAAATCGGAAAAGATCTGTTGGTTTTAATACCGAAAATTTTACGCATACCCGGTATGCAAACCATAAAAAATGTGTGAGTCCCTAAACTCGTCTTTTGTCTTAAGGGTATCCATACCCGGTAGACGTACCATGACAAAGACATTCAAGAACAGGTACAGTACACGTACTTACCGTGTCGAATATTTTCAGATGCATCTGAATTATTTCTATGAGATAATCGGCATTTGAACAACTCTCCAAAAACACCATCTAGACATATTTTTGATCATATGTGTGATTCGAGAAAAGTCTTAAAGTGTTATATTAAAATGGTTAAGAATATAATTTGATTGGATATTTCGGCTAACCTACATGAATAATTCATTATACACGGTTTGGTTATGGTCCATCTTACTAGAGTTTATATTCTGTTATGTTAATCTTAAGTCAAGTTTTTCATCTTACGGTGATTATTGATTGCTTGGTTCCAAAGCTATCTTATCTTAAACCTAAAGCAACCTTGGTCCTGAAAGTCTATAAAAGGAGAACCTATAACAACTGAAATCTTTGAATCCCTGACACCATTCTTGTGTGTCCTAGTTGTAAACTAGAGTCGTCCCCTTCTTAAAACCCTTCTAGGGTTTAGCGACTAAAAAGACTTCAATTGGGAATTCGTGAAGCCAGGTCCAACTATCTTTATCTTGATAGTTCGAGTATCCTAATCTTGTTTTGATTGTTGAGTTTCTCACTCAAACAAAGATAGATAGAAATTACAAAGTATCTTCGTCTCAGAATTTGTGATTCCACAAGTTTCGACTTGTCAGGTGAATAATAATCTGGGCTGCTCTATGGGAGTTATAAGACCGGATTTTGATGTTCGCTAGACTTTGTCTATTGCAATTGATTTCCTACCTGACCTTTATCTTTGATCAGAACATATATCAGAAATTGGTTTAAAGTCTTCAATTCAGTTAAAGCAACTCGTAGGCTATAAAGGACGTTAGCTAAGGGAATCATTTGTGCGGAGTCCTGCTGGGATTCAAGAGGCGTAGGGAGCGCGACTGTAACTGAATTTTTGTGACGGTTTAATTCGGTCTCAACTACATTCCAGTCCGAAGTTATGATAGTAGGCTAGTGTCTGTAGCGGTTTAATACAGTTTGGTGTTCAAGTCTGTACTAGTATTTATGGGTAAAAATCGTTTCCGCCGATTTTGGTAAATTCGGTAGGTGAGTGAGAAACTGGTTTAAACCCTAAACAAATGTGCTGCACGTGAGCACTTTCTAGATTCGAGAGATCAATCTGTACAAGTCCGGCCTAAACCAAGAAATGGCCGTTCCAGACTTGCTTCGGTCACAAAGTGGAGGAGAAGGGTTGATTTGGGGAGGGAAGCAAAGAAAGGTGTTGAGACCAGAATAATTCTGGGAGAGTAGTGTCTCGACTTGTATCAGAAAGTGAAAGCTTCGGAAGCTTGCAAGAGATGAAATCTTTTTTGGAGAGCTTACAAAGTTGCCTTTTCTGAGAGTGTTGTGTTTTTCTCCGGACCGAGACTTGTTGTCTGGTGAAAATAGGTAAGACCTATTTATACAAGTCGAGATTAAAACGTACCCTGGCCTCATGAAGGAAGAGAGTAAAGGGTAAAATAATGGGAGGAGGTGGTAACCGCATGGTGTTTATGGGTGAAAACGTTTTCACCATTATTTCCTCATTTATTTGACCGCTTTATTCCTATTCACGCTTTCTTAATGTGAGCGTAGTGTACGTGCATGCTTTGACCGCCAAACCAAGACCCCGGAAAGCATCCCCGGTTTGTGTTGATGTCTCGAGTGTTGGTTGCACCTTGAGTGCAAGTGGCGCCGCTAGTGGCGCGTGTGGCATGTGCGGAATGCCTTTGTTGCGGGTTGCACCTTGAGTGCAAGTGGCAATGCCGAGCTGCTAGTGGCGTGTGTGGCATGTGCCAATGGCATGTACGGAATGCCTTGGTGGTAGGTTGCACGTTGAGTGTAAGTGGCAATGCGGAGCTGCTAGTGGCGTGTGTGGCATGTGCCAATGGCATGTGCGGAATGCCTTGGTGGTAGGTTGCACGTTGAGTGTAAGTGGAAATGCCAGAGCTGCTAGTGGCGTGTGTGGCATGTGCCAATGGCATGTGCGGAATGCCTTGGTGGTAGGTTGCACTGTTTGCAAGTTAGGCTACCAGCGTGGGTTTTTGGCATGTGTCAATGGCACGCATGGCCATTAGAGCCACAGCTAGGTAATGAAAGCTACCAACGAGCGTGTTGGCATGTGCCAATGGCATGCTTGGCCATTAGGGCCACGGTTTAAGAAAAAGGTGCGTGTTGACATGTGCCAATGGCACGCTAGCCATTAGGGCCACGGCACCGGTAAGAAAAGCTACCGGCGATGTGTGTTGGCATGTGCCAATGGCATGATTGGCCATTAGGGCCACGACTTGGTAAGCTAGCGTGTTGGCATGTGCCAATGGCACGCTGCCATTTGCCCTGGTAAGAAAAGCTACGGATGCGTGTTGGCATGTGCAATGGCATGGCCAATTTGGCCAGGTTGCGGTTTTGCGCGGCGCGCTACTTTGGCATGGCGCGGCTAGGGCCAAGGTAAGGGCGTTTGGCTTGGCGTGGTGTGACCAGCGTAGCTAGGGCCAAGGCAGAGTGCGTTTGGCATGGCGCGGCTAGCTTCAGGTAGGTGTGGCAGGCATGATTTGTCATTGGCACGGAGGTGCGGCTAGCATGGTTGGCATGCTTTGGCGCTTTTGGTGTGACTAGCATAGCTAGGGCCAAGGCAGAGTGCGTTTGGCATGGCACGGCTAGCTTGGGCTAGGTGTGGCTGGCATGATTTGCCATTGGCATGGAGGTGCGGCTAGCATGGTTGGCATGCTTTGGCGCGTTTGGTGTGACTAGCATAGCTAGGGCCAAGGCAGAGTGCGTTTGGCATGGCGCGGCTAGTTTGGGCTAGGTGTGGCTGGCATGATTTGCCATGAGGTTTGGTTGGCATGACTAGCACGGAGCGGGAAGTTTGGGCTAGGGCATGATTTGTTGGCACGGAGGAATTAGGGTTTTGTTCATTGTAACCCTAATTTGAAAAAATACCCCTATTAATTACTGACTACATGCATTGAATGTTCTAATAAATGTGTCACCGGTGACATTAGGTTATTCGGGGTTTTACGATTTTACCCTTTGTCTAAAAACCACCATCAACATTATGTCCCCTGCTTAGCTCGGAACATGGGATTTGTTGCGAGGTAAGCATAAGATGGTGACAGACTATCAGCAGTAAATCGTAAAGAGAATTTAGGAGGCTTGTCTGACCTTTTTATAGATAGGATTTGGAATCCTTGCCTCGGCGCTTTGCACAAATCGGAGAGGTCAGGCACAATTGGGAAGTCAGCATCGTTGAGAGACAGGAAGCTGGGCGGCATTGAGAAGTTGACGCGAGTTGGGAAACTAAGTGTGCTAGCTGGTGGGACTGGCGCAAGGTGGGGAAGCTGAGCGTGCTAGCTGGCGCGACTTGCGCGACTTGGGAAGTTGGCGCAATTGGTGGGACCGGTGCAACTTGGGCGACATTGGGAAGTTGGGCGCAATTGGTGGGACCGGTGTGGCTTGGGCAGTACTGGGGAGTTGGCGCAACTGGTGGGACCGGTGCAACCTGGGCGACGTTGGGTAGTTGGGCGTCCTTGTGGGCCCGTTCCTTATACGCACGATTTTTGGTAAAGGGAAATCCTTCCCTATTTCAGAATCTTCACGCCCATATATATAAAATCCCTTTCTATCATCTTGCACTTTGTTCTGTCATCTTTTCATACTAGCGGCAGAGTCACAAAGAAAAACCGGCTTCTAGGTATGTCTTCCAGTACTTCTCTTGTTTCCCTTTTCATGTAGGTGCAAACCCTAAGAGTAAGCGTTTTTCTTTTATGATCCTTGCAATGATATTGCGCATATGATTTCTTGGCGTGCTTCTTGTAGAAAATATTGTATATATGCACCCAAGGGAAATAATGCATATATGATTCGAACCCGTAGAAAAATGCTCCATATATAATTTTGAACCCGAAGAAGGATACTATAGACGCATTCGAGCCCGTAGAAAATACTGCGTATATAGTTTTGAACCCGAAGAAGGATACTGCAGACGCACTTGAGCCCGTATAAAATACTGCGTATATAATTTTGAACCCTGAAGAAAATACTGCGTGTGCAGTTTTGAACCCGCAGAGAATACTGTATATGAATCCCGAAGAAGAATATTGTATATGTGCTTCATATGACTTCGAACCCATAGGAAATATTGCATATATGAATTTCGGACCTGAAGAAAATACTGCGCGTGCAGTTTTGAACCCGTAGAGAATACTGTATATGTGCTTCATATGACTTCGAACCCATAGGAAATATTGCATATATGAATTTTGGACCTGAAGAAAATACTGCGCGTGCAGTTTTGAACCCGTAGAGAATACCCCCTTTTTTGTTTTCCAGGTTTTCCTTTTGTTGGGTGCGGTTATGTGTCAGGGAGATAATTTCGTCTTTCTCCGTTTGTTTTGTGCAGATATCTTGTTACCAAATTGTTATGAAGAAATCCGACAAGATGTTACCTGAACAAAATTTCGCTTCATCGAAGGATGTTCATAATTCCAAACCAAACACGGATGATGAATTCTTTTCCAAACCCCTCGCCCCTGCTCGGAAGAATCACCCGGTGTTTCGTGCCAATTTTGTTAACCGGTGGTGAAGATGAAAAGAAAACACGTTCGGTTCGCCCAGAGAACACCATACAGTTCTGTCTTCATAAAGGGGTATATTCTTCTTCCAACATTGATTTCAGGATGTGTCAAAGCCCATTGCGTTCTTTTGATAGATGGTTTGAGTTCATGGTGAGTAAGGAGCACATAAATACCAACTTGACTCGAGCGCAGATTATTGATCTTTGTCGAGCTTGATGAAGTCTCCAGATTAGGAAGGATATCCGGGCTTGGTTGCTTTTATCTCCAGATGGTGTTCGGACACCCATACGATCATATGTAGATGGGGTGAAATAACTTTCTCCTTGGAGAGTGTGGCTCTCTTACTGAATCTTCCGGTAACCGGGATTCTTAACATCCAATTGTCTGAAGATGAGGAGAAGATGCGGGATAACCTTTCCGCTAAGTTGGGAGATTTCGCTCGAAAAGACTCCACTGCGAAGTCGAAGGATTCTCTCCGGAAAGAGGATGAAAGGTGCTTTTACAGCTGGTGGATATCTCAATGGTTTCCGGACGAGCTGGAACCTAAACAAAAAGTGATGATCTTCACGTTGCAGCATTTTGGCTCTCTGGTTGTCTAAAGACATTTTTGATGACGGTTCTGGCAAGAAGGAAATAAGACCAGAGTTGCTAGCGATTGCTGTGAAGTTGGCAAAAGGTGAAGTTCTTCCCATTGGCAAGCTATTCCTTGGTTCCCTGTATGTGCATCTTGATCACCTAGTTGCGAACATGCGAGTTTCGAATGGTTTCATGAAAGTGGATTCATATGTGCACGTTGCTTTTCTGCAAGCCTGGTTATGGGAGCACTTTGAGAAGTACGCTCCGAAACCGTTGCCTTCGATTCCGCGAGTTGGGCGGCTCCGAATTCTTCGATGGGTGAACGGGCGTCCAAGAGTTGGCATGAGCTTGGTTAGTCTTCTCGATAAGTCGCATGAAATCGTTTTTCGCCCATGGGAGCCGGTCCATAGGTCGGTGACTCAAATTGACACCTTTGCTTTCGCTCCGATCATGTCTTTGTCTTGACGGCGGCTTGAGTGTTGGTAAAAACTTGTTTATTCAAAGCTGCATGTCCGGTTATATGTCGTCTTTCTTCATGGGGTCTTTCCGAATAGCTGCTTACAATATTGACCGTACTGCTCGTCACATGGGTTTCGATCAAGGGGTGCCTCTTGCTTACAATTTGGTGGTTCCTAAGGATTCATTGCGTGCCACCCTCAATGCCGAGTGCCCTTGAGCGGGTATCCGCCTTCCCTTCTTTCAAACGGGAAGAGTAACTTCGACAACTTTTGGCTATAATGAGTTCGAGTACGATGAGTTCATTATGATCCAAGATTTTGTAAATAACGTGGTGGAGAATGTTCGTTGTAAACCTTCCCAGCAGTTTTGAAGAAGTATCCAATGTTGAGAGATCTCAGCGAAAGTTGCTCGGCAACTCGGAAAGTCCCTGTGCAAAGGAACAGAGAACGAAGAATCGTCTTTGGCGGGTTCCGTGCGGTTTCAAAAGATCCTCCCGCAGCTCTCGTGTCATTCAGATTCTTCCAATAACCAGGTATGTGTCGCCTCCTTGTTGGTTTGTCTCAAAACACGTGAATTTCTCTGAAAACATGTGTCTTGTTTCTTCCAGTGGCTTCGGTAGTGTTAATGCTTTTGCTGCCCTTGCACGTTGCGGGGAGACGGCAATTTCTTGAAGAATTCAGCAGACCGAGCCTTCTCATAACGGTGATGAGCCAGAGAAAGAAGAAAGTTCTACAAGTGAGAGTGATTCTTCTGACAGCACTGGTTCTTTTTCGGGAAGTGGTTCGGTGAGTTTCGCGCTTCTTTTTCTTTCTTCTTCCATTTTTTTTTTTGAAAAATATCTAACTCAAGTTCGCAGGAGGAATCCGGTTCGGAAGACGATTCTGGGTCGGAGCCACACAAAAACTTGCCTTTGGTGACCACCGCCGGTGACTTGGAGATGGGAGTTAGCCAATCGCTGGGCACAGATGTGGTTCAAACGGTGGATGATTCCCTGATGGTTGCTGCCGTAGACATGGAAAAAGACCCTTTGCGAGTCGTGAGGCCGATTCGGGGCGCCATTTTCGATCCCCGTACTTATTTCCTTATCCGGGTCATGTCTTTGGTTGGCGATTTCAGCGTCTTTGGCTAAGTATGAGGCGTTGTACACCAGAATCTGGGAGAAGTATGGACATATGGCCACAACCAAGAATATCACTAGTCGATTTGCGCTGGTTAAGCGTGTGGAAGAGGCTTTATTTTCCATCGAGGACATGCGTGAGGTGACTGGCCACACCTTTTACGAAGACGTTATTGCCGATTCGGGAGCACCATCGCGACGTGTGTGTAGAAAAGGAGTTCAAGGCTTCGTGGTTTGTCGAAGGCCTTCTTCGAGATCCAAAAGTCGAAAGCCTTTCTGCGAGAGGAGATTGCACGACGGAGGTAGAACTCGAAAAGCTTTCCAAGATGTTGACTATGAAGAGAGCGGCTCTTGAAGATGCAAAGTTGACTTTCTCAAGAAAAGCAGACCTCTGTTGGATGATTTTCCTTGAATGTTTCTCTGTTAAACTTTCATTTAGGTTCTTCTTTTTTTTTTTTTTTTGAAAAACATACTTTGGATGTCCGGTTCAAAGTTCGATAGGTTTTGATAGAGAGTGGTAGCTTTTGAGGATATTAGATTATTTCGGGATGAATGGTTTTGATAATATAACTCGATTATGTTTTGTGAAAGGAATATTGCTTTTATGAAAGTGTGTGCTAGCAATCGGCACAAGACGCAATAGTATGACGGTTTTACTAAGAACCTAAAAGCAGATCGTATATCTTGCCGGTCTAAATTTACTCACTTAATAGGGTTTTTTTTTTTTTTTTGCGAACACGCCCCTCTCCATGTAAAAGGCGGCTTTCTTTGGTAGCATCGCCAGCCAAGTCCCCAATCGCTCGGTAGCATCTTGACGAGTCCTCGAGTTTTCTTTTGTAGTCTTTACGATCGGTGGCAAGGTTGTCTGGGTAGTTGAGTCGGATTGAGTCGCCTTCCCTACCATCTTGACATCGGGTGAAGAACAGAGATCGGCAGATCTTACATTGTAGCCGATAGATCAATCCTCCCATTTTGTGGTCGCATATTATTTATGGGTAAAAATCGTTTCCGCCGATTTTGGTAAATTGGTGGGTGAGTGAGAAACTGGTTTAAACCCTAAAGAAATATGCCGCACGTGAGCACTTTCTAAATTCGAGAGATCAATCTCGTACAAGTCCGGCCTAAACCAAGAAATGGCCGTTCCGGACTTGCTTGATCACAAAGTGGAGGAAAAAGGGTTGATTTGGGGAGGGAAGCAAAGAAAGGTGTTGAGACCGAATAGTGCAGGAGAGTAGTGTCTCGAATTGTATCAGAAAGTGAAAGCTTAGGAAGCTTGCAAGAGATGAAAGCTTTTTTGGAGAGCTTGCAAAGTTGCCTTTTCTGAGAGTGTTGTGTTTTTCTCATAACCGAGACTTGTTGTCTGGTGGAAATAGGTAAGACCTATTTATACAAGTCGAGATTGAAACGTACCCTGGCCTCATGAAGGAAGAGAGTAAAGGGTAAAATAATGGGAGGAGGTGGTAACCGCATGGTGTTTATGGGTGTGTTTATGGGTGAAAACTATTTCTGCCGGTTTTGGTAATTTGGGGTGTGTGGATGAGAAATGAGTCTAAACCTTAAACAAATGCCTTTGCGAGGTGAGTGCTTGTAGATTCGAGAGATCAATCTGTGCAAGTCCGGCCTAAACCAAGAAATGGCCGTTCCCGGACTTGTTTCGGTCACAAAGTGAAGGAGATGGGGTTGATCTTAGGGAGGGAAGCGAAGAAGGTGTTGAGAATGTGAAGATGTTGGCTATGAATGACTTGTATCAGAAAGCTGAACTGGCTTGCAGGGTGTAAGCTATCAGTTTCGGTGTTTGAATAAGATTGTATCAACACCTGCCTCTGTTGTCTGGACTTGTCTTGTTTCTCCTGTTTGGAAAATAAGGAGGAGAACCTATTTATACAAGTCTTTTAGCCTAACCTTCGTATCTCGTGGGAAGTGGAGAAAGTGGAGTGATGGAGTAGTGGAGTAATGTGTTAGTGTCACACGACCAGGCTTGCCCAC
Source organism: Papaver armeniacum (assembly GCA_023531295.1). Taxonomy (NCBI): domain Eukaryota; kingdom Viridiplantae; phylum Streptophyta; class Magnoliopsida; order Ranunculales; family Papaveraceae; genus Papaver; species Papaver armeniacum. The sequence goes on from JAJJWW010011881.1 coordinate 254,502, forward strand.
TTCTCCTGTCATCTCTAACCGTCCATGACTTCCTGACACGTTCTTGTGATGGCGCGTTGCACGCTGCACGCTGTAAACCTCCAGACCAATACCCTAGTATGTATCCCCCGGTTTGTGACATGATTGATGTCTCGAGTGTGTGGATCGTGGGACCCTTTGAGAAAGTTTGCATGTAATGCTAGATTAAATAACTAAGTTATTTAGGAAGTCGATACTTGTGAAGTATCATGTGTATTCTATCTGGTACTTCATCACGGTGTGGTAGAGTGATGGGTGGTGATTACCATGACGCCTCACCGACCAATTAACTCGACGGGGTTGTATAACCAAGCCGGTGAAGTTGGACGGACGAGATGATCTTTGAGACACTCATCTGCGACCGTTGATGGAATTAGGATTTTGAAGAGGTGCGCGGGCATCACTCTTGACTTGGTCGAATCCAAGCTTGGGAGACGATTTTGGCCGGGCCGATCGTACATGCGTGTAGACGGCATGACGATGTAGGCGCCCATACCCCATTATCTCACGAAAGTATGATGCGGACCACTCAATTCGTCCGGCAAAGTCGAGTGGTCGAGATCGGTTTGCTGTGAAAACGAGTGCAAACAAAAGCCGCGCGTCGTGCCAACTTCGGGAGCGCGTTCCAAGATGACCAATCTTGGTCGGTCTTGGCCGATCGGTCCGGCGTGTAGTTGGTAGGCTGGTGTTCACGCCTATACCTGACTGTCCCATGAAAACGTGATCTGAGCCACTCAAATTGTCCGGCGAAGTTGAGCGGTCGAGATTAGTTTGCAATTGGGAAGTGTATCCACGCTAGTTTGGGCGGACGATTTGGGATAACCAGGCATGGTATGCCTTGGCCGACCAGGTGAGGAGATTGATGGGTCCACGATGGTCATGTTGGTATGGCCAGGACTGCTTAATCTAATCTTGGGCCCTCCATTCGTGTAGGAGAAGATGGACGCTCGTGATGCTCAAAACCCTAGTTTTGGCTTTCACGGCCGTGTAACCATGCCTTATTCGGGCGCACGGATTGGGATGACCAACCATGGTTGGTCTGGACCGATTGGTCGGAGGTATGTAGGCGGAGCCCACGGTGATTGTGTTGACATGCTCGGGGCCTTTTGAATCTACATCTACACCCTCCATCTATACCTGCGAAGATGGATGGTTGAGACATTTTGTGACACATGTAATGTGCCGCAAACCCTTTTAGGGTTTTCCACCCATACCGCTCTGGTTTGGACGTTTTGGCAAGCTATGCCAACCGGGAGGCCGACCATGCGGGTCCGTCGTCTCAGTTCGGTAGCCGAATATTCCATACCGCTGGGGGTTATGGAATTGATCCGGGCTATCCAATCATCTTTGGTGAAGTTGGATGATCGAGATCATATCCGGCCCGATCACGGACGGTCAGGATGCTCAATCGTCGGGTTAGTATAACACACCGAGAGTTGCTCAATCGGGCTAGTATAACACACCGAGAGTTGCAGCTCGTACGGTATTTCGTACATGCTTTCATTATAATGCTTGGAGGTTCGTGTTGCTCTCGCTAAGAGCAACACTCGATCGTCATGCCGCACCGATAATGAGTACAGGAAATACAAGGTCGTTTACGCATTAATTAATAATGCTATAAATTCACGGGGTATATGGGATTGTTACTACATGCTCCAACCTGGATAAAATTTCGTGTATTTAATTCATGAGAATGGGATTGTTGCCACATGCTCCATTCTAGGTGAATTAGTAAAGTGATGAAGTATCCAACACTTATTAATGGCTTTATCTTTTACAAGATGTTAGCGCATAATTTTAAAGCTTTTACAATTTTAACCTTAAATGAAAATCCACCATCAACATTAAGTCCCTCGCCTAGCACATAATGGTTACACTATTGTGGGGTAGGCATGAGATGGTGACAAGATTAAAGACAAAACTTATGAGACAAAGTTTAGATGTTACTGTGGAGAGACGGGTCATCTTGTCCTTGGAGCATGTCACGTTCAAGAGGCGTCCCGGGTGAGTGTTCCCCTAGCATGATGTCGGTCTTTTCGCTTCGATGGATCATTACGCTGTTTTCGTTTGTGGGGCTCTGCACCGCTTGATCGAACGTGGGCTTGATGTGCCTGTTTTGGTTAATCGTGGCTCCGCTGCGTCTACTTGATCGAATGTGGGACCCGATGTAATCATGCTTGATTCGAACATGGGCAGATGTGCATGCTTCGATCAAACGCGGGACCACCGTGTACATGTTTCAAATGTCGGCCATGTCATGCGCCTACTTTGACCGTACGGTTGATGTAATTTCTCGAGTGTCATCTTGCTACTTCGACCAAACACCGACCCGCCTAGCTTGACTAAACACCGAACTTGATGCTTTGACCAAACACCGGCCTTGTTGTTTGCTTTGCTCGAACGTGGGACCCGATATGAGCAAGCTTGCTTTTAAAAAATGAACCTTGTGTGCTCAAATATAAATGTGGGTCCTGTAGAAAGCGTTGAAGTGTTGGAGCGAAACGCCTTCTTTCCGGAGAGAGCTTTGATTGGGGACGGGCCGTGTGCGCTTCGACCAATCTGGGGCTGGGATCAAGTGGGACTCGCCGCGTGCTCGATCAACGTCGACCCCGTGTGTCGATCGAAACCGACCCGCCGCATGCACCCGTTTTATTCGAATGCCGGCCTTGTGACTTTGATCAACACCGGACTTGAAACTTGACCAATAGGACTTGTGACTTGATCAATCTCGGACTTGTGACTTGATCAACAGGACTTGTAACTATATCAACCATAGAACTTGAGACTTGAGCAATACCGGACTGGTGACTTGATCAATACCGGACTTGTGACTTGATCAATACCGGACTTGTAACTTGATCAACACCGAACTTGAGACTTGAGCAATACCGGACTTGTGACTTGATCAACACCGGTCTTGAAACTTGAGCAATCTTAGGACTTGTGACTTGATCAACACCAGACTTGTGACTTGATCAACACAGGACTTGAAACTTGATCAACACCGGACTTGAAACTTGATCAACAGGACTTGTGACTTGATCAACACCGTGTGTTTGGACCCAATCTTGACCTTGTGTACTCCAACGTGAATGTGTGTTTTGTCGTGTGTGACTACACATCTCACGCGTTTTTATACAAAAATCTTGACTCATGTCTTTTATTGTAGAATGAAGAAAAGAACTCATGTTGAGATGTCTTCTGGGGATAATGCTGATGCCAAGTCAGGAGGTGTTGACAGCTTCAAAGATATGCCGAACATTGATGATGAGTTGTTCACCGCGCCCTTTCAACTATATGAAAATATCCGTTCCACAGGATATCCCTCCTCCTATCGACTTCAGGGTTTTTCATGCTCACTGGTCCTCATGAAGGATGGATGAGACGTATGTTGAGCAATGAGTACATCAAAGATAACTTGACCGAGGAGCGCAGATTATTGATGTAGCTTGAGTGTTGAAACGACTAGAAAGGATGTTAAAGTGGCTTCAAAGTGCGAACGTTGAGGTGGATCCTGGAGAGAGTGTTGAAGCAAGATTG